>CM065811.1:4777500-5377500 GCA_033398695.1 Orobanche coerulescens | reverse complement strand
CGCTCGACTGACGAGCCGATGGAGGCGAGGGAAAAGTTGCCGCGAGGGAGGCCGAGCCTGTGGGTCGCAATGTGCGATGGCCGAGCTGAAAGGAGAGGTAGAGGCGACCAGGGCCGATCCCTTTCAAAACTTGGAGTTTGTCAGTGAGTTCGCCTATTATTTGGCATTCGCTGACTCGATCCGAGCAGCTAAGAAGGGAGGTTTGGAGGTCGGGCCTCTAGCTGAGAACTTCAAGTCAAATGCGTTGGAGCATCCTCTCCATCCAGCTTTCACCTTGCCGATCTTGGATCTTGCGGACATCGGCGTGGATTTGAGCTGGTATCCGTCTCCGGCCAATCTTGCTCATCCCGACGCTCCGGAAGGTGAGGGGACCGCGCCGGATGCTGATGGCGAAGGCCAGGCAGGGGCCTGAGGCACTTCATTTTTGATGTTTTAGCTTATTTCCTTGTAGTTTTGTAGCTTTATTTTTGTAGCACTTAGGCCTTCGGGCGACCGTGTACTCTGATTTTTCAAGTAATGAAATGAACGTTTGGATTTCTGACTTATCACTTGAATGAATGGTTATTTTTGAGTCTTTGTTTGACTTTGTACAAATGTGTGAGGAGAGATCGTTGCGAGGGTAGTTCCAAATGAATTGATAAACTCATAAAGATAACTTTTACAACAAATTCGATCGCTGCACAACTTGATGAAAATGACGACCTCCGTATGTAGCTGAATAGCGACGATCGTCGTATTGGTAGTCCGCACTCTTATTGCCCCTTGTTTTTATTCACTTAGCGGAAGTAAGGGGATGAAAATAATTCGTTGAGTGAGCGGTCTTCAACTTTGTCGAATCCTCGAGGACGGTCATCCGTCTTAAGGAACCGTGCACGATCGCGGAGTTCGATGGACCGACTCCTTGATCATGTCTTGATGCGCGAAGACATTGAGTGTCTCGTGACTCACTTTATTATGAGGGTCCTCTGTTAGCCGCGCCGCCTCGTATTTAAACGAAGGGCGTGCGGTCTCGGTCTAGAGGAGTCCTTGCGCGGGGCAGCGTCGGATGATTCAACTCCACGCCCGCGGCTTGTTTAGCTCTGCTTCCACCTCGGCCCACCATGAAGATGGCGAACCTCGACGGTGTACGTTGAGACGGGGGTTGTGGCACGTCGCATTGTCCGGGTTCACCATGTTAGATGATGAACCTTTGAGGGCGAGCGATCGTGTCCACTGATTAATTTTGGAGGGCCCTCAGACTACGCCAGCCTCGTATTTAAAAGAAGGGCGGGCGATCTTGGCCCAAAGGGACCTTGCATGGTCTAAACAGTCGGTTCCATCGACCGCCAGGACCATGGCTGCACTCTTCCACCTTGGATCGTCATGTGGATGCCGACCTTCGAGGGTGTACGTTGTGCGGGGGAGGCAATCTCGTGCCTTAGTCCATCATGTTAGACGGTGAACTGTAGATGGCGAGCGAGTCCTCCAGTTTCTTAAATAAGGAGGGAGATCGGGGAGACTTCCGTGGTCTCCTTCTCTTGATTGAAGCATGTAGATACGGTCGCCGAGGTTGATCCAGGGGTCGACTCGTATGAGCTTCCCAGCCTGTTTTGTGTTCGACTCGGACGATCGTCTATAGAGATTGGTAGGGGCTTCGGCTAAACCAATAAGCTGTCCAACTTGCCCTCCTCAAACAATTTCCGGAGCTATTTGAGGAGCTCGCGGCATTTGTTGGTGCTGTGGCCGGGACTCTTATGGTAGGCACAATATTGATTGTTGTCCAGGTGACCGTGGTCCCTTATCGCCTTTGGCTTTTTGAGCTCTTCGTGCCCCTTGATGGCATAGAAAATATGTGCCGGAGTTCGGTTGAACGTATGGAGGAGATGGGCTTCCATGTCCTCGAAAGCCTTGAGATCTCCGGGTGGCTTGGCGATCGCCTTCTTTGCTTTGGCGATCGCTATCTTCTGGACATGAGGTGGCGTTTCCTCGCCTAGGTGGAGGGTGAGTAGCCTTTGTCTGGCCAGAAAGTTGGCAGCTTTAGCGCGGAAGATCGCGTAAGTTGGGGGAATATCTTTGGAGAGATGTCTAAACATGGGAGAGTGTCCGTGGAATCCCCCCATGACCGAATAGAGAGCGAGCTCGTCACTGATGGGTTCGCCGGTGAGGATGATTTCGTCTACCCGGTCGATGTAATTTGTGTCTGACTCGTCTTTCCCCTGCTTGATTTTTATCACGCGGTGGGGGCCTTCTGGTCTGGCGACCTTGCTGGCGAAGTATGACGTGAAGTCATTCGCCAGTTTCTTAAAGGAGATGATTGATCGTGGTGGTAGTGAGACGTACCACCTATGGGCCAGCTCGCCCAATGTTAACGGGAAGATCCGGCACTTGGTTGCGCGATGCCCCACACCTACCATGTAGATTCGGAATTTACTCGTGGGTTTCGGTCCGATCTCCTCATACAGAGGTGTTTTGGGAGGAGCGATCGTTGGTTGTATGGGGGCAAGCTCGATGCGGACCGCGAGTGGCTCGGCCGCCCGGCGATCTTTGCCGGGCGCTTGCCCTGCAGTCCAAGAGTGCTTTCATCTCGTCGAGCCGGCCAGATGGCGGCCATCGCGTGGCTCGATCGCTGGCTTGGCGCTCGGAGCGGAGCCGAGGCGATTGAGAACCGATCTCAGCGACGGGCGGAGTCGATGGCCGACTTGCGTTCGGCCGTGAGGTGGGTAGGCCGAACTCCCCGTGACGGATTCGGATTCCGTCTTCTCAAGGTTGGAAACAGAATGCCCCGGCCGCCAGATGGGTCGCGCCTGCGATCGAATATGGATCCGTCCGGCCGTGCGAGAGCCTTTCTCGCGAATCGGGCTTTTTGACGATCGCTGCTCAAGAGCTCCGAATTTCCGTTTTCCCATGCGGCGGATGATCGAGGAGTTATTGCAGCGACGCACATGCTCTCCTTCGCTCCTCTAGATGGCCATAGCCTCCTCGATCTGTTCCTCGGTTTGGAACCGGTCGAGTGAGAGGTTGGGGCCATCCTCAAAGTGCGGATCGAGAGTCTCGCGTTCTTGTGGCTTCCCGTCGCCGGCCGGGTTCGGATTGAGCCGGGATATGGTGTCCGGCGGTTCGGAGAGCGGCTTTCTTCGATATACCAGCGGATGTCATGATTCTGAAGGTTTTCTTTGAAGTGCAGTGAGTGTCACTTCAAGTATATGCCCCGAAAACAGTGAGTCTTCTTCGGGACGGTAGAAATAAAAGTTTGAGGGTTAGATGCCCTCCTTCTAGCGCCAATTGTTGCTACCCAAAATATTATCCGGAGATAGATATTGCTGGAATGGATGGGATAGCAAACAAATGCAAGAGCACTTCCGTGAGAAAGATAATTAACACAAGATTTGCCGGGGTTGTTAGTCCCGGGCTTGAATGCTCTCGCGAGATATTATTAATACCAATATTCGGGGATACAAGTACTAATGTAAGAATACAATTACAATGAGTGTAAAGATTCTTGTTATCTTAGCTAGTGAGCGTGTAGATTGCCGGAAGAACCAGATTTGATGCTCTGTGAGTTCTTGTAACAAAGGAGATGAACAGTCGCGGCGGAGAGAGATCGACGGTCTCTCACGGCGAGTATTTAGCTGGATACTTGAGCTCCGGGGCTTATGAATCCCTTGGAATCTGTCTAGTGGAGACTTGCTGCTTCTGCCGATCATGTTCTGGACGAGAAATTCGGAGTGAGAAGTCCTGAGATGGATTGCGATGAGATAGCCGGGAGCTTGATGATATGTATGTTCTACTGTATTTCCGTGAATGTATCGGAATGTGAGAGAATGAGTTCTGAACGTAAGTCAAAATGAATTCGAAACCTTTTTTCAGTAGGAGGAGGTTCTCTATTTATAGGGCTTGGATACGCCGGGCGATCGCCTTTTCTGCATTATAATAATCGGGCGATCGTCTTTTAGCACATGGGCCTGTCCCCTCAAAGTCTGCAGGAGTTGCTGGCAGTCAACTGTTCGGTCCAATGGGGAGCTTACACGCGTCCTGACTTGCTGTCACGGGTGGTTCCTGATAAGTGGTAATTTTACCACTTATTTCTAGGATTTTATACTAGGTTTTTATCTCGTTTCGTGATTAATGTGCTCGTATTTGTCTTATTTATGATTAGTCGAGCCGTATTACGCGCTTGGGTTGGTTTTAGTGTGTTTGCAGGGTTTTAGAGCCAAAAGGACCCAAAACGAGACAAAGGACCGAGAGTCGAGTCACGAACGGAAGAAACAGATTTTTGCAAGAGACAGAGCACCCTATCGGCCCAGCCTATCGGCCGATAGGTGCGTCCGAAAGGTGTTCCTGCCCTATCGAGTGAAGTCGACCGACGAACCAACTATCGGGCAAGCTATCGACCGATAGGCCAGGCCGATAGGCTGTTACGCGGGCTCTCGTATTTTGACGGATTATGACTCTTTTGGATAGATTTTGTTTCCTAGATTAGGGCTAATCGGGAATGTAACTCCCATAGACTATTTACACCTCCCCCTAGACCTAGTTTTACCATCTTGGATCATTCTTTTTCATCTTTTATCATCTTTTGCAATCTTTTACATATTTTAGCAAGATTAATTCCTTGGAGACTAGAACTTTTTGGAGAGCAGCAATTATTATTGTTTTTCGGAGATTGAAGACTCGGAGTTCATCCGTAAGGGTTGTAATCTCTCTTTTCATATTAATAATATGCATTCTTCATCTATTTCTTGTTTAATTTCAATTATGTCTGGCTAAATTCATTGATTGATTCTAGGGTTAGTAAATTTAATTGATGTTCACATGATGTTCCTTTGATTACCTTTTTACCTTTCATCCTAGGCTTGTGATCAAGTTGTGTTAAATCTCATGTTAGATTAAAGGGCCCTTAATCGATGCATGTTAGCTAATTGATTTTGCCCGGAAGGATTAATTAATTAGTGGAAATACTTGATGCACAATATGATTTAATCTTAAGACCTAAGTGGAGTAAGATAAATCATAGATAAATAAGTTGGCGCTTTTTAAGTGATTTAAATTCTTTGAGCCTTAGCGGGAAAAAGGGTTTAAAATTAACTATCTTTCTAGGTTGCCTTGATCGGAATTCTAGATCGGCTGAGTGATTATTTCTAGGATTGAATTAAAATTTGGGGAAAAGGAATCAAGTGAATGAATTGTGTGAACTCAATTAGATGATACTACCCTAGGATCAATTAGCTTTCACTTGTGATTTTATCTTGCTAATTTGCTTTATTTGCTTGATTTAGATAATTCATCTTTTATTTAATTTTTATATTTCGATTTTATAATTAGAAACAAACCAAATTTTCGGATTCCTAAATAGCAGTCAAATTTTGAGTAGAGTTATTTCCTTTATTTTCGACACATCAATTCCCTTGGGTTCGACACCTTGGAAATACTTCGAGGTTTTACAAATTTTAAAATTGATCGGATTTGAAAACCATACTACGATCAATTTTTGGCGCCGTTGCCGGGGAATTGATAGAAAACTTAAGGGGATAATTCGAAAAAGAAGAGATTGTTACTTTAGGTTGTTTACTATTATTATTAATATTCGATCTCGTTTCCTCACATCTTGTTTTCTCTTCTTTGTAGGCGGTGCATGATCACAAGACCTCAAGGAAAGGACTTATTTCCTTTGGATCCGGAAATCGAGAAGTCTTTGAGGAGGAAGAAGCAAGAAGCGAGAACCGAGACTATTTCCATACCTTTCGTTGATACCATGGCCGGCATTGTTGACCCACCACGAGAACTCGCTCGTCCCGAGAAGATCCCTTTGAATGCCCGCTTTCGACCTAAGCTGGACGATTATCAAGAAGGGGGTTGGGGAAAGATTGATGCCAACAACTTCGAGCTTAAGCCGTCCCTCATCGCTACGGTGAAATCTCAAACATACGGAGGAGGAGTTAATGAAGATCCAAACGCTCATCTTGAGTCGTTTTTGGACATATGTGCCACCATCAAGCAAAACGGAGTGCCTCCGGATGTCATTAAGATCCGCCTATTCCGGTTCTCCTTAGAAGACGATGCGCTAGATTGGTACAAGAGCCTAGATCGGAAGGAAATTGGTACTTGGAGAGAGATGACTCGGTTGTTCTTAGCACAGTTCTATCCTCACTCGAAGGTGCAAAAACAAATCAACGATATCTTGCAATTCGAGCAATATGAGGATGAATACTTATACGAGGCATGGATCCGATTTAAGAAGCTACTTCGCAAATGCCCACAGCATGGAATTGACAAGGAGGAAATCTATATTCGGTTTTATCGGGGTTTGACGAGGAAGGCTAGAAGAGAGTTGGACTATTCATCGAAAGGGGGATTTCTTGCTAACGATTATGAAGAGGCCAAGAATCTCATCGAGCTAGCGGTAAACAATGATTACGAGGAGGTGACCGATAGGAAGATGACGAGAAGAAAGGTTCCATCCGGTGACGAGGACGCCTACGGTGATTTGAAGGCGAAATTTGAAAGACAACAAAAAGAACTTGAGATGCTAAAAAAAGAATACTTTGGGAGTCAATTCAGTTTTTGAAGAGCTAAACGAGCTTATTGCAGTTAAGGAGGATGTAAATTACGTGCAAGGAGGAAACTTCTGGCAAGGGGGAAATAGGGGGAACTATTATCCGAACAATCGAAACCACCCTAATTTCTCCTATGCCAACCCGAACAATGCTCTTCAGCCACCACCGGGATTTAACGTGAAAAACGGGGTTATTCAAGAGCCGATTGCTAAGACACCTATGGAAGAGATGTTGGAACGATTGGAGGCGAGTCAAAAAGATTTTATTTATAAAGTAGACAAGAGGTTCGGGCCTCTCGAGCATAGTGTGACATCTATTGGAAACTCAGTGATAGCCTTGACAAAGCAGATGTCGATGGTGGAGACCCAAATGAGTCAAATGGCGAACGCCCAAGCCGGATTTCATAAGCCGGGGCATTTTCCGAGCAAAGACGAGACCAACCCGAAGACGCAACAATGCAACGCAATCGAGCTTCGGAGTGGGACAAGGTACAGTAATCATGGGGCTGAAATTGAGAAATCTGGAAACGAGGATGTACTAGAAACGGGAGCCGAGAACGAGAAAGAAGATGAAATGCAGCAGGCCCATCGGCCAAGCCTATCGGCCGATAGGCCCACCCGATACCCAGACAGAATGCCAACAGTTGAGCCTATCGACCCCCCTATCGGTCGAAAGGCCCCTGTAGGTTCGAATGTGAAGGATTTTGAAGTAAAAGCTCCATTTCCACAGCGATTGGCCAAGTCGAGACATGATGAAAAGCTTCAACGATTTATCGACATGTTTCAAAAGGTGAATATCAACATTCCACTTCTAGACGCTTTGAGAGACATGCCGGGGTACGTTAAATTCTTGAAAGACGCTGTGGCAAGCAAGAGGAAGTTGGGGAAGTTTGAAACAATAAATTTGACAGAGGAGTGTAGCGCTATCATTCAAAACAAGCTTCCGCTCAAGCAGAAGGATCCGGGACGTTTTACTTTGACATGCATGATTGGCGACCAAACGTTCCGTAATGGGTTGTGTGATCTCGGGGCAAGCATCAATCTTATGCCTCTATCCATCTTTAAGAAGTTGAAGATTGGGGAGATGAAGCAGACTACCATTTCTCTACTCATGGTGGACCGGTCGATCGCTTATCCGAGGGGAATTGTGGAGGATTTGTTCGTTAGAGTCCAACACTTAGTCTTCCCGGCCGATTTCGTAGTTCTTGATATGCCCGAGGACGAGAATCAACCATTGATCTTTGGGAGACCGTTTCTAGCGACGGGGAGAGCACTTATCGATGTCCAAGAGGGTGATCTTACTTTCCGGGTTAATGATCAAAATCTGAAAATTTCCATCTATGACGCGATGAAGAAGCCCGAGGATGCGCCCGAGGAATGTTATGAAATTGAGTCTATTATGCCGCCCCCGACCGACTTGTTGGAGCATTGCATTTTACACTCCATTTACTCACATTCCGATGTTGAAGAAATTTACGAGGATTTGCCAAAGTATGTTCGAATGTTGGAGGCGAACGAGAGTCGATCTAATGAGAGGGACGTATGCTATCTTGATATCAACAAACCTGTTCAAGGGGGAGTTGTCGCTGAAGACCCGGAATGAATGAGGTATCGTCTAGCTAAAGACGTTAAACGTAGCACTTGTTGGGAGGTAACCCAACGTATGTATATTAGTTCGTTTTATTCGTTTGTTTTCGATTTTTCGTTTGCGTGAATTTTTTTTTTTAGTTTCTAGTTTCGTAGTAGCTTTGTTAGTTTTGTTAAGTACTAATCCATGCACGCCGAGTTTTGGATACTTGCAGGTCTTTAATCGCCATATCCAAGCAAAAACGGGACCAATTATGCGAAAGAGAAAAAGCTGGAAAATTTTTGAGACAGACAAACCTATCGGACGAGCCTATCGGCCGATAGGCCCGGCTGATAGGCTGAGGAAAATTAAAAAAAATTTATGTTGCAAGCAGTGGTCGATAGGCAGACCACATCGACCGATATCCCACCCGATATGAGGTACGTAAGTTTCAGTAGTTCCTATCGGCCCAGCCTATCGGCCGATAGGCCTGCCCGATAGGACATACCCGGCCCAGTATCCACTTCGACCCGGTTGATTAATACCCCTTTAAACACCTTCACTACCCGATTTTTTCACACACACACACACATATCGGCCGATAGAACAAGGGGCGATTTTTTTTCTACTTTTCTTCCTTCAAAACTCGATCAAGGTACGTAGTTTCGACTCTTAATCCTCTTGTTTTTCAATTCTATACATGTTTTGAAGCACTTTGACGGATTCTTTTTGGAGTTTTGATAAATTTCGAATTGAGGATCCACTTTTTGGGGGCTTTTGTTAGACTTGGATGTTCTTTGAATTTTATGCCCGATTGTTGATAGAATCTTGATGGAAACATGTTATCTATGCTTGCTTGTTCATGGGTACTTCGAATTGGGGGATTAATTGATGAAATTGAACGAATTTTGAAAAAACCCCAAATTGGAAGAACCCTAATTTCGCATTTTGTTGAAATTGGGTGAATTTGTTGAATTGAATTGTTAATTGGGATTGATATGAGTTGAATTGTTGATGAATTAGATTGGATTGGAGAGAATTTGCCCTAATATGATCGTAGTGTGTTGTTTTGTTATTGTGGGTTGTGATTCTAATCCTTTGAATATGAAATGGGGGAGTCTAAGTTTGGGGGAGGTTGTGTGATTTATTGATCGTACTATATGGCTGTCGGGTCTATTATTTTGATGTTTATTGGACATTATAGGGCTCTTAGTTGATATTGTGGGATTATTGTATTATGTCGACGCTTGTTGAATGTTTGCATTATGAGTTGCTTATTGGATTTTGATTGGATGATTGTTTTGTAGGAACTGTGAAATGGCTGGAAATCAAAGCAAGAAGTCGAAGCCGAGTAAGGCCGGAAAGTCTAAGGCAACCACAGAGAAGGAAAAGGCTCCGACGCAGGTAGTGCCAGCTATTCCGATCCCGGCTGCACTTGACCCGAAGAAGTTCAAGCTAAGATTGATTGGATCCGAGTCTAAAAGAAGGTGGTCGCACCTTATCGGAATGTCACACAAGCATTGCCGATTTTTGCATGAGGAGACGGCTCGAGGTATGGGTATATACGATGATATTATGTTACTAGCGAGGCAGTGCGGGTTTGAGCAAATTTTTCGGGCAAACTATCTCGCTTACCACGTGCTCACCGTGGAGTTTCTGTCCACACTTGAGGTTTTTAGGGAGAACGGAACTCCGGCATCTATTCGCTTCAACCTCGACAACATAGAAAGGGAGCTCTCGGCCGACGAAGTTAATGCCATTATCAACGGGGCCGAGGACGGTCATTCAAAGAGGCGATCATGCCAAAGAAAACTTAGAGCTGTGGTCCAAGATGATTTACCGCAGGGAGGAGACGCTTCTCATTTATAATCCGACATATGCCAAGGCCTCCTCGATCAGGAACCCAGTTCTCCGTTATGTCCACCGTCTGTTCACCTTGACGATTTTGAGCCGTACCGACTCGGGGACGTGCTTGTCCACTGATCTTCACCTTTTATGGTCGGCCTTGAACGGTAGGCGGAAGCACGCCGGATGTTTTCTGATTGACCACATGGAGAAACAAGCCCGGCTCACCGGGAAACAGAGGATTGGGATTGGGGCGTTCGTGACCCCTATCGCGGAGCATCTCGGGGTGCGCATTAGAGGAGAGCCGGTGTCCCGAGACATCTATTTGGATAAACCGACACTGCAGAGGCAAGAGATGCTTGCCTTCACCGAGGGGTTCGACTGGAAATTGCACGGTCGGAACAAAACCGTGTCCCTCTTCCGACTCCCCTCTCCGACCTTGACCTCTGTGATGGGCGACGTGCCCGATGTATATGCGAGGTGGAGTATGAGCTCCGAGGCTCATTTGGCACTTATCCGACCGTTGGATGCGTCTCGTAAGAGGCAACGCCGGGAGGTGACCATTGATGAGCCGTTCTTGGAGGGAGCCGAGGAGGAGATGGATAATATACCCGAGGGGGGTAGCCGTGACGAGATTCCCACCGGTGGAGGTAGTAGTTTTCAGATGAGAGCTCCGGATTTTGAGGCTTTTGAGTCGAGATTTTTTGAGAGAGAGAGAGAGATGCACGAAGAGAGTATGCAGGCACAAAATAATTATCATTTGGCGAGTATGCGTTCTTTGACAACCGAGTTTGGTTCTTTGGGAACTCGGCTGGGCGAGGTTGAGACTCGGGTGGGTGTTGTTGCCACTCGGGTCAATGAGTTGTACGAGCTCGTGGAGAAACGAGCCGAGGAGGACAGAGTGTGGCGACAAGAGGAGATTGCTTGGAGGGAGCAAGAGAGGAAGAGGCAGGAAGATAGGTGGGCCCAGGAGGACCACTACAACCGAATGCTACATGAGATGTACCACTTTGCTCCTTTCCCCGATTCACATGCCCGCTATGATCCGAGCTCGCCGACAAACCCGCCATTTCCGCCACAGTGATCAGGTACTCCGTTAACAAAGCCACTCCTTTCTCTTTTCAAACTTATTCCTCCTTTGGGATGCGAAATAAGCTTGGGGGGGGGGGGAGAAGTGCGGCTTTGTTAATTTCTTTACGTGTGAGTACCTTGTATGCCTTGTATCATTATTTGCTTGTGTCGGTGCCCGTTGTTTCTATTTGTGCTTATCATATTGGTGTTGTGTGGATTTGGCTTTTGGTTGCTTAGTTTTTAGATTTTTATGTTCATTTTCGTTTGGTGTGTTTGCTAGTTTCTATATTTTTTAGGTCGTAGTAGTTTTTTTTAGATTTCGTGTTTTCTTTTATTTGCTTTTCGTTGTTTGCTTTGATGCCTTGCTTGTCTTAGTTTTTCTTTATTCGTGAATTTTTCGTGCTTCTATTTGTGTGATACCGATGTTACGACACTGTTTTTCTCTCTGAAGAAACGGTCGAGTTTTAGTCGAGTTGTAGTCAGTTATTTCTATTTTGCATAGTATTCATTTAGGCCCAAAATTTTTCGTGATTGTAGAGGTCTTGGCAGATAAGAGACGATACATACTTGTTTAAAAATCACCGTCAATACGTTTGGTTACATCTTCCGAATAGTGAGTCGATCAAGCTTGGCTACCGTGTTGGCACTTAGAGTGAGTTTAGAGTCGGTCAGTTTTTCCCAAAAGTCGAGATAATGTTGTTCTATGAAGGGAAGTCTAGTAACCGGGGGCATTCGCGTGACCCGTTGTTTGCCCTCGCGTAAAACGACGACTCTGATTAGACTAGTGATTTAGATATTTTACATGTGCCAAGGATAGGGAACCTAGTAACCGGGGGTATTCGCGTGACCCGCTGTTTACTCTCGCGCAAAACGGCGACCTTGATTCGGACATGCGGGAATTATATATTCGAGTTGTTTCTCACGTAGACGGAACTTAGTAACTAGAAGCATCCATGTGCCCCATGAGTGTCTTTTACGTCAAACGGTTTCCTAATACATGAGAATGGAAGTTCCACCCTAGGATTACCCCGATGAAACATCCCGAGATCCTAACCTAGTGGTCAACTCGAATCAAATTCTTGAACATATATATAAGGGAATACTGTCCGAGGTAAATTAGTTATGAAACTCGTTAAAATTGTGCCACTAGACTGTGTAACGGGACGAACTAGCTTGTTTATTTTAGCCTTTCATATTGACGGTCAATTTGACTCACGTTTTGTTAATCTTTGAGCTGGATTTTCTTCATGAACGAATGATTAGGACCGAACTTGACTACTTTGCGGAATCATTATTCTGAGTGCAGCTCGCTTTTACAACACTCGGATTATTTAGAGAGAATTACAGGATAGTATTGATTAGGTTGAACACTATGAGTTTCACGATGATCCACGACTTTCTTTTTCTTTTCTTTTTGTTGTTCGGGACGAACAAGGCTTAAGTTTGGGTGGGTTTGATAAGTGGTAATTTTACCACTTATTTCTAGGATTTTATACTAGGTTTTTATCTCGTTTCGTGATTAATGTGCTCGTATTTGGCTTATTTATGATTAGTCGAGCCGTATTACGCGTTTGGGTTGGTTTTAGTGTGTTTGCAGGTTTTTAGAGCCAAAAGGACCCAAAACGAGACAAAGGACCGAGAGTCGAGTCACGAACGGAAGAAACGGATTTTTGCAAGAGACAGACCACCCTATCGGCCAAGCCTATCGGTCGATAGGTGCGTCCGAAAGGTGTTCCTGCCCTATCGAGTGAAGTCGACCGACGAACCAACTATCGGGCAAGCTATCGACCGATAGGCCAGCCGACAGTCACATACGCTCTCGTATTTTGACGGATTATGACTCTTTTGGATAGATTTTGTTTCCTAGATTAGGGCTAATCGGGAATGTAACTCCCATAGACTATATACACCTCCCCCTAGACCTAGTTTTACCATCTTGGATCATTCTTTTTCATCTTTTATCATCTTTTGCAATCTTTTACATATTTTAGCAAGATTAATTCCTTGGAGACAAGAACTTTTTGGAGAGCAAGAATTATTATTGTTTTCTGAGATTGAAGACTCGGAGTTCATCCGTAAGGGTTGTAATCTCTCTTTTCATATTAATAATATGCATTCTTCATCTATTTCTTGTTTAATTTCAATTATGTCTGGCTAAATTCATTGATTGATTCTAGGGTTAGTAAATTTAATTGATGTTCACATGATGTTCCTTTGATTACCTTTTTACCTTTCATCCTAGGCTTGTGATCAAGTTGTGTTAAATCTCATGTTAGATTAAAGGGCCCTTAATCGATGCATGTTAGCTAATTGATTTTGCCCGGAAGGATTAATTAATTAGTGGAAATACTTGATGCACAATATGATTTAATCTTAAGACCTAAGTGGAGTAAGATAAATCATAGATAAATAAGTTGGCGTTTTTTAAGTGATTTAAATTCTTTGAGCCTTAGCGGGAAAAAGGGTTTAAAATTAACTATATTTCTAGGTTGCCTTGATCGGAATTCTAGATCGGCTGAGTGATTATTTCTAGGATTGAATTAAAATTTGGGGAAAAGGAATCAAGTGAATGAATTGTGTGAACTCAATTAGATGATACTACCCTAGGATCAATTAGCTTTCACTTGTGATTTTATCTTGCTAATTTGCTTTATTTGCTTGATTTAGATAATTCATCTTTTATTTAATTTTTATATTTCGATTTTATAATTAGAAACAAACCAAATTTTCGGATTCCTAAATAGCAGTCAAATTTTGAGTAGAGTTATTTCCTTTATTTTCGACACATCAATTCCCTTGGGTTCGACACCTTGGAAATACTTCGAGGTTTTACAAATTTTAAAATTGATCGGATTTGAAAACCATACTACGCGAATTCCAGCGATCAGTTCCTACTGACAACTTTCGGCGCACGTGCCGGTAGGTGAGGTAGGTGACAGGCTGTGGTCAAAGGTCTTGTCTGTCAGCAAAAGATCTTGTCTGATAGCGAAGATCTTGTCAGCGCTTTTGGTGGATCTGCACGTGGGTGCTGTTCTGAGATCCAATCCTCGATGACTTTGACGGGCGATCATCTCTGCTCGGGGCGTAGGTCGACTGTCCTTAGCCGGACACTAGAGTCGATCGCCAGATGCCAAAAGGCGATCGCCTTGGGAGTCGATCGCTAGGTACCTGATGGTGGTCTGATATCTTCGATTAGGCGAGCTAGCCATAGTTTGACTGATGTTGACTTGGTCGCTCGGCCTTATAGCCGATCGCCTGTCGGGATGAATAAATCGTGACACAAGAATTCCCAAAATATGTTTATCATTTAAATATTATTCATCATTATATTCAAATTATATATATTTCAATCAATTATTGTAAATATACAAATTTTCGACCATTGTACCCGGGACGTCATTTTCGGTCTGTCTCGCCTCGGGACGTCATTTTCCACCCGTTTCTCCAGGACGATATTTTTGACCCATTTCATTAGAGGACGTCATTTTCGATCCGTCTTGCTCCATGACATCATTTTGATCCGTTTTGCTAATAGCACGTCATTTTTGGTCTCGGACGTCATTTTCGATACGCTTTTGATCATGTGATGGCATTTTTGGTCCGTTTTGTCCCGAGACGTCATTTCCTGTCATTTTTGTCTTGAGGCGTCATTTTCGACCCGTTTCGCATCCGAATGACATTTTCTGCTCATTGCGTTCTATGACGCCAATTTTCGCTTCATTTTTGCTATATGATCGTATTTTAGGCCCGTGATGTCATTTTCGACATGTTTCGCCATGGGACGACATTTTCGCCCGGTTTATCCCGATACGTCATTTTCGACCGTTTTCACCCTAAGATGTCGTTTTAGAATTGGGACGATATTTTCGACCCATTTCACCCTGGACGTCATTTGGAGCTCGATTTGCCCCCGAATGTTATTTTCGGTACATTTTGTTCCGGTATGTCATTTTCGATTTTTTCCTCCTGGGACGACATTTTTGGCCCACTTTGGCCTTTCCGACCCATTTCGTTCCGGAAAAATATTTTCCTGAAGACCTGAAGATCCTGGAGACTTGTTAGCCCTGAATTAATAAGTATCCTGGACGCTGAAGTACAAAGTGTTCAAGAATCCACAACTCATGGATTTAACTCGACGGAAACGGATTGGAAATCACCCAATAACGATAATCGATAAGATATATCACAACATAAACGAACAACTCGAGTTTAAAATAGTGAAGGTTCAAACCCCAAATTTACACATAATTAGATCATCGAAGTTACCGTGACCTACTGAACTGTAGGGGTTGGAAAACCAACCTCAAGCTGTTACCACCTCTCCGAAGTGGTAAAGTGATAAATAAAGAGACAATTTCCGACAGATTCGGCTCGAAAAAGCTCGATTTGGGTGAGATCGTCAAGAGGTAGATGAGAAGGGTATTGGGTAAATTTTCTAGTTTCTCCGCGGGACGACATTTTCGACACATTTTTATTACGGTGTCATTTTCGACTTGTTTCATTGGGGTCATTTCCAACGTGTTTTGCCAATGCATGACATTTTCGACACGTTTTCCATTCCTAACGGTTTTCTGACCGACCTCCAGCAAGTCACTGGAGGTCTGCAGGCTGATTTATGCCGATCGGATAATTTTTTTTTTTTTATATTATGGCCTCTAGCCACGACATTTTTTTGCCGCCGGCAGCCAACATGCTTTTTGCTAACAAGATAATCTGATAATTTTATTCCAATTATGGCACTGTCATCGTATCATTATGGAACGAGTGATCACTAATCTTACAATATAAAAGATAATAGTCTTTTTTGGCAGTCATTGCAGTGTGCGCTTGAAAAAAGATCAGTATATCTCTCCGTATTTTTGGCACTGAAATTCAGTTCCGCTAATTTATATATTAACAAAACAAGGGAGGCTTGTGTTATATGGTAGATCATACGTTTAAGCAAATAATGATGTAAGAGGAAGGAAATACAAAGTATTATTATTCTTTATATAGAAACCAAACAGTTTCAAAGGCAGAAACAATTAACTGAAAAAACATGAATGAGTTTGTAAATCCTTATTATTAGAGACGTATACGTGCCCGGGGACGACAGAAAACGTTCCCGGGACATATTGATAATGTCGATCACTTTGATAATATCATTGACATCGTCTATCATTTATTTGATCTAAGACTATAATTTCTATTTATTTTCCCCAAGAAAAAGGAAATAAATTGTCACATTTACGCCATCAACGTTATTACTAATGAATTTAGAGAAAAGTCTATTTTGTTTTCTAAAGAATCCAAGAATCAATTTTTAGAATTTTAAAAATTATTTTAATAACTGGTTTTATTGTTCATAAGAATATGTCAATTTCTAAACTAACTATTACAGTAATTGCAGATATAGTTTTTAAAAGAATCAGGATTTTATAAAATAGGTCCCAATTTTTACAGTAACTGTTAGATTTTTAAATAATATTTAGATCTTCCACAGTACACAAACGGTCTGGTCCTAAAATTCAAATAACCTAATATTCTTAAATTATTATATAAATTATCTTATTATTTTGAGGTTCTCAAACATAATTCTTATGATTTAAATTATTAAATAATGATTGGTTCATGTGGAGATCATTCCACTTCTTAGTGGCAGATCCATTCCTGGACATAAATTTAGATTTGGAAGTTGAGCAAATGAAAACGCAAAAACTGTCGAACTTCAGTAATGAAACGCAAAAAAAAAAAAAAGGGTAAAATTTACGGTACATTTCCATTTCAAGGTATCCACAGTATAAGTTTTGCCATCCAAGTCGATAAAACAGTTCGTCATATGACAAAAAGAAAATGCCTTGTACAGAATCCAACCTTCACCTAAGACTAGACCGGAAATGGCAAGAAAAGTGTTTCCTAGAGGAGCAACACATCACCTTTTTTTTTTTGGGTACCCCAAATGTCGGTAAAACGAATAGGTCAAGCCCAAGTATCTAAATCTCCATCGACTGCATGCCCTTGGACTTTTTCTTTCTTGTTTTATTTTTTCTAGTTTTATTATCCTTTATCGTAGGCTTCTCATCTGCCGGGGGTTGTGTATTCTGCAGATGTTGATAAATTGCACCTAAAGGATCCGATTGGAAAACCGGATGGTTTATAACCGTCTTCAACTGATTACCCTCTTTCAGCCTGAAGTAATAATAATTGATACGAATAAAGTCAAGAACATGTATCAAAAAAACAAAATCAACTTTCGGGAAATTCCAAAAACCATGTATAATACTCACAGTAACTTATTTCTTGTTTTACTGTTAATTTTGAAGTCAGCAGGCTTTGACTCCGAGGAAGACTTTAGTTCAGGGAGGTACTCCGAAATAGAAGATAGATCATATGCCTTTAACCTCTTTTGTCGGCTTCGTTTCTTTTGCTGTTTTTCCTGGTTGTAAAGCATTAATTCTTTGAAATAACATAACCATAATAAATTAATTTCAAATAATTATAGTCATCGATAATTAGGGCGGGGATTAGGCTGAGCCGAGCCGAAATTTTGGAGGACCAAATTTGAACCCGAAATTTTCTTAGAGTCGAGATCTTTGCAAGTGTAAACACAAAGTGAGTTCGCCTCATTTGGGTTCGACCCGAGCTTCGGGATTTTTCAGGGTTTTCCAGAATAAGATAAGCGTCAATTACATGTACAAAACAAGGTTCAACAAATTATGCTTTCGGGCTTCTTCGATTTTTTGTGGGGGTTTTAGGGCTTTTCGGGGACTTTCCAAGGACATGTACAAAAAAGCCGTTGCATGACCTAAAAATTCCGACTGTTTCGGGCTTCCGGACTTTCTAAAATTGAGATCCGAGCTCGGCTCGAAAAATCTTCTTTCGAGCCGGGTTCAGTCCAAGTCCTGTTTTTTCTCAAGCCCTCGCGGTCCGGGTTCCGTCCAGAGCTTTTTCGGGCCGAGCCCGAGTTTTTGAGCCCAAAAGCCCAGTCCTAATTAATATGCAGTGTTCTCACAGTTTATTTATACCATTGAAGCTTCAACCGGAACTTATCATCTACCCAGGGGCACAATCTTAAAAGGGAAATAAGTAAACTAAGAATCCGTGTTATGAAACAAGTTATGTGCCGTATCACAAATACTGGAAGATGAAAAGTTAGATTTAAATGATATACAGAAACATTTTCGTCATGCTTGAAATCTCATCAAAGACTTCTAATTAGTAATTCATAGAGATCGTGGGTATAAATCGTACCTTGGAAATAGCTTTCTTTGCAACTGCAGCCTTGACCACTACAAAAACCCAAAGAACACATCAAGAAGCTCCATTTGTTTCTTTGGAATCACAAAATCATATTGTACATTAAAAAGTCAAAACTCAGCTAAACTAATTCAAGAACTAAAGAAATCCGAAAAAGACCAAAGAACCAAACCAATTCGCTCCAATTCGTAAAATGATGAACCGAGAAATTTAATGTACAAACCAAACCGAATCGGGTGAGACCGATTTTGCTTCAATTTGTGATCGCCCACAAAGTGTTCGCTCAATCTTGATCGTATAAAAACCCTATCCAAAATTGTTAGGATTTAGAAAATGACAATGTACACATTTCTTTGTTTTGTTGTCCGACAGTCATCTTATTATCTCACTTAAGCTTCTCGAGAGATCGACTTTGGCACGACTACTGCTGTGACGAGTGTCTCTGTCCAATTGCGGGTATACTCGATCTATGATTGACTACAGCTTTCTAGTTGTAATAAATGTTATGTTTGAAATATTCTATAGAAAATTAATAGATAAAAGTACTTTTGGTAATATCACATTGCATAGATTTATTAGATACATGTATATGTAAATCGAATTGGACATATTTAGGAAGGTTTGAGTTTAATGATTCCAAAGCCGGAACACGAACAAAACCAAAACCAAAGCTGAACTTTCAAGTTTAAGTTAGCGTCGGGTACCCTAATTTCTTCCAAACCGAAATGGAAAACACCCCTAACTAAAAAACAAGGCTAACAAGTTCAGAAACTCTAAAGAATGAGTTAGGTTGTGATATTGGCAGAAAAAAAATGCAGATTACTGAAAAATCAGCATTACAGACCAATGGTCACCTAAGTAATAATGAGAAATGAACTGTATTTGTAATTTGTCATGTTGGCGGTAGATCAATTTACTTGCAACTAAAAAAATAATAATATGCTGCTTACATTGGTAAAATTGCATTTTCTTTTCCAACTTGCGGTCGCCATGACTCTTCCCGTCCGATCTGAAAATCGTAAAAATAACAGCATTAACATACAAACCAATCAGGAAACTGCAAGAAATAAATTCTCGTAATAATAATAATAATAATAATTATAGAATTTGGTAGTAATTTTACCGAGAGCTTGGTTTCCCCATTAGCGGAACCTCGTCTCAATCCTGTGCTTTCTAGTTGTTGTACATGAAACAGAAAATCAAACAAAGAACACATCATGAAGTTATGGGTTCCTACGAAAATAAAAAATCCCTATGGATTCTAATAAACCTCATGCCTAATTTAAAGCAAAATTCATGAGAAGAACATAATAGGGTTCTAGAGAGATGCTGATAACACACGGATGGATTGTACTTTGCTTTCGGTTGAAATTGGGCTGAACTTTCTAACTTGAAGAAATAGTAGAACATAATCAATGAATTACTCGGTCACAAAACCATCCTCTCTTCTATTTCTCTCAGCACATAATTACTCAATGGGTTAATCATGAATCGTGAATGAAATGTACCTGAAAGATCTGCGTTTTTTTTTTTCCTTTAAAAAGCTCCGTCGAATCGGAAATCGAAGCTAATTCGTAGAAGCTCCAGCTCAATCGCTCCCGGCTGGCCGGAATTTTCCAAAAAGCTTCGCTGTGGTTGCCGTCTGTGGTTGTGGTTGCCCCGTTACTCCTCCAGTCCTATTCCAGGTTTGGGTTGTTCCCATAGAGGGTTTTGTAACTATGTACTACTTTGTAATTGGGTTGGGCTACAAATAAAAGGGTTGGAAAATATTTAGGGCTTGTTTACTTTTTACTTAATCAGCTTAATGCTTAATCAGCTATATTTTGTTGTTTACTTTCAACTTAATGATCTTAATAATGTCTTTTTCATTAAGTAACTTTTGGGGTGTCCTTACCATTAAGCCATAAATACTTCCCCAATATACCAAAATTACCCTCTCTAATAATAAAAGAATTGAGTATATATAGTATAAATTATCATATAATCTTAATTATAATTGAGTATATATAGTATAAATTTAAAATATATATTAATATTATATACTTAAAATTCATAAAATATAAGCTATTTATTGATAAAAAAATTAATATAACTATATATATATATATTAAAATATAACTTAATATATTTATAAAAATATTGTCTGATTATTTAAATATACCTGAAAATTATAATATGATTTATGAATATATATATATATATATATATATATATATATATATATATTATAATATAAATTAAAATATATATTATGTTATATTATATAAATTGATTTTTTTATATTGACTATTAAAAACATTAATATAACTATATATATTAAAATATAACTTAATATATTTATAAAATATTGTCTGATTATTTAAATATACCTGAAAATTATAATATGATTTATGAATATATATTATAATATAAATTAAAATAAATATTATGTTATATAATTTAAATTGATTATATAAACTAAAATGCTCAATCCGTCCTTTATCAAAAAGGACTTAATTCATATTGAGGGGTAAAATGGTCATTTCTGTCATTCAGATAGTTCATTCAGAAAAGAAAGAAACAACAAGATATTTTTTCAAATCAGACAGATTAATCCACTCAGACAGCTTAATCCATTCAGGTATTAATGGAAAAAAAGTAAACAGCCCCTTAGTAGGTTGGAGGATGGGCTGAACTAAAGCCCAGGTGTGCTCTCTCTTAGGTCCTCCTTTAGTTATTTACATATCTACTTTTATTATTAAAAGACGGCGTACAAAAATATTGATAACGCGTGTCGTTCTATAAATTTTTGGATTAATCAATTTTCTTAAAATACACAAATTCCTGTATATTTACAAACGAGAGGTAAAGGCAAGTTTCTATTAAAAGTAGGGTTGGGACTTAGGACCCGAATAAGCGAAGATCCGAACCGAAATTGACATTTCGGTTCGGTTCGATTCGGGTTTTAAGAAAAAAAATTATTTATAAATTTCGGGTTCGGGTCCTGCAATAAATTTTGGGTTCGGGTTCGATTATTGTAATTTTAAAATTTCAATAACCGTACTACCCGAAATTAGTGACAATAACCGAACAAAAAATTAAAACCCATTATACCCGAACACAAAATTAAAACCCAGGCTAACCGTACTACCCATAATTATTTTATTTTAGATGTTTCTACTTTCTATACACTATATAAATTAAAAAAAAAACTAACCTAACAAATTTTATTTCGGGTTTTTCGATTATTTTTGAAAATTTCAAACTGTAAATTTCGGTTCGGTTTTTTCGGTTTTTTGGTAAAATTACTTCGGTTCCTAGAAGTTCGGTTCCTGCAGAAAAAAGTTAGGAACCGAACCCGAATTACATAACACATTTGGAACTTCGGTTCCTTACTTTTTTTTCAAGAAACCGAACTATCCCAGCCCTTAAAAGAGTCACTGTCAAAATTTTAAAGTTTTTCGATTCTTTTAAATATAGTTTATATATAAGGAGATGTTTTTTTAAATTTTCAAAAAAATGGAAAAAAGAAAATCTAAATAGCTGTTGTGAGAAAAATACTTCATTTTTTAGCTTAAAATTCTAAATGTTTAAAAAAAATGTATCAAATTCAATATATAAAATTAATTCTTATTTTACGATCTTCAATTAGACATCCATATTGAATATTATAAATTTGATGAATGATATTAATGGCCGGTTGCACAAAAAAATTGTATATTCCATCTTCATATGAAATATATATGTATTCTGTATTCCTGTGTATTGTACTTGAAACTTCTTATCGTAATAATTGGTAATATAATGTGGTTCGGTACTACAGTTATACTATTTAAATCTTTGTATTTCATTCGCCTGGTGGGTCCCAATTGGGGGTCCACGGCACTGTGATAACCGTCTAATTTGGTGTGTTACATCATGCCTTTACTTATGTGATCACGTGTGATTCAAAAAAAATTCTCAAACTAATAAATAAGGATATAATCGAGAATTAGTAACAATAGATATATTTTGTATATTGTACCCGGGAACCAATAAAAACTAAGGGGGTGTATTTAATTAAGATTTTAATGGAATTTGATAGATTTTAGAGTTTGATGGATTTGATAGATTTTAATGGAATTCAACAGACTTTCATAAATTCTCTTTGATTTCAATGACTTATATCTATTAGAATTCTATAGATTTTTATGGATTTTTTGGACTTTTATGAATTTCTAATGACTTTATTTTTCTCAAAAGATAGTAACCACATGAATTTCATTTATTAGCGTTCTATCTTAATAGATAGTTGTTCTATATGTGATTTTCAATCAATTGTTATGTATAATAGATTTTTTAATTAAAAACAAATATCTATTACAAATAGAAATTTTACAACAAATTGATATAATTTGACGAGAAAAACTAAAGAAGTATCTCATATTAAAAATACTAAAACATATATAAGTTATAAAAGCAATGAGATGATATAAAATATTTAATTATAAACTAAATTTTTTTTTACAATTTTTTATAAATAATTATTTTTTTCATAAAAAGTTGAAGAACAGAAGATAAAAATATTATAAGAATTTCTTTACTGTCCGGGGTATGGTGGTAGGGCTGTCTAAATGATTCTCGATTAGAACCGGAACCGCGCGGTTCCAGTTAACCGAGAACCGCAATTTCGGTTATCGGTCCGGTTTTCGATTCCATTGTGTATCATTTGTTCGATTTTCGATCTAAACCATTCGGTTCCGGTTCTAACCGGAAACCAAAAAATTTAGACATACGGAACCAAAAGCCGGATCGAAAACCGAATATACAGTCTGGTTAACCGAAACCGTTTCTGTTCGGTTCGATTCCGGTTCTAACCGAGAACCGGGAACCATTTCGACACCCCTAGCCAAAACTATATTAAGGCAATTAGGCTCTGCTCTTTTGGACCGAATGAATTTGAACTGAACTGAAATATATATATATATATATTAAAAGTAAATAATAATAATAATAATATAATAATAACAATAAATTAAAAATAATAAAATAATAATAAAAATAATAATATAATAAAATATAAATGATCAGTTGAGACCTATTTGATAAGAGTAAATTAGGAAAAAAAATATAAATTATAGCTAAAATATCAAATAATTTGCTGCTTTACTTACTTTAGTTTCGAGATTGCTTTCAGTTATATTAACAAAACATTAGAGTTTATACGGTTTTCAATAGACCATAGTATCATACACATTAGCGTAGACTAATAAACCCATTATGTATTTATGGGTAGTTATTTGGGTTATTTAACCCGATGACAAAGTTGCCAATTATAAGGGGCGAAGATCGTGAAGGTATCCATATTCCAAATCACAAGTTTACAATGAATGTGGTGACAAATACGACTCAGAAGACTCATTGGCGAATCAAAACACACCTGCTAATAGCCATCTACATGTCAATAAGAATAATAATGTAAGAAAATGCATGATGTGGGGAAGGGTCGGTGGTCCAGTGGTAGGACGCCTACTCCCAAGACACTCTTTTGGAGAGGTCTTGAGTTCTAACCCCACCAAGGAGGTGAAAGAGGGAGTTCTTCTCTTTATGATCCTCTAGCTCCCCGGGGCTAGCTCGAGCGACCGCTAATCAATGTTTAATCTCGCGTCAAGCGGCAGTGTGGGAGTATTTTCTTGCTGGGAACCCGGAGGTGCTGACCAATCAATGGCTGTTCTCCTGAGAACTGTGCTGGGAACCTGAGGCGCTGCACCGCTAAGAGCTTCTCCTGTGCGCGTATGTACGTAAAAGACATCGGGAACCCGGGGCTCGAGCGACTCGCGATTTACTTCTCTCAATGGGTTAGGAGTGGGTTCATTGAGGGACTAGGATTAGTCCGGCTAAGCTGGAATCACCTAGTTATCAAAAAAAAAAAAAATGCATGATGTAATTTTGCTGCAAGTCATTAAAGCTTCCATTATATATTCATTTTCACTTTCACTTTATACATGTTTACAAGTACACAGCAAACCTACAATGTGAGATGAAGCACAAGGAGGTTTAGTCTTTACTAACATGATAAACACAAACCTGTCTAAGAATTTTAACCACTTAGAATCAACCATTCTAAGAATTTCATCTCGGCACATATCGAAAACCCACTGAAATTTATGGTGCAACTCCCAACTTTTGGCCCTCCTGGAAGTCTTTCAGCCATCGACATAACACACACATTGTATTCATACCAAACCGACACCCGTGTGTAAATTTCACCACACTACATCCATGTCAAATCAATGCCCGTGTAAAATTCCACCACACCCTGCATCTTTCTATGACAAGCGAATACCCGTGCGCAAATTCATGGACCCGCTAACATAACCACATCCTCTTTCATGACAACTCATATGCCAAAAGGACATACATTTTCTCATCGGAGAAAATCATCACTGTCACAATGTTAGCCCGGATTATGAGTTATTTGTCAGATTAACTCCACCTTGACAGTTCACCTTCATAGCCTTGTGTAACCCAAATTATACCAACACATCCTTGACTTATACTTGTCATAAGCCAAACTTAATCATTCCATCAAATTTCTCCACCTGCTTGAACCACCCTAGCCTGATGAACAACCGCCTCCAAATGAGACTCCCGAACACCGCTCAAGAAATCTTTTCTGGTGTGGAAGGTCATACATCGTTGCGACCACAGAGCATACTCAGAATTTCAAGAGACCCAACCCGGGCTCCGATACCACTTGTTGGGAAAAAATTAGATCCCACATTCATCCACTAGGGATGAGCAGAAATAACCGAGAAATAACATAAAAAAATAATAATAATCCACAACACAAGAATTTACATGAAAACTCCAAAACCGGGAAAAAACCACGGGCCTCCAGAGAGAAAACTCCACTATATGACAAATTGTTACAATCACATAGACTAATCTCTCAAGTCTGCCCCCAATTACACCCACACTCTCCGAAGATTTAACTCACATCTTTCATGCTCTAAACACAAGAGAGAAAGAAAGAACCAAACACTTCAAGTGTATTGGTTGGGGCACTTAGAAAACTAAGCCTTGGTCTTCTTATATAGGCTTGGAGACCACCCAAACTTCCTTACTTGTGGGATGCCTTCAAAAACTTCTCTTTTATTATAGCCAAAATTCCAACATCAACTAGTTATTCATAATCAATCACAATGAAGTTTAACATCTTTAACATTTTTTTTCCTAATCCAAAACAAACAAACTTGAAAGGAGGAAAATCGTAAGTACGAAGAACATTAATTATAGCTGCACAAGACTCATAAACTCTTGGTCAGTTTCAAAAAGCATCATGGTTTCCGGTAACAAGGAGAGATCCACATCCATAAGTCCTTCACCGTCCCGTGGCCGTCCTGCATTCAATGAGACCTTCGCGTCAAACTTCATCGCATTCCCACACAACACCGGCACTCCTTTCCCCAACCCAAATTCAACACCCATATTAGACTTTGGTGAACTCGACATACTTACACCAACCCCATCATAAATCAAGTCAATTTTATGCACAATCGACGTCTTCACCCATGAATCCACATACTCACGGATCTGTTTATCACCATGGTTAACCACCAACTCGTGCAACTGCATCGCCGTCCACCCGATACTGTGATCCAGCAGTTCCCCGACGGTTGTTTTTATTCCGACGGTTTGAATCGCATTACCGAAAGTAGTGTTCGGGCAAAGGTGGTGACATTCTGCTTCTAACGTTCACCGGCAATTTGCAAGAGGTTTCTTTTTCAGCTGGAAACCGCCTGGCCCGGATCACGCACCGCCATATCACGGCCAAAAGCGACTGTAAAGTGGATATCCTTGTGATGTTGCATTCTGAGTTCACTTTTGGATGAAGGGGAGAGTGATGATCGGGTCGTATCCTTCCGGAATCCATCGCTTGAGAACCGGAGGTGCGATCGGTTTGGACTGGAACACTTGCGATAACGAGTTGAAAAAATGCCAGAAGGAAGTTCCATCAGCCACCGTGTGGCTCATCGAACAACCGATAAAGATTCCATCAACAAGTTCCGTGACTTGAATCGACACCAACGACTTTTGGTGCCCATCATGACCGATAGTCTTGTGATGATCGAAAAACGATTCCACGATCAGTGGAACATCGATGGGCGTAAGAAGATCATCAATCGTCAAGTTAACCGATGCATGTATGAATCTTGCTCCCGGACTGTTCTCCGGGTTGATGAAGATGACCACGGAAGGTGGGTTTGTTTGTTTTACAGTGGCTAAACGGCCGGCGAGTGGGTGGAAATGAGTAAGTGTATCGGAAAGCGAGTCTTTGAGGCGGTGCACGAAGTTGGTTGTGGAGAAATCTTTTTTCTTTTTCGGGGGCAAGGAGTAAAGGAGACCCTTTTGAATGTAAGTTATAATGAGCATGGCGAGATCCCATGGTGCCATGTAAGTTGGTATTTTAGCTTCTTCTGATACGAATTTTGGTTTGATGAAGCAATCTGATATCATTTTCAAACTTGCAGACTCCATTGAAGAATTGAGGGTTTCCTTCTCTTCAAAAAAAAGTTTCAACAATGAAGTAATTACAGAATTGGTCCTTGGTAGAATTCACGCAACACTCTGACAGATTAGAACAAATGAAATGAATGCTAACAAGCAAACCCGTGGACAAACAACTAAACTAGAACAAGCACTTTTCGCACACAACGTTGGGATAATAACACAAATAATCCTCTTATTTGCAAAGTACTCTAGACTTGAATTGTTTTAACATTGTGTAGGCATATGTTAGAGGCACCTTCACTTGACCTCTTATTAAAGGAGGAAACTAATATATATGCAAATACAGAAGAAGCAGATCATGCAATTTATCAAAGCAAATTCAGATTATCAAAGCTAGAATGCAAATACAGAAGTAAATTGGACACGATTTTGATCAAAATTAGATGAGATCGATCATTCTATCTAAACTATAAGATGCAAATACAGAAGCATATCACATCATGCAATCAGAACAAGGTTCAAACTTTAGCAGTGAGTCAAATCTCACAATAATCCGAAGAATCATCCAAATAAACATCAAATTCCAGTGACATGAATAAACGAATCATCAAAAAAAACATCAAATTCCACAGTTACCACAAATTCTACGAATCATCCAAATAAACATCAATTAATACGAATAAACTTCAAATAAGAGAGATACACCTATAATTTTGAATTCAACCGAGAGGAATATAGGATTGATTGACTGATTTACCGATCAACTAAAGTTGCGGAGGAGCAGATCGGATGCCGTTGCTTAATTTTAGACCGAGAAACAAATTGCCTGCCGGATTTGGAGACGAAGATCGGATTCCGTTGCCCTAATTTACCGCCGCCGATAAAGGAAGGAGCTACAATCCAATCATTAGGTCACTCCTGCTGTAGATCAATAACGTGTATATAAAATAAACGAGGTTAGCCCAAAGGGGTAATAAGGTAATTTCAGATTACTCTTTTCGGTTTTGTCCTTTTCTTGCATCATCACTAGAGATGTTAAACGGCCGCCATTACGTACTCGCTTAACCCGCTAAAACCGGTTAGGTAGATATTTCACCGTTTAAATCCTGCTTTTTTTTACTTTCTGACTGCTGAAATTGGCACAGTTGAAATTTGAACTGCAGCTAAATTGCCCGATATATATATATATATATATATATATATATAATTTCAACTTATACTATATTTCTATAACATATATTAATATTATATATGTAATATATATTAATATTATATATAATGTATATTATTACTGTATTTATTAATATAGTGTTTATATATATATGTATATATATATATACACACACACATACCAGTGTATTTTTGGTTATAGTTCTTATTGTATATTTGTTACTATATATATAAAATATATTATTCTTTTTTTTCATTTATGACTTAATAAAAATAAAAATAAATTTTTAAATATTTAGCCCGTTTAGCCCATTTAGCAAACCCGTTAGTTAGGGTTAAGCCAATATTTCTCGCTTAAATCAGGCTTTTTTTCGGACTGCTTGGCCCGCCATTGGCTAGCTCCGAACCGCTAGGGCTAGCCCGTTTAACATCTCTAATCATCACGAGAGATGTCTATGTCTATTATTCTATACTATATAAAATTTATCCATCTTAATTTAATGTGGAAGGAGGATTTATGTCACTTATTTAAATATATAATATAAAAGAATCTAATAAAATACATAAAAAAGATTTAAAAATTATAATTATACCTAACTTCAAAAGATGGACTACCGTATTTGGAGGTTCGTAAGACGAAACAAATTGCCTCATTTATTAATTTTTATTATCATAATTTCATATTTTCATTTATTAATTTTTGGTTTTAGCAAAGAGATTGCGAAGGGTATTTTGGGAGAGAAACACCAATAGAAGCAGCAATTATTGGGGTGGAATTACATATGAAGAGACTATTTTAGTTGTAACTTTTAATGTAAATAAACTAATTTAAATACAAAAGTTATGATAAACATCACAACGCAAACGCACCTTCTAATACACAAGTGATTAAAATGAACTTTTAAATGATAGTATAAATTACAAGATGGTTAAATTTTAGCATGAAATCTTAGATACAATCGGTGCATCGCACGGGTTGAATAAACCAAAACAACCCCTTGAAAGAACATACGAGTTAGAAACCTCATTTCATATAACTAATTACATGATTAAAATAAAAGGACAATAACAATAAAAAAACATATAAACACGTAAAAGGCGTTTAAATTCTCTATCCGCTCATTCAACCGCTCGCGATATTACGTACAAAACACGTAAATATTCAACCAAAGACCGTGCATCGCACGAGTTGGATAATGACTAATATGTGTAGTGGTAAAACGGAAACGCGGCGTTGTACGTCATGTGGTAGCCGGTCAACATTGTGATTTTTTAAAAAGAAGTGGAGTAGTGTGAGTGGTTTTATATAATTGTTATTATTATTAGATATAATTATTATTTTTAAATTAGTTTTTTAAATAAAAAGTAGGAGAGGGAGGTAGAGAAAGAAATCTGATTGGTAGAGAGAAATAAAGAAAATAGAGAGAGAATCCTGTTTGCCTCAAACAACTCGAAGCTGCAGCGTTTTGTTGGCAAAGTTTGTGGCCAAAACGCCGCCGAAAACGGGTTCCCCGGTATTTTGAGCTCACAGGGCCATCACAAATCCTCCATTATGGATGGTCTTATTAGTAGTGCCCGTATGTATTTTTTTTTTTTTTTTGGTCAGGGAAGAAAATTTTCATGACGAAACTTTGAGTACAAGGGGTACTCAAACCCTTATTTAAAAAAAAAACTGATTAACAAAATCGACTCCAAATTAATTTGATTCCTCAATCTCTAGGATTTGCTTTCCACTTTAAGTACTCACCACTACTATTAATCCCATTGATTGTAGTTAACCACGGCCAAACTGTTGCTTTAATTTCCTCAACAATCTTATGTGGACTCGAAATTTCATCTTCAAAAACACGATCATTTCTAACTTTCCAAATTTTCCAAATAATGCACATCCATATAGAAGCTGATTTTTTCCCTTTTCTATTTGAATCTAAGAAATTGTCATGTTGAAGAAAACTACGAATGAGGTCGATGTGAGGGACCATTAGTAGTTTTGTCCAACCGTAGCACAAATTCCAGATTTCCTTAGAGAACTCACACGTGAAAAAGAGATGTTGGATGTTCTCTTCTTCCAAGCCACAAAAAATGCAATTGATAAAACCGTCAAGTGGAATAATGCATCTTCTTTGTAAACTCTTTTTTGTAGGCATCCGTTGATGTAGAACCTTCCATACAATTGCTTGAACCCGTTTAGGTGCCGAACTGCTCCATAGTCTCTTGAAAGCCTTCTTCGTCTCGTCGTTTCTCTCCTCCCCTGCTCCTATGCTTTGTTTATATGCTGCACTTGTGGAAAAAATTCCATTGTTGGAATGAATCCATTTCCACGACTCTTCTTCTTCTGCATTAAATTTGTACCTGTTTAAGCATCATAATAATTCACTCATCTTTTCCTCCTCTCTCTCCCTCAATCTTCTACGCCAATTCAGTTCCCAAATCCAAACCCCGTCTGTCCACGAACCCATCTCGTCTATATTTTTCCCCTGTTGCACGCTCAATCTAAAAAGACTAGGAAATTTAGATCTTAAAGGACCCTCCCCAACCCACCAATCCTCCCAAAAATCAGTTTTATTACCTCTCCCCACCACCCTCAAAAGATCAGATTTCATCCCTCTGCCCCCCACCCCATCAAACAGCTCACATATGTCCTTCCACCACCTTGAACGACACTCCCTTCTCCCTGTACCCCTCCTTTCTCCCTCACTAGGCCTAGATAGATTACTCCCGTACCTGGATCTAATTACTCTCACCCACAACCTATTCGTCTCATTCAAGAACCTCCAGATTCACTTCTTAAGTAACACATTATTGAATACGCCCATATCCCTAATTCCCAGTCCCCCTTTGGATTTATCCTTACAGACCTCGGCCCACCCCATCCAAGGAATAGAATTTTTGCTTACACACCCCCCCAAAGAAAGTTTCTTTGAACCTTCACAATCTGTTTAATGGTTTTTTTCGACAGACGAAAGAAAGAAAGGCAATAGATAGGTACCGCAGACAGGACTGATTGGACTAGAGTGATGCGACCCCCGAACGAGATGTGTTTATCACTCCAAGCATTTAACCGCGTTTGAATTTTATTAACAAGAAAGTTCCAAGAAGCTGATTTTCTGTGAGCAATTCTGTTGGTCCCAAGAAATGATGAAGACTATCCTCACTGTACCAACACGAGTCTTTTTCTAGCGCGCTTTGTCCTCACTCACGCGTACCTGGGAAACTTCTCATGGGGTCACCCATACCATAACTACTCCAGGCCAAGCATGCTTAACTTTGGAGTTTCTATGAGATGCCTACCAGAAAAGAAGATGCATCTTGTTGGTATGAGTAGTCCAAATCAATTCATTAGCCACTTTCTAGTGCAGATCTCACAGGTCGAATCGCAAGCCGCGCCTCGCGCATTTTTAAGCTCATACAGGCAGGATGCTGGACCGAAGCCCAACAATCCCCCTCCCAGTACCTGCCAACATCTCAACCCCATAGTCTGGAAACCTCCGTGAACTAGATTTGATCACACAGACCTCTAGCGGCTGGGTTCATTCACACAGTCCTCCAACACTTGACATCAGTATCTATTCCAGCTCCGTTTACTTCTGCTGCGCCAGTATCTCAGTTCCAGCATACTAGATTTGATCACATATCCAGCACCTGACAACCTCCACAACGCCAACATCTTAGTTCCGGCCAACTGGCAACATTTGCTGCATGCCCGCCTCTCAGTTCCAACACTCTGGCAGCCTCCACTGTAGGATACTTCGAGGGAATCCACACCCATGACCTGCTCCGATACCAATTATTAGTCCCTGAGAAATGATGAAGACTATCCTCACTGTACCAACACGAGTCTTTTTCTAGCGTGCTTTGTCCTCACTCACGCGCACCTAGGAAACTTCCCAGGGGGTCACCCATCCCATAACTACTCCAAGCCAAGCACGCTTAACTTTGGAGTTTCTATGAGATGGCTACCAGAAAAGAAGATGCATCTTGTTGGTATGAGTAGTCCAAATCAATTCATTTAACCACTTTCTAGTGCAGATCTCACAGGTCGAATCGCAAGCCGCGCCTCGCGCATTTTTAACCTCATGCAGGCAGGATGCTGGACCTAAGCCCAACAAATTCCAACCTTAAGCCCCAGGTATGAGAGTGGTGATTTGCAAACCTCGTAGCCTAGAAAATCAGCAAGGTGTTGTCTCACATATGCCTCTAGGTTGCTGCCCATAATGCAACTCTTGTGAAAATTCACCTTGAGGACTGATACAAGTTCATAGCACCTTAGAATGTGTTTGACAGGTTCAATATTTTCAGTGATCCCAGGTGATACAAAGTTTGTATCATCTGCATATTGGAGGTGCGTCACCCGTACTTTGTCTCTCCCGATCTCCACCGGTTTAAGGATTCCAATGTCCACTGCTTTACTAATAAGTAAGCTTAACCCTTTTGCTGCAATGAGAAAGAGGAAAGGTGACAAGGGATCGCCTTGGCGTAGACCTTTTTGAAGATTGAACTCACCGGATGGGCTGCCATTCACCAGAACCGAATTTATGTAAATCATACAAAGAAAATGAAAAGGAGTGAATGCAAAATGGATACTGGTTTGTGTAGGGGTTGGCAAACCCATCCCACGTCGAAATAGAGAAGAAAGGAAGTCTTCTATATAATAAAGTTCATCACCCCATTAGTCTGAGGTCTTTTGGGAAGTAGTCCAAAAACAAATACATGCGGGTTTAGCTCAAAGCGGACAATATCATACTAATGTGATAGAGTGGTGGTGGTGACGGTCCCAACAGTGTGGTTACATGCATCTCTAAGCAAGAAATGATAGTCATTGTCCGCATGGGCAGCTCAACTGGTTCCTGGGTGGCAGATTGCTACAAGGACGCATGTTCGAGTCCTGGCAGCCGCAGTGTGGGAGTTTTATCCCTTCAATATGGGGGATAGCTCCTTGTGGGCACCAGACACTGTTCCTCCCACCTAGTGGGCTGTTGAGTCACCATGATTTAATTCATCCACCAATCTCTGTCGGTGGGGGCCCTGGGGGCGAGGGATTTCGCCTTTTGCCACAAGAAATGATAGTCATTTTGCTGCCATATAATAAAAATGAGTTTCCGTTTTAATTGTTCTCTATTATGAAACTGAAATATTATAGAGATGATTTAGAGAGAGAATAGAGAGAATGATTCTCAGGTATATTTTTCATTAATAACTGAAGTCCTATTTATAGGAAAACTTCAGATGGCACAATCGTAATTATATAATTACATCAGGGGCATAATAGTCATCCACACTATATAAAAACAAAGGGATAATTGAAACGTCACTTTCATGGTATATTATAACACTCCCCTTGAATGACTATTTACATAAATATATGCTGAACTAGTTTGAAGAAAAAACCAATGAGAGAAAAACTTTCAAACTGTTTGTACTGGAGCTTGTGGCAATCATATCATGTTGCATCATAATGTTGCTAGGAAATCCCTGTGGGATAAATCTTCAGCAATCTCTGATCTCATAAATTTGCTCCCCCTTATCTCGATAGTTCTTGTATGAATATTCTTGTGCCGTCTCAGTAAAACCTCGTGGGACAAAAACTGAGTGAATCTGTCATATATATCATTTGTTGTTGGAGTATCCATGTGTTGCCTCATTAAAACCTTGTCAAGAAAACTCAGTGGGAAAAACTTGATCGAAGAAAAAAGAGTACAACTACTCCTTCTATTTTCAAGCGTTGAGGAATAATCTTGATCTTTGTAGTGTTCCTCATTATGCTATGAATATGCCTCGTTAAAACCTTATTAGAAAAAACCCAATGGGAAAAATCCTAATGAAGGAAAAAGAGTACATTATTTATACTAATACGCCATTCCAGTTGCCTCGTTAAAAACCTTGCTAGGAAAACCCATTGGGACAAAACCTCAGTCAAGGGAAAAAGAGTGCAACGCGTATTTTATAAATATGCCCCAGGCATTTCAATAATCCTCCAGGGATTAGTATGAGTATCATCTTCAGTGCAATTTGTAATATCGAACTCATATTCTTTGCGATATATTCCAAATCTCTTTTGGAAATTTCATATTAGTTGTGATTAAGGTGGCTCGTTAAAAACCTTGCTGGAAAAACCCGGTGGGATAAAACCTCAGTCAAGGAAAAGAGTACATCATATAATTTTCGTTCACAACACTTTATTTTGAGTGACTGCACGCACTGATAATATGTTTAAAATCTCCTCAGGAGTCACTTTCAGTAAGCCCATATGTTTCATTTTATTATAAGGGCATATATTTCAATTTCGATGGGTTTGAAGATCCTTATTTTCACAAATCATGGATTTTAAGATCCTCATTTCCAATATCCATATTTCACAGTCATGGATATCCTCATATCATTTATCGATATTCTATTTACAATCATTGATATCCTCATTTCATTCATAGCGCTATATTGTGTCGACATTTTTATTTCCCTATGGCAACATAACTTGCCGAGATATCTCATTATCACTCATCCATTGGGATTACACATTGTGGTTATGTCTTTATACTTTGCAAAAGTATATACCTCCTTTTATCATTTGCTTTGATTCATATTCGGGGAATTATTATGTATTTATCAAAGCAGTTGTAGTTGGTACCAAAGGTTAATAATCTGTCATGCATCTTTGAACTTCAAGTTCATATTTCAGTTGTGAGGATATAGTGTGATGCATTTCACATATTTTGCAACTACCGATACTCCCCCTCATGCTAAGAGATTTCTTGAGCACCAAACTCAAATGCTAGTATCTCAGTATTCATCTTCAGTCATGAGAGTTTATATATTATGTTCTCGATATTGGCTGGAGGACTTTGAATAGTATGCCAATTGATACCCCACTTGTATGCGCATATCTTGATCTTTTCTGGGATCTATTCAAGTTTATTTGGGATATATTACTAGCTTAATCTGATATGGAATATATGCTCAAACCGTGAGCAAATAATCTCGTAAATTTCTGATTACGAGTCATATAAACATGTGACTATCTAGTGGATCCACAATATCTAGTAGTTCACATGTAGAGGAAGTGGGCTCATACTCCCCCTTAATATATTCCAAATTTATTAGGGATTCATTCCCAATATTGGCTAGTAGTGATTTTAATCGAGAACAAATATTTGAAGACGATGTGTCTATATCACCATATAGATATTTTACCGGCATATCACATCATCTTTCGGTGCCATTATTGCACATCATTATCAACATGGAGTCGCTGCTCCGACATGTCATATTATGTTCATTATTCAAATATAGAGCCGTAGTTCATACGCTTCAGGACGCGGAGTCAAATCTCATACGCGTAATTCCAATCTATAAATAGATTATCATTGTATTCAAAAAATTCACCCATACCGAGGGTCTGAATATCATAATGGATTCAATGCTTTCGAATCTTCGTAAATATTACCCATTTCTTCCAGTGAATATCATAAAAAGAATTTATCGAGATCGACTCGAAAGATTAAGGTTGCTAATGATAAATGGCATCCCAGAAGATATTCGATGGTTGATCGAAGCACAAGTTCGATTATCTGGTGAATTTTCAAATTCATTTAAGTACATGCCATGTACAGGTAAGAGTAGTTTTGCAAAGAAACGCAGAGCAAAAAGATTAGGTGGGTGCTATAAATGTGCTCGGTGGACATGTGACACACGATGCAAATCTGTGGGATTTGTATCCAAAAATCGAGAAGATAAAATAGCATTTATCAAGGATGGATTGAGTAAGGAATCTATGGATCATGATATTCAACAAATTCTTGATACACATCCCAGTGGATACGTTTATTGTGAACTAATGGCTTTGTGGATACAATTTAAGGATGAACGAGAACGTTATAGTCATGAAAAATTAGTCTCAAAAGATCTAGTTTGTAAGTCCGTTATGTCAAAGTTGGTATAAGGTAATAGAAAAATAATACAAGTTGATGAATATTATTTTTCAATATTTAAATTTCTCATGTGCCAATCGATAACGTCATTTTCATTGAAAAATATAATATCATATCTTTCGTTTTCTTTTGCAATTTTGTCAAAAGTAATGACTTATCTGCCGCTCCTTTTTTAATGAAAATAGTGAAGTCAGTTGTCGTTTAGAAAGAAGTTTGTTCTTTAAATTTGGGATCCACAAATCAGAAAATGTATATCTCATAAAAGTATTTTGAAAGTCTAGTGTAGAAAGATGGAGTTCTCAGAATCCTCATATAGATCTCATCCAATTAAAACTATATGTATTTTAGGTGGATCCAAACCGATAGGTCATATCCAGCATATAGATATGGCAAATCAATTCGTAAAAGAATTAGGAAAACACAAAATCGATATATTGTATGGTGGGAGTAATTATAGATTTTTGGGTTATCTGTTAGAGGCTGCACAAAATGGGAGAATAAGAGTAACAAGTGCCTTACACTATCCCATAGTTAGAACCAGTAGTATAGGGGGTTCAACTGGGTTGATGCTTCAAGCACAGTCTGTGCATGATAGTTTGATGTATGTGGTGAATAATAGTGATGCCTTTATTGTTCTTCCAGGTGGCTATGGCACACTCAATGAGATATTCAACATCACATCATGGGCTGAGTGGGACTTCCATACCAAACCTATAGGTTTGTTGAATATTAATAATTTCTTCAGCGATTTGCTTGCCTTTCTGGATTAAGGAGTAGATCACAAGTTTATATCTCAGCCATCACGAGATATAATAATATGTGCTGACACTGTTGCGGATCTACTTATAAAGTTTCAGGCATATATTTCACTTAAGAATTTAGAAGTCAAAGCTCATCAGCCACAGAGTATTGGCGCCAAAAGAAAAAGAAGTTTAGATCATTTAGATCTTTCATTATAAACCCTGATGCCAGGGGTGGCAGAGTTACGGAGTTTTATACTCTCGAGACGCACCCCTTTTCTTTTTATGGATTTCATATGTATTTTCTTTTTCGCATTTCATATTGTCGAGTGTTTACTGCCTTTCAGCTAGTTTTGATATTTTCACTTCGACTGTTGTGTGCTTCTCCCAGCAATAATAAGATCATCTTTTGCCTTTATACAAATACATTATAATCACGAATATGTGATATATGTTTCTCCATAAATATTGTCAATCAATATAATTTCAATGATCCCACCATGTGATATAATAAACATGGGATTTATTGAGCAATTATTTTTTTTGAGTGACATCTTTTCATATCAGTTGTGAGATGATCCCACCATGTGGTGTATTTGCATGGGATTTTCTTTAATTAATCGGTGATAGCTTTTGGTATCACTTGCTCAATTTTCTCCGTTCGTGTTTAATAATCATGGAGATTGAATATTTATTTCCATCAACTGCTTCTTCGTCGAGAGCAGAATTTGAATCATTGATCAACTACTTCTTCAGAGTAGAATTTATTTCTTTCAACTGCTTCTTCAGAGCAGGATTTAGATAATCGATCAACTACTTCTCCAGAGTAGGATTTATTTTTATCAACTGCTTCTTCGAGAGCACGATTTAGATAATCGATCAACTACTTCTTCAGAGTAGAATTTATTTTTACCAACTACTTCTCGAGAGCAGGATTTATGAACCATTTTTGTGGTATAACCAACCACGATATTGATATATAATATATAAATTTCATATGTAAAATCATCCATCTTGTGATAATTGAACTCATCACATAGGAGGTATTGTAATTACAGAAAATAAAATTCGATAAATGTGTGGTTTCAAACCACCACTTTGAGATAAATAAAAGATAGAAATTAAACTGTAAAAATAATTAACTTCTTCTACCAAAGCAGGATCGTCCAATCAATTCCTCAAAAATATAGTCATCGTCAAAGTATACGTCGAAATATCGACTGCTGTTAATAGCATGTGTAAGAGTATGTATTCATAATTTTTTTTTGTGGTTTGCGGAGTTGGATATTGATTCGTACATTGTAATAAATTTAATAATAACATATATGAAAAGAGTTAATACTCATATCAATATTAGTGTCAAATTGAAGCTCTCGTAAAATAGATCACGATGGTATCAAGAAAAATTAATTCCGATATCATATGTATCTTATATGTAAGAAAAACGAATATAGGATTAAACCAAACCAAACCAAACATACCTAGTATATCCCGCTCAGAGCAGGGTCTGGGGAGGGTAAGATGTACGCAGACCATGCCCCTACTTATTACGGTAGGGAGGCTGTTTCCGTGAAAACCCCCAGCTTAGTGCACAGCAGAATCTTGTGTGATAAATACAAAGGAAAACATATGATTCGAAAAAGCTCGAGACCATACCTGAGCCCATGGCTTGATCCACATGGGACTTACCTAAGCGGAATTTGGCTATTTCACTCCCGAATATAGGATTCAATAAATTAAAAGAATATTATATTCTTTTATTATTTTATTTATTTTGTTTTGGGTTTCCGTGACCTGGTTTCAAATCAATAATGATTTGTTTTTTTTATTTCTTTCGGACAACGTGTGTCCTTTCCCTTTTTTTTTTTAATTATTTATCTTGTCTTCTTTATTTTCTGTTTTATCCTTTAAGCTGTCTTCTCCGTTCTCTTTTTTTTTTTGTTTCCTTTTCTTTATTATCGTATCCCGTGAATCCAGCTCTCATTACAAAAAGATGTTCACATCTTTTCTTCTTACACAGCTCTCTCTCCCTTTTATTTTCTTCGTTTTCAACCTCTCTCTCTTTTCTTTTCTTTGTTTTATTTGTTCTTCTTCTTCTCCGAGCTTTACTTTTAATTTTTTTTTTCATCGCCAACATCTGATATTCCTTCAGCTCTGCCGAACCACAAAATTTATAATATTATTATTATTATTATTACCAGTTTTACTTTCTTGATTTAGAATATGTACCTGTCTGTCGGGATGGGTTTGGTGCAGGTAGTGTTGACTGGAGTTGTTGGCGACGGGTGCGGCACAGATCGGGGGTGTAAGGTTCGTTACGGGTTTAAACGTCCTCTTCGGCTTGGTCAACACTGCTGCTTTCGCCGGTCAACATCACTGTAGCCGCTGGTCAACGCCGTTGCTTCTCACAGTTTGCTGTTCTATAATTTTTTTTTCGACTCAGAGGATGGTCCTCGGTACCAATACATCATAAATATCATCATCGTCATATATTACCGAATTAGCCCGTTTCTCTGGTCGTGATTTTCGAACTGATGGAATCAATTTACTGCGGCCCGTTTCTTGAGTGAGAGGTAGGGCAGAAGATTGAGAGTCGGGTTCTTGGATTCCAGATGAGAGTAGAATGAAAAATGGATTTAGATTTCCAGGACTCAAATATGGATATTTTTTTTAGTTTCAAGGCTTCATCTCGGCCATGTTCTTTTCAATTTGTGTATGTGTTCGTAATAATCTGATTTCTGATACAGAAGATCATCTACAAGATGCAACTGTAAAGCATACTCTCGTCATATTACTCATTTGGTTAGAGTCGTGCTGATAACGTGTTATGAAACTGAAATATTATAGAGATGATTTAGAGAGAGAATAGAGAGAATGGTTCTCAGATATATTTTTTTATTAATAACTGAAGTCCTATTTATAGGAAAACTTCAGATGGCACAATCGTAATTAAATAATTACATCAGGGGCATAATAGTCATTCACACTATATAAAAACAAAAGAGTAATTGAAACGTCACTTTCATGGTATATTATAACATTCTCGACCTGGCCCAATAATAATTTGTAGCTTAATACTATACACACGAATGCATGACACAACCACACATATATATTGTAATATCCGCAATTTTCGATTTTCGGTAAATTTCTTTTTTCGGCTGGAGTCCGTTTTGACGACTCGCTCATGACCGTTTCGTCATTCTGAGAATGATTAATTCTACACTTTTTGTCGTCCGAGTTCGTTTCGGTGTTGTTTTGTTGAGTTCCGTGCTTTTTAGCGACTTTTCCGCACTTGAGTTCGATTCTTGCGAATCTCGTCCGAAACTGCTGTTTAGAGTTTCCCGTAAGTCCGTTTAACTTTTTTAGACGTGTTGTGAACTTCAGTTTGGATATTCGATCAGGTATCGTGATTTCCGGGCGTTTTGGGCCATTTTGTAATTTCTTGAAAGTTACGGGTATCCGTATCTGTAATTGTTATCTCGACCCATTTCTTGGTCGCGTATGATTAATTATGGTATTACGTTTTCATTTCGAGTCGTTGATGTCGTCCGCGAACTTTTCGTCGTGTCCGTTCCGTGCGTTTTCGGAAATCGAGGCGTCGGGTAGTGGCGGTGGCGGTGGCCGGGCCGGTGCGCCTGCCGGAAGTCTTGAGCATCGCCGAGCAGCACGGCGAGAACCGCGTAGCGCACGCTTCTGGCCGGACGCCAGCTGGCGCTAGCTTCGCAGATGTAGCGCACGCTGCCGAGTCGGCCAGACGCTATCGGGCCCAGGCGAGGGATTACGAGGTTCGACTCGGTCGGGATCGGCGGGTAGCACACGCTCTTGTCGGCCGTGGCGCACGCTAACCGGCAGGTAGCGCCTTGTCGGCCGACTAGCGTATGTTCTGGGATGAGTTTGTTAGTCCAGGTGGCTACCGGACAGTCGGCTAGCGCGGCCTTGGCCGTAGCGCACGCTAGCGGGAGTCGGGCGGTCGAGTCATGGTCGGCAGAATTGTTGGTGGTGCCGGGTCATGCGGGCCATGGCCGAGAGTGCTCGGCCGATACTGGCCGATAGCGCACGCTAGGCCGGGAAGGCTAGCGCACGCAAGTTCCGGCCCAGTATAAAAATGACAGACCAGCGACCTTTTCAGTCATTTTTCATTTCATTTCCCTTCGGTCCGAGGCTGGGGTTTTGGAGGAGACGGAACCATGTTGTTGGACAACAAATCCATGAAGTTTCTGAGTTTATATCACCGATAAATCATCCTATAACATCCTTCGATCCAGCGAATCAAGGTTAGATCTTTAGAACCCTACTTTTGGGTAGATTTGGGGGTTTTCGCGTTTTTGTCCGATTCGTTCCGTTTTGTCGATTAATTCATGATGAATAGGATTAATCTTGTTGGTATTCTTAGTTTCCCTACGGATTCATGGTATATTTCGTGATTTTTACAGAATCGAGAGTGTTTGGTTGTGGTCCGCCCTCGTTGTTGTTTATATGCGAATATACATGAATCGTAGGCGGGTTTTCGGGTGTATTCCGATTCCGTATTCATTTAGAAATGGTTGTAATTGTATTCTTCGAATCGTTAGGTTCGGTTTCGTTGGTTCCTAGCGTTCGTCGGTGACTTTCCTTTCCGTTCGTTGCGTCGTCAATAATTCAAGGCAAGTATCTTATTATACGACTTGTATCTTGTGAATAGTAATTACGTATGATATGTATGACGATTTTGCTTGCCTCCGTAAAGATGTTCCGTTTGAGTTGGTTGTGTTTTCCGAAATTTGAAGGCTTTGTGATAATAGTGATATATTGGTATACGTGTTAGGCGTTGTTCCATTTGTGCAGGATTGCGATGTACATATGAGATGGTTGTACACGTGTTTGTTCAATGTATTGTGTACCGAATGTGTGTTGTGTTGGTTAAGAGTCGTTGTGATGATCATGATGTTTGTGTTGTTTTGGTTTACATGCTTGATTGTACATTTCGGCGTAATGTGAAATGACTTGACATTTAATGATTATGAATTGTGTCGAGTCGATGTGTGCGTGATCCAGGTAGGGTCTGACGAGGCCTCTGGAGTTCGGTACATGATGTGTACGAACAAAGTGTGTGAACCAGGTAGGGTCTGACGAGGCCTCTGGAGTCCGGTACATGACGTGTACGGACAAGGTGTGTGATCCAGGTAGGGTCTGACGAGGCCTCTGGAGTTCGGTACATGATGTGTACGAATGATGCTGTAGCCGGGTAGGGTCCGTTGAGGCCTCCGGAGTTCGGTACATGATGTGTACGAACAATGATCGTGTAGCAGTGATTGTTCGGGTAACATTTTAAATATGGATCTCGGACTCATAATGATATATTATTTAGTATGCTTTGAAACGAGAATCGGGCTAAGGCCCTATTGTTTACGAAAAGGTTTTGTAAATTGGGACTCGAGGTCCAAAAGATTTTCTGCTTTAAAAATTCCCGAGATGATGTGTTCCTTTTCAAATATCTCTTACTTGAGTTCGAAATTCTAAAACTTCTCGGGAACATTTTGATAATGGATTTCCGTATTAAATTCGTAGTTGCTATTTGCTTGTTATATTTCGTATGGTTTGATACTTGCACTAGTAAAACAGTGGAGTTTCACTAACCCCCGAGTATTCGGGGGGTGGATGTCTGTTTTGCGTCCAGGTACATGCAGATTCAGGGGAGCAGTCACAGGATTGGCACAAGAGGATGACGAGCTGCGATACTAATCATGAGTCGAGAGTTGTTTTATTTTCATTGTGTTGTCAGAGTTGATTTCAGTCTTCCGATGTATTGTATTTCGACCCCTGCGTGGGTAATGTTGTTAGTCAGTCTTGTTGATAGAGTTGTGTGACCTCATCGGTCTGTGTGTTTATGTGTAAGTGACCTTAACGGTCTGTATTATTATATTGTTTGACCCTGGCCGGGCAAGCATTTGGTTGTTTATGGACGTTTAGCCTGGTAGATCCTTGCGGAAAGGGTTTACGGCGTGTAATATTCCCATACGGTTTTGGGGATGTTACATTTATGGTATCAGAGCTTAGGTTGCGGAAACCTAGGCTGTCGGGTCGAGTCAAGTCGTGATTGTCGAGTAATGTGTTGTCTTGTCGTTCGAGTCGTCAGGTGACAAGTTGAGTTGTGCGTAGTCACAACGTGTCGGTTATGTTATCGGACGAGATTAGTATCGTGGGCGACCGTCACCTCCGTGCGACCTGTGGATGTAAGTCTCCTCTTTTATGCGTAATACCTGTGTATCTCGATTTTATCTTAGTGAGCTAATTGCGGCGCATAATTTTATTTACATAGTATTGTGTAATATAGTTGTGTTTAATATTCGTGGCACATAGTATGTGTGTAGAATCGACACGTTATTGTTTTATCTTTGAACCACCGGGTGGGGTGGTATGTTGTGAAAGTTGTAAACCTTGATGGGTTTCGAAAAGGTACCGACGGAAGAGTTGTGAGAAACTCCGATGAATGATTTTGCTGTGTGCTTAAACTTGATACCACGAGATGCATTTGATTGAATTAGCGACCCTGGTTGCCATTGGAGTATGTGGTTTTAAATTCGACTGTTTTTGGAACGTTGTAATTTTGTCCGCTATGGGTAAGTTTGAGAATGTTTTCCGAAGGACTTTACAGTTTGAGAATTTTTGTAAAAATCAATTTTTGGAAAATATTTTGGTGGTGCGGTCAAACCACGGTCTATGTGGATTTTTTTTTAAAATTTGTTAAAATTTGACAAATGGGCCGTGTATTTTCAAATGACACAATCAGACGGTATTTGAAAAATGTGTTTTGAAGTACTTTAGACATTGTAAAATATTACCGTCGTTTTGGTTATGAACTAAAGGATTTTGGAAAATTTTTATTTTGCAGAACGATTTTTGGTTTTCGGAATTTTGAACTTCATATGTACACGTGTTGGGGCTAAGTGGTTGTCATAAGTTTGTGGTGTTGTTGTGCTCACGGAGAATGTTTGATGTTTTCTAAATGTTGAGATACATGGTTTTTATGGAGCACCGAGGTATTAAAAGTGTTTTCAAAAATTTCATTTCACCAAATTTTTCAAACTTAAGAATTTTAAAATTTTATCATTTGAATAATACCCCGGAAATATTTTATTTCGTTGCTAGTGTGTGGTCCTTACGATATGTGTGTGGTTTTGACCGTGTTTGATTTGATAAAATCCAAACATCTCTGTTAATGTGACTGTGTGAATTATTTTTTTTAATGAAGTTCTAGAATTACAGTGTTAGTTCGTGCACGTGTGTAATGACTTGGGGTTGATGTTATATCGTGCTGCTATTTATCGTCCTATGTTGACGTTGTGATGTTTATTTTGTTGTGTTATTCTGATTGATCGTCCGTTCAGTATGCCGAGAGGTCGAGGCCGAGGACGTGGTCGTAGGGTTGACATTGGCGCCGCCACGATCCTTCGTCAGGTGGCTGACCAGTTGGCGCATGTGAATCAGACCGTACACCGTGACGGGATTCCAGATGAGGATAACGGAGCTAGTAAGTAGGTTACGAGATGTGATGAGAATGCACCCGCCCCGTTTTGTAGGTTCTTCGGACTCGTTAGGCTGGGAGAATTGGCTCTTCCAAATTGGATGTAACATTTGATGCCGTAGCTTGCCCCGATGAGAGAAGAGTGCCTATCGCTCAATACCTACTCGGCAGGAAGCTGCAGATCGGTGGGAGGCCGTAGCGCCAGTGATCGTACCGCTACTTGGGACCGAATTCAAAATCGCCATGGAGGCCGAGTATTGTCCGCCGCCGTTAAAGAGAGTAGGATTGTCGAGTTTTCTCGGCTACGCCCGAGACGTGTCGATATCCCGAGCGATAGTCGATTATAATCGGCAATTTGTGTTATGTTCGGGATCGGGTGAAAAGTGAGGCCGATAAGGTTCGTTATTTCGATATGCGTATGAAACCTCAGATCGGCAGTGTATGGCTCCTTTTATGTGTACAACCTTGAAGGACTATCAGGATCGAGCCTTAGCATTTGAAATGGCTATAATGTCTACCGAGTCCGTATCAGTAGCGAAGAAGCAGAAGATCTCCATTGACGCATCGGGAAGTAAGGGAATTGGGATTCCCACACCTCAACCTTCGTATCAGCCGAGCATGGGACCTTCTCGGTCAGCTAGAGAATCCAAAGGACCCAAGACGATGTCTTTGAGTTCGGGTAATGCTCCTAGGTGTTTCAACTTTAACGTACTAGGCCATGAACGCGCGCATTGTAAGAAACCGCCCATGACTTGTTATAATTGTGGACACGAGGGGCATCGAGTTCAGTACTGCGAGATTGTTGCCGAGATGATAAGGGACCGGAGTACCATTCCTACTTCCGGAGGGCGCAGCGATGTCCAGTGATAGTGTTTTTGGTACTAGCTGCGCGGATTGTTTCTCGTGTAGAGGGGTATCTTGTGACGTTTTTACGTTTGGAACTTGTTAAATAATATTCTGTTTTGAATAAGTTCCTGTATAGTTGTTGAACATACAGAGGCGTGACAGCGGACCGCGGGGTCATGATCATGGTATTTTATTATGTGTCGTTATATTTTGTTTCGTATCATTGTGATAACCTTAATTTAAGTTTCGGGACGGAACTTATTTTTTTTGTATGATAGGATGTAATATCCAGTATTCTCGTTTTCTGTTATCTTGAATTTTTTTGTGTTTTGACGTCGGACATTTCCTTGTTGATGAGTAACGGAGTGATTTCTATCATTATACTCTATTTGTTTCTTTCACATAGCCGTTCTAGTCGGGTGCGGCTTGTTGTCGCGTGCGTTTCTTGATTTAATGTGTGCATGTGATGTGACGTAAATTGCTCGTTATTGTTTCAAATCCTAGGCAGCGACGTTGTGTTGGTCGTCATGGAGTGTGTTTTCACACCGTATATTCCGTTGCGTTGTTTGTAACATTTCGCCGTTGGGCGTTAGTTACGCGTTTCTTGTGTATCTCGTTGAGTTTTTTTTTCTGGCGGGATATTGCTTCTCCCTACTTGTTTTAAGTTTCGGGACGAAACTTCTTTTAAGGAGGGTAGAATGTAATATCCGCAATTTTCGATTTTCGGTAAATTTCTTTTTTCGGCCGGAGTCCATTTTGACGACTCGCTCATGACCGTTTCGTCATTCTGAGAATGATTAATTCTACACTTTTTGTCGTCCGAGTTCGTTTCGGTGTTGTTTTGTTGAGTTCCGTGCTTTTTAGCGACTTTTCCGCACTTGAGTTCGATTCTTGCGAATCTCGTCCGAAACTGCTTTGAGTTTCCGCAAGTCCGTTTAACTTTGTTAGACGTGTTGTGAACTTCGGTTTGGTTATTCGATCACGTATCGTGATTTCCGGGCGTTTTGGGCCATTTTGTAATTTCTTGAAAGTTACGGGTATCCGTATCTGTAATTGTTATCTCGACCCGTTTCTTGGTCGCGTATGATTAATTATGGTATTACGTTTTCATTTTGAGTCGTTGATGTCGTCCGCGAACTTTTCGTCGTGTCCGTTCCGTGCGTTTTCGGAAATCGGCGTCGGGTCGTGGCCGAGCAATGGCCGGACCGGTGCGGCACTTGTCGGAAGTCTTGCACCGCCGAGCAGCACGGCAGAACCGCGTAGCGCATGCTACGGCCGGGGCCTTGCGCGCTTCTTCAGCGATGTAAGCGCCGCTGTGTCAAATCGGCCATCTGTGCCGCTCGGGCGGAGGATTACGAGGTTACGGACTCGGTCGGGATCGGCGGGCGGCGCACGCCATCGTCGGTCGTGGCGCACGCTAACCGGCAGGGTAGCGCCTGTTGTCGGCCGACTAGCGACGTTACGGATGAGTTTGTTAGTCCGGTGGCTCTTTGGGCGGAGTCGGCTGCAGCGCGAGCTTCCGGCCGTAGCGCACGCTAGCGGAGTCGGGCGGTCGAGTCATGGTCGGCGGGGTGTCGGTGGTGCCGAGTCATGCGGGCCATGGCCGAGAGTGCTCGGCGACATCGGCCGATAGCGCACGCTAGGCCGGGAAGGCTAGCGCACGCTAGTTCCGTGATATAAAAATGACAGACCAATGACATTTTCAGTCATTTTTCATTTCATTTCCCTTGGTCCGAGGTCGGGTTTTGGAGGAGACGAAACCATGTTGTTGGACAACAAATCCATGAAGTTTCTGAGTTTATATCACCGATCAATCATCCTATAACATCCTTCGATCCAGCGAATCAAGGTTAGATCTTTAGAACCCTACTTTTGGGTAGATTTGGGGGTTTTCGCGTTTTTGTCCGATTCGTTCCGTTTTGTCGATTAATTCATGATGAATAGGATTAATCTTGTTGGTATTCTTAGTTTCCCTACGGATTCATGGTATATTTCGTGATTTTTACGGAATCGAGAGGGTTTGGTTGTGGTCCGCCCTCGTTGTTGTTTATATGCGAATATACATGAATCGTAGGCGGGTTTTTGGGTGTATTCTGATTCCGTATTCATTTAGAAATGGTTGTAATTGTATTCTTTGAATCGTTAGGTTCGGTTTCGTTGGTTCCTAGCGTTCGTCGGTGACTTTCCTTTCCGTTCGTTGCGTCGTCAATAATTCAAGGCAAGTATCTTATTATACGACTTGTATCTTGTGAATAGTAATTACGTATGATATGTATGACGATTTTGCTTGCCTCCGTAAATATGTTCCGTTTGAGTTGGTTGTGTTTTCCGAAATTTGAAGGCTTTGTGATAATAGTGATATATTGGTATACGTATTAGGCGTTGTGCCATTTGTGCAGGATTGCGATGTACATATGAGATGGTTGTACACGTGTTTGTTCAATGTATTGTGTACCGAATGTGTGTTGTGTTGGTTAAGAGTCGTTGTGATGATCATGATGTTTGTGTTGTTTTGGTTTACATGCTTGATTGTACATTTCGGCGTAATGTGGAATGACTTGACATTTAATGATTATGAATTGTGTCGAGTCGATGTGTGCGTGATCCAGGTAGGGTCTGACGAGGCCTCTGGAGTTCGGTACATGATGTGTACGAACAAAGTGTGTGAACCAGGTAGGGTCTGACGAGGCCTCTGGAGTCCGGTACATGACGTGTACGGACAAGGTGTGTGATCCAGGTAGGGTCTGACGAGGCCTCTGGAGTTCGGTACATGATGTGTACGAATGATGTTGTAGCCGGGTAGGGTCCGTTGAGGCCTCCGGAGTTCGGTACATGATGTGTACGAACGGTGTGTGTGGTCCGGGTAAGGTCCGTCGAGGCCTCCGAAGTTCGGTACATGATGTGTACGAACAATGATCGTGTAGCAGTGATTGTTCGGGTAACATTTTAAATATGGATCTCGGACTCATAATGATATATTATTTAGTATGCTTTGAAACGAGAATCGGGCTAAGGCCCTATTGTTTACGAAAAGGTTTTGTAAATTGGGACTCGAGGTCCAAAAGATTTTCTGCTTTAAAAATTCCCGAGATGATGTGTTCTTTTTCAAATATCTCTTACTTGAGTTCGAAATTCTAAAACTTCTCGGGAACATTTTGATAATGGATTTCCGTATTAAATTCGTAGTTGCTATTTGCTTGTTATATTTCGTATGGTTTGATACTTGCACTAGTAAAACAGTGGAGTTTTACTAACCCCCGAGTATTCGGGGGGTGGATGTCTGTTTTGCGTTCAGGTACATGCAGATTCAGGGGAGCAGTCACAGGATTGGCACAAGAGGATGACGAGCTGCGATACTAATCATGAGTCGAGAGTTGTTTTATTTTCATTGTGTTGTCAGAGTTGATTTCAGTCTTCCGATGTATTGTATTTCGACCCCTGCGTGGGTAATGTTGTTAGTCAGTCTTGTTGATAGAGTTGTGTGACCTCATCGGTCTGTGTGTTTATGCGTAAGTGACCTTAACGGTATGTATTATTATATTGTTTGACCCTGGCCGGGCAATCATTTGGTTGTTTATGGACGTTTAGCCTGGTAGATCCTTGCGGAAAGGGTTTACGGCGTGTAATATTCCCATACGGTTTTGGGGATGTTACATATATAATGTATTCTGTTATAATAAAAAACTAGAAGTGATTATCTCGTGCTACGCTATGAGGAGTGTGTTTGATCATTATTTGTAATAGGTTATTAGAAATATAGTTTTATCAAATAAAACCTCGAATAGTTATTTAAGGCTTTCATATTCGTATATTCACAATAATTCCCTTATAAATACCACAATAGTGTATTCATCAAATATACTTCTCTTTTAAAATAAGAATTAGTATAAAAAAATAATTATTTTATTTCACCTTTAGACTCATTGGCCCCGAGGGTCTCGCTCGACGTCTGGGCAGAGATCTACCAATTAACCACATTGTCCTTCGAGCAGATACCTCTCAACTGACAATTACACTTTATCCAAATAAATCCCTGTAAGTCCCTCCCAGAACAATCCTACCTCCTGGTGACCGACCATCGTCACCATCTGATGTTTTAAATCGTAATATTGACCAAGTTCCCGAGGCGTTACCTTACGGTCTATCTATTTATCAAAACCTTTTTACAATACATGTGATATTGTTTACCCTTTTTTGTCCATCCCTTTATAGGTTAAGATAATATAATTATCATTACCCTATTTTTCCATAACACCCATTTCGTCAATATTATTGGTAACAAATATATTCACTTATATATATATATATTAATGTAAATATACAAAAATATAGTTACATGTATATACATATTATCCTCTATTATATTACCAATAATACGAACATTACCTTTTTACAATACATGTAATATCGTTTACCCCTTTTTGTCCATCCCTTTATAAGTTATGATAATATGGTTATCATTACCTTACTTTTGGTAACAAATATATTCAGTTATATATATTAATGTAAATATACAAAAATGTATATTTACATGTATATACATATTATCCTATATTATATTACCAATAATACGAACATTAATTTCTCCTTTTTAATGTATTTTATTAATTATAAAATACTTAAATTTATCAAAGAACATAGAGCCGTATGCTAGAAAAATATGTTACAAGTGAACGAACAATACAAGAAATGCGGACACTCTGAATGGAGAGGTCGACACGAGGGTCACTTAGGGGCTGTTTGACAGTTGCTGAATGATTTAGTGCAGAATGGTTGAGAGGCCAGAATGGTTGAGAGGCTCTGTATGGTTGAGTGCAGAATGAAATTTGGTTGTTTAGTAACTGTTCTGAATGGTAACAAAATATCATTTTACCCTTCTGTATAAAATTAGCGATTAAAAATCCTATTTTTTCTTCCCATTGTGTACCAAAACCTCTCTTTTTTATAAATAAAAACCCTAAATTTTTATAAATAATTGTGTATAATATTTTTAAATTTAATTCATTTAAAATAATAATAATAATAATAATAATTTTTAATTTAATTCATTTAAAATAATAATAACAATTATTATTATGTATAATATTTTTAAAATAATAATAACAATTATGTATAATATTTTTAAATTTAATTCATTTAAAATAATAATAATAATAATAACAATTATGTATAATATTTTTTAATTTAATTCATTTAAAATAATAATAATAATTATTATGTATAATATTTTTTAATTTAATTCATTTAGAAAATTATAATAATAATTATGTATAATATTTTTTATTTAAATTTATTTAAAAAATAATAATAATAATTATGAATAATAATTCTTAATTTAAGAGGAGGAGTAAATCTGGAAATTATTTATCTCTGAATGGTTGAGAGAGGGTATGGATGCTTAATGGTTCAGATCTTTTTGTAACCATTAAGAGGTAAAAAAATTTTGCCAAACAACCGTGGCCTCTGAGCGATTCAGAGGTAGGCTCTTAATGGTTATATTAAGAGCCAAACAAACTGGTGTTAAATACCAAGTCCAAGCTAGAGAACAACATGTCTAAAACTTGCATATTAATCTATCGTACACAACCTAGAGAGCCAGGATATTACAAACCGACCCGAAGGAGATGTTGGTTCACATAAAGGAGACCTCAGCTACTGTGTGGCAAGTGGAAGTACTAACATACATGATATTCAGGGAGGACGACATGAGAACATGTTAGCAAAGAATAACGAGGAGCAATTGGGAAGAACTCCGACAGCGGACATTGGTGATGGAGATGCTCCATCAGTTGTTTGCGCTATGGAGGGGATGGATTCCTGATAATCTAGTTCTCCCATATCAATTATACAATTCTGACATGAAGATAATCTCGTGGAATTGTCAGGGAACAGGTAATATGGAATTCCATAGGAATTTTCGTGAATTGGTTAGAGTTCATCAACCTCATGTTGTGTATTTACTGGAAACTAGAGTTTCAGAAGAGAATGCTAGGCAGATTATACCCTCACTCGGGTTTTCGCATTGGGAAATTGCACCGACGATTGGGATGGAAGGCGGTATTTGGATGTTATGGAATGAGGAGGCAATAGACGTTGAAATAATTGATATTGAGGATCAGAGCATACATGCGATCATTGGTCCCCGACGAACCGACCCATGGTTAGTTTCAGGTATTTATGCGCAGCCAAGAAAGCAGGACAAGATTAGACTGTTTAATAAGCTGGAGGAAATTTCCAAGAATATTGATCTACCATGGCTCGTAACTGGAGATTTTAATGAGGTGGGTTTTTCACATGAAAAGTACGGGGGAAAGGCAACATCCGTTACACGCCTTATTTCCTTCCAATGCCGGCTGACTGCATGCTCACTGCACGATCTGGGTTTTAAGGGTCCTCTTTACACTTGGGTGAACAAAAGGAACGGAGGGGCCAGAATAAAGGAGCGTATTGACCGGGCAGTAGCGAATAACAAATGGATCGACAAATTTACAGACTATGCGGTTCTACACTTGCCATGTACGCATGGTGATCATCACCCCATCATGACGGACACACAGGGAGCTAGTTCGGAGCCCAATAATCGACCATTTAGATTCGAAGCGGCATGGTTTACACACCCGGGCTGTGAAACCAAGTTGAAAGAAATCTGGATAGGGAGCACCAACATAGTCCACGCTATTGCCAAAGTTCCTGACATTATGCAGAAATGGAATAAGAATTGTTTTGGGAACATCTTTAAGCGCAAGCGAATTGTCCTGGGGCGCCTTAAGGGTATTCAAAAATCTCCTGCTCATGCGCAAAGTGATTTCTTATGCACGTTGGAAGACCAACTTATCCAGGAATATAATTTGATACTTCAACAAGAAGAAATTTTGTGGTACCAAAAGTCCCGGGTGAAGTGGATAGCTGACGGAGACCGTAATACAAAGTTTTTCCACCAAACCACGAAATCAAGAAGGAGACGCAATAGAATCTTAACTCTTAAAGTCGAGGGTGCATGGGAAGATGATGTAGAACAGTTACAATTACATGCAAGAAGATATTTTTTGAACCTCTTCACGGGTCACCAAACTCGCCAGCAGCAGGGGCCATTTTTACTCCCAATTTCGGTGCACCAGGCCGGTTTAACTACTGAAGAAGCCCACAATCTCTCAGCCCAAGTTACAATAGAAGAATTAAAGGAGACTGTTTGGTCCACCCACCCGTTTAAGGCTCCAGGCCCCGATGGTTTGCAATCTGTATTTTTTCAACGTGGTTGGGAGTGGGTGCAGACTTCCTTGCTCGACTTCATCCATGCTGCATTTACTAATAGGGAGTTCGATGCCAATATTTGTGTGGCGCACATGTGCCTAATCCCGAAGGTAAATAATCCAACCGAGATATCTAAATTCCATCCCATCTCTCTTTGTATTGTTATTTATAAATATATCACTAAATGCATTACACTGAGGTTGAAAGAGATCATGCCTCACCTTATTGCCCCTACACAGTCGAGCTTTCTTAAAGGTAGAAGTACTCAGGATAATATATTTGTTCTACAAGAAGTCTTGCATTCTTTGAGAAAGAAACATAAGAATAAGATAGGTTGTATGGTCATGAAGCTAGACTTGGAAAAGGCATATGACAAAGTCAGTTGGGATTATCTGGAAGAAACACTTCATGCATTCAAATTCCCTAGCGAGTTAATCCAGTTGATCATGTTTTGTGTACGTAATGCCTCTACAAAAATCTTGTGGAATGGGGAACCATTAGAAGCTTTTAATCACACGTGTGGTTTACGCCAAGGAGACCCTTTATCGCCTTATTTGTCTGTCTTGTGCATAGAGCGGTTGGCCTATCTTATTCAGGAGGATGTGGGAAGCAAGAATTGGGCACCTATATTACCTTGTAGAGGTGGTCCAAAACTCTCCCACCTTTTCTTCGCAGACGACTTGATTTTGATGGGTAAAACAAATATCTCTACGGCTAGGACTATTACGAAGGTTATGGATACTTTCTGTGCAACATATGGACTTACACTGAGCCCGGAAAAATCAAAAGTGTTCTTCTCACATCACGGTGGCGCATCCCTGAAACGGGATATTAGTGATGTCTTGAGTTTTGGTCAAACAACGAACTTGGGCAAATACTTGGGGTAAAGCTTATACATGGGAGAGTGGAAAGATCAACTTATAGCGATGTTTTTGACAAGCTTTTAACTAGATTGAGCGGCTGGAAGACAAAATTCTTGTCTGTGGCAGGACGAGCCACTCTCATCCAGTCGGTCATGTCGGCAATACCCCTCCACACGATGCAATCGATTTGGATGCCAGAAAATATATGTGACAAGATTGATAAGATAAATCAAAACTTTCTCTGGTCCTCCGATACAGAGGTTCGTAAGCTGCATTTAATTGGTTGGAATAAGGTGATTTTGCCGAAAATTCAAGGTGGACTTGGTTTACGCCGGGTTCGAACAAATAACGAAGCGTTGCTGGGCAAAATGGTTTGGAAGATACTGGTCAAGGAGGATACTGTCTGGCAGAAGCTTATACAAGCTAAGTATTTAAAATCCCAGAACCTGTCTCATTATTGTGCAAAGCCGGGTGACAGCCTGGGATGGAAAGGGTTGGTCAAGTGCATGGGGTTACTAAAACCTTTCTTTCGATGGAGGATAGGAAATGGCGAGCGAATCCTCTTTTGGTACGATAACTGGATGGGAGGAAAACGATTATGTGACATGGTTGACTCTATAGAAAATCATGAAATAGAGCTGCGTTTGTGTGAGGTATTAGATGAGGATGGGCACTGGCACCTTGATCATATTCAAACTGTTATTCCCCCGAGTTTGATCGATGAAATCCGATGTTCTCTGTTCCGATTATCTGCCGCGGACGATACAATAATATGGAACGAAACTGCATCGGGAATGTATACGTGTCAATCTGCGTATAGAGCCCTACAGAAAAGTTATGCGGGAAATGCGCAAATAAAAGTACCTTGGGCTTGGATCTGGAAGTTAAAATGCAGCCACAAGTTACGCCATTTTTTGTGGCTGGCTGTTCAAAATCGTCTAGCTACAAATCACCTACGGAAGGCTCGAAATATCAGCGACTCGGGAGCATGCTATCAATGTAACTGCACGGACGAGTCGGTCATACATATTCTTAGGTATTGTCAGCCGGCGCGCAACTTATGGCAGTACCTCCTTTCTGACAAACAGTTACAAGAGTTTGACCGTACTTCAGATGCTGAATGGATGAAAAGTAACATGAAGAAACGGATGTCAGAGTGCAAAAGGATTCCAACTGTAGACTGGGCGTGGGTGTTTATTGCGGCCATCTGGGAGTTGTGGAAGTCCAGAAATTCGGTCGTTTTTCGGGGCTCTGGGAACACATTGCAACAGACCATTTTCAAAGTCAAGCAGATGGGTCTGAATTTACAGCAAGCTTTCGGATCTATAATGAGTTCGGGGCGAGACACGAAGTGGCGAAGACCTAGCCAAGGTTGGGTGAAATTAAACGTGGATGGGGGCTGCAACGCATCAACAAACCGTGGTTCGATTGGAGGCTTAGTTCGAAATGAATCCGGTGAATGGTTATGGGGTTTTACTAAGGCTGTGACTTGCCCAACTGCCAATGAATGCGAGATACTTGCGATAAGGACTGGACTGAGCCTTGCATGGGAACGCAGAACTCCACAGCTGGAAGTGGAATCGGATTCACGTGAGATGATTGAAGCGCTACAACAAGACAATCTCACCAATTATCCGCTGCAAACACTCATTGAGGATTGCAGAAAGCTACTTTGTAAGCCCTGGAATGTTAAGATTAAATGGATTGCTCGAACAAGCAACGCGGCGGCGGACAAAATGGCTAAACTCAGCCAAACAGCGGGAAGCGAGGATGTGTTCTGGGATACCCCACCGACTTCTGTACTGTCTATTTTAGAATATGATCTAGCTTAATCATTGTAATGTCTTTTCTTTACCAAAAAAAAAAAAAAAAACTTTCATTCCCTTTATCACATCGTCCATTATATTTGTCCATTATAACAACCCCTTTATTCACTTTTAAATATTTTTAACAATATATGGTAAACACATTTAATACGTATGCACACCAGGTCCTATTGAAAACAAAGTTTTAAAAGGACTCGTAGAACTCACCTTGACGATTACGATGACTTAATTACGAAAATGAGATAATATGCTTGTTTGGTATATTTTGAGTAATATTTTTATTAATATTTTATGTATATAATTATGTATTTTGTGTGATAATTTATCATTTTTACCATATATTTATATTATTTCATTTGTTAGAATTTTCTCTAATTTTGTGTCATTTTTGGATAATTAATTAAGAATTAAATATATCTGTAGGTTAACCAACCGGTACAAGACAGATCAATTGGTTCAAGGACGATATTTTTAAAAAATTCAAATATAGTCACAACTGGTCTCATTTTATTCGTCTCATCGAGACGATCGTTCTAAAAAAAAATTCATCCGAATCTGAGTTAGTATGAAGAAGTTATGACCGTTCGAAGGACAATTAAATAGACGGACCATATTGCGCCACGTGTCAACACAGGATTGGATCATAAATTCAACTCTCCGCTGACGACACCCATGACGTCAGCACCCCTTGGCAGCCGTGAATTATTGAAATGGTGGGATTTAAATATTTTAATATTATTAGTTTATTAATTTTAAAGTAGTATAAATATGGGATGAATGTGTAGTGTTTTGGGAGGAGAAAAAAAAGAAGAGAGATATTATTGTAAGAGTGAGAAATAAAAATATTGTGTAATAAAATTATATTTGAGTAATAATATTATTAAATATTTATTTATTTGTGTTGTTATTATGAGTGAGTAATTTTCTTTTACTTGAGTTATGATGAAACCATGTCTATATTATTATTAATATTTATATAATAATTCCGAATAAATATTTTTAACGATTATGATTTTCACTTCAATAGGGGAATATTATTTCATCAATTATATCACGTATTTTTGATAGTTATAAAATCCCCATTGCTTTGTGATTATTGATATTAGTTAATTTCTTTGATTATTTGTTTTCCATTAAATTGGATACATATAATGCTTAGAAATTACATTTTTTAACCGAAAAAAAAATCTATATTTGAATTATAATTATGTACTTATTCTTAAATCTATAGGGAAATAGTGAGATTGATTTCCGAATCTATTCCCTGAATTTCTTGGATAAAATATAAAATAAATAATAATTAGACATTGGTGGATTGTAAATCCTAGTAAATTATTTAAAATCAATTTATCTAGAATCTACTTAAAAATTACTTTTATTTGTTGCAATTATTATAACCATTCAAAAATCAAATTATTTGGGACTATGTTAGAATTTAATATAATTTGGTTCAAAACGATAAGAATATTTTTACTTCACTATCATAGTCCTCCCTGTGGAATCGACCTTACACCGTATATGTACATCGAACGAATCGTGCGCTTGCGAGTATTAGATTAAATAATCAACAAACAACAAATTTTTGGCGCCGTTGTCGGGGAGGCGCAAACGAAGTATACGAAGATTGTCGTCACCAAGTTAGTTAAATTCTTCTACTAGTTATTTATTTTCCTATTTTTTTATTCTTACTATTATCTGTCTTTTTAATATTCGTTTTATAAAAAAATATTCGTTTTAATATTAGTAGTAGAATTTATTTTCTTTTTAATATTCGTTTTTTACTATTATCTGTCTTTTTAATATTCGTTTTAATATTAGTAGTAGAATTTATTTTCTTTTTATGTTCATAAAAAAATTCTGAAAAATAATAAAAACTTATAATAAGAAATATAAAAATATAAGTAATAATAGTAAAAAAACTATTGTTCATTTTTGTAAAAATAATAATAAAATAGTAAAAAAATAAAAAAATCCAAAATTATATAAAAATCTAAATTTTTTTTGAAAAAGTTTAAAAAAATTGAAACTTATTTATATTTATTTTTAAAAAAATCTGGAAAATAAAAAAATTCAGACTTTAAGTTAATATTTTTGTAATTCTGAAATATTAATATTAAAAAAATCGATTTTTTTTTATTTTAAATTAAAAAAATCAAAAAAAAATCTGGAATATATCTATAAACTGTTTTTTATTTAAAACTAAAATTAGAATATTATTTTCCATATTAAATAAAAATCTGAATTATTTATTTTATTTTAAAAAAATAAAACCTGCTAGTTTTATTAAAAAAATTTCATAACAAATATAAAAAAACAGATTACTAATTAATAATTTAAATAATCTGGAATATATATAATAAAAAAATTCTGAACTTTGAATTTTTATAAATAAAAATAGAAACTTATTTTTTAAAATAAAATTACAATATTTTAATAAAAAAGGGAAAATACTAAAAAAAACTTTTAAAACCTGAAAATTAAAAAAAAAAACAGAAACAAAAATTGGTAAAAAAAATATTTTTATTGTTTGCATAAATAAAATAAAAATTTGTAATTTTTATTATTTTTAAAAAAAAAATCTGAATTTTTGTTGTTTTCCCCTGAAAAAAATAAATAAATATAACTGGATATATATATATATATATATGTATATATATATATATTTTAGCTCAATATTATTAGTCTAAAAATATAATAAAATTATAATAAAAAATATAAAAGCTTAAAAAAATATAAAAAAAAAATCAGAATATTTTTTTTTGTAAAATTTTAAAATAATTAATATTTTGCCTTTAGTTTAAAGAGAATCTTGTAGTGGTAAATTTGTATTGTGTTTTTAGTTGTTATTTTTTATTTACAGTATTCTTAGACATTTAGTTTAATTGCAATATTTCTCGTCGTATAATTTAGTTTATCAATAGATATTGCTTCCGTAGATCAATTAGTAATTTTATTCCTTTGCAATCTATTACATCCTATAATATGAGTAATAATTATAATAATTATCATTATCATTAGCAAGAAAGAAAAGGGAAAGGTTAAAAGAAGATGTAGTAGGAGTCTTATATACGTGACAGAGAAAATAAATCAGGCCGTACAAAATCTAATCCGTTCATGGTCTCATGGAACTGGGTACGATTTGTTGTGGCACGTGCATTTGTAAGATTTGGGGCAAGTCTCAGCCTCTTCGAGGGATGAACAAACAAAGCTAACCACAACCAACTGGCATGGGGTACAAGATCCACAAGCGTGGGTACAATCCGATTGAAGGACGGCGACGGAATCATCTCGGGATTCACATAGCGACGGTGACGGTGCAGCGGAATCATCTCGGGATTCACATATCGGACGGCGACGGTGCAGCAGGTGTCCGACGGTCACAACTCAGGTTCGGGCTCGTTCTGAACAGTTCCGTAACAGCTTGCTTACTGTCTTTGCTCCTTGGTTTCTTGCTGGGGTATTTGGCTTTTGGTATTGTGGTTTTTCATTTGGTTCAAGGGTTGTTGCTGTGGTATTGGGTATTCTTTTTATTTATTCAAAGATTCAAGTTTGGTTTGATTGTTATTCTATTACAAGGGATTGAAGCATTCTAGTTGGTTGTTTATAATGGCTAACCATGGTGCCACTCGGATTTCTTGTCCTCTACAAGGATGTCAGGGGTGTCGTAGCGGAAATGGTAAAGGGTTTACAAAGAAATATTTTATTGACCATTTGGGAACTCGTCATTTTAAAACTGATGGGTTGAAGGCTTCTCACAAAGCTCGTGTTGCGAGTGACTTTTCCTTATTTTCTGCATTCGATCAGGCACTTCATCAGGCGGGCATATGGCTTTGTGGTGATTGTTTTTGCACCCACACGTTTAGTAAGAATTGCAAACACGCTGATGGTGGTGTGGTTTTCGCGCCTAGTTTTGATGAAGTGGCGATCTGCGGTATCCCTGTGCCTTCTAAACCAGTTTTGGATGTGGTTGTTGGTACTGCTGCTGAGTCATCTGGCACCCTTGGTACTGATGAGGCTGTTGTCGTAGGGGTTGATTCTTTGATGTCCTCACTCGTTGTTCAGTCTAATTGTTTTGACATCAACCTTCTCGATCGGGTTTTCGCGAAGAAGTTGCACACGGTTAAATGTATTCCCCCCAGGTTGCGGCTTGGGTTTGCTAAGCTTTTTCGTAGTGCGCTTGACAATGTCCTTGCGTGCCCGGGGGATTTGTCGGTGTGGGTGCAACTCCTTATCTTGCCATGTTGTGTTCTGTCTACTTTCGTACCTACTAACAGAGCTCAGAGACGATCTGGTGAGAGAGTACGATGTCAGTTTGAAGGTATTTCCCGGGCTATTCTTAGATGGAGGGATCCCGCAGACAGACTTGGTTTGGTGTTGGATCGTTTAGCTGGAGTTCCACCATCCTTCAGTCTGATGAAGAAACCTAAGGATCATGACGAAGCTAATTTGGTTCAATGCAAGCGTAAACTGGGAGATGGGCACTTTACTGCTGCTATTAAGGTGCTCACGTCTTCTGGCATCGCCCCGTCTACTTCTGACACACTACATGAGCTAGAGGATAAGCACCCCTATGCCCCACCCCCATCTCCGCCTTCTTTCCCTCTTGAGGGGGATGCCTTTTCTGTTCATAAAGACTTGGTGTTGAACAGGATTCGTAGTTTCCCCAAAGGGACTTCGTGTGGCCGTGATGGGCTTAGAGCACAACATTTAATGGATATCTTGGGAGGGGCTGCTTCCGCTATTGCTGATGAGCTGCTAGGATCTATTACCGGGGTTGTCAACTTGTTCCTTAGTGGAAAGTGCCCTATTCTATTGGGGGAGTATATCGCTAGTGCCCCTTTGACTCCCCTGGTCAAACCTGGTGGTGGTATACGCCCTATTGCTGTTGGCACTGTATGGCGAAGGCTTGTTTCTAAGGTGGCTTCTTCTTCTATCGGTAACTCCATGAGTACTTATTTACAGGACTTTCAATTTGGTGTTGGCGTTCCTGGTGGTTGTGAGGCTATTTTGCATTCTGTGAATAGGCTTGTCGAGTCTAAAGGTAATGAGGTTGGGCTTTCTATGCTATTGGTGGATTTTAATAATGCTTTCAATCTTGTCGATAGGAGCGTTTTACTTCAGGAAGCTAGGGTGTGGTGTCCATCCATTGCTCCTTGGGTTGAGTTTTGTTATGCCAGACCTGCTAGGCTTTATTATAACGACTCTATTCTTTGGTCTTGTCAAGGGGTTCAACAAGGGGATCCATTAGGACCTTTGTTGTTTGCCTTAGCTTTGCACCCTTTGGTCCAGACTATCAATCAGTCGTGTGAGCTTATTCTTCATGCTTGGTATCTTGATGATGGTACTATTGTTGGAGATACCCTTATGGTAGCTAAGGCGCTTGACATAATCAGGACGGATGGTCCGGCTCGTGGTTTGTTTTTGAACGTTGATAAGACTGAACTTTTCTGGCCTGTGGAGGATCCTAGAAGTAGGACGGAGGGTGTTTTTCCTATAAATATCTCTCGCCCGCTCAATGGTGTCAAACTTCTTGGTGGTTCAGTCAGTTTGGATGATGATTTTTGTCGGGAATTGGCTTTAAAAAGGGTCTCTAAGACCATCTCACTAATGGAGGCGATTCACAAACTCCATGATCCCCAATGTGAACTTCTTCTTCTTCGCAATTGTGCTGGGGTTGCGAAATTATCTTATGCTTTGAGGACATGTTCACCTTTGTATTTATTGGAGGCCCAAATTCAGTTTGATCAAGCGTTACGTGCCTCATTGGAGAAGATTGTCACAGCTTCGGGGCCGGGGTTCGGTGATTGGCAGTGGCGGCTAGCCACTCTTCCAATCAAGTTGGGTGGTCTTGGCATCATTTCAGCGGGGGACATCATCCGGTATGCTTTTCTTGCCTCCCGTATGCAATCGAGCGATCTACAGGCCAAGATACTGACTAAATCTGTTATTATCTCTCACGGTTCATCTTTTGAGCATGCCCTTGATATTTTTAACACTACTTGCAACATTGACTTGCTTTCTGTCACCACTTGCGCTTCTGCCCCCATATGATGAATACCTTGGCAAAGTGCTACTTTGGTGCCATTGAGAAAGATCTTGTTGTTAAGTACTCACTTAGTCCACGACATGTGGCTATTCTCGATTGTATTCGTGCCCCACATGCACAGGATTTTCTTTTCACCATCCCTATTGATGGTTTGGGACAGAGGATGAACCATCGCCAATTTCGCTCTGTGTTGTGTTATAGGCTTGCTATACCTATGTTCTCTGAAGGTAGCCTATGCCCGAGTTGCAATATGCGTCGTATGGTCCTTTGGGGTGCTCATGCTGTTCTCTGTTCTAGTGAAGTGGGTGTGAAGTTTAGGCACAACCAGTACGTGATATTCTTGTTGATATATGTTCCAAGGTTGGGATTATGGTGCGTAAGGAGGCTCCTATGGGTTTCCTCTCGGAGGATGGGAAAGAGCTACGACTGCCGATCTTTTGTTGTATAATTGGCTCCAAGGTAAAGATGCGTGTTTGGATGTGACGGAATCTCTCCTTTTTCTTTGGTGGGGGTTGACTTCATGGGCTCTGGGTAGCTTTGCATAACGTCGTGGAGAAGAAAAAAGAAATATGTGTCCAAATGTGAGGATAACGGTTATAAGTTCATACCATTTGCTTTTTCTACGTTCGGAGAATTCGAAACGGAAGCTTTGGACACACTTTCACGTATTAAGTCTATCGCCATCAGCCACTCAAATAACGTTAGGAGTGGTGTTTTTATCTTTCATAGAATAAGTTTTTGTATTCAGAAAGGAGTGGGAGCACAACTTGTGTCTAGACTCCCATCCAACTTTATGTAAGCTTATTATTATTAATATTATTATTAATAATAATACTAAAAAAAAAATAATAATAATAATAATAATAATAACAATTAAAAAAAAAAAAGGAAAAAAAAATTATTAATAATAATAAAACTATAAAAAACTCAAAAAAAATAATAATTAAACAATAAAATCCTATAAAAGATTCAACAGGTGATTTATATTTTTCACTCACTACTTTGTTCGATTTGAATAGAAAAAATCTAAATATCAATCTTGTACAAACTGATTTTAAAAATCGACTGAATTTTGGCAAAAAGGCCTTTGTTGTACATGCCGAAGAAAGTTGGATTTTAAGTGCGACCGTTGTGACGCCTCCAACGATCTGGAAGTTCGATCGACTATCATAATTTAGTTGTATGCAAAGTTAAAAAAATTAAAATATTGGTGAATACAAGTTTGGCAACGAAATAATAAAGGTCGATTAACGAGAAGAAGATTGTCCTTAACTAAAATTGAAGTTCAACAAATTAAACTGATACAAAAAATGGACGAAATTGAAAATCGGAAAAATCAAGTTGCAAAAGAGAAAACTTTAATGGAATATTTTTCTCCAGTAACTGATAATTCTCCTTCTTGTATAGTGTTTCCTACGACTAATGCAACTCATTTCGAACTTAAACCATCAATAATTCAACTTCTTCCATCTTTTCACGGTTTGGAAAGAGAATATCCCTATATGCATGTCAAGAAATTTCTCGATATTTGTTCTACTTTCCGATTCCAAAATTTCTCTGACGAATCTGTCAAGCTTAGACTGTTTCCATTTTCTCTCAAAGATAAAATAAAATTCTGGTTAAATTCTCTTCAAGCAAGAACAATTACTAGTTGGGACCAACTAGTGAATAAATTTCTCGCAAAATTTTTTCCAATGTCCAAAACTGATAGTCTTAGAAGAGAAATATCAGAATTTTTCCAAAAAGAAAATGAAGAATTTTATGAGTGTTGGGAAAGATTTAATGATTTATGTAATATCCGCAATTTTGGATTTTGGTAATTTTCTTTTTTCGACGGGAGTCCATTTCGATGACTCACTTGGGACCGTTTCATCATTCTGAGAATGATTAATTCCGCACTTTTTGTCATCCAAGTTCGTTTCGGTATTGTTTTGTTGAGTTCCGTGTTTCTTAACGACTTTTCCGCACTCGAGTTCGATTCTTGTGAATCTCGTTTGAAATTACTGTTTCGAGTTTCCCGTAAGTCCGTTTAACTTTGTTAGACGTGTTGTGAACTTCGGTTTGGTTATTCGATCATGTATCGTGATTTTCGGACGTTTTGAGCCGTTTTTCGTAATTTCCCAAAGTTTGGGGTAATTACTTCCGTTGTCGAATTTCGAGCCTTCGGGTGATCGGAATCGTGTGTTATCTTAGATCTTAGATTCGTCTTTGCGAGTACTTCGTAACCGTAGAAAATATTTTGATGGTGCGGTCAAACCACGGTTTATATGGATTTTTAAAAATTGGTTAAATTTTGACAACTGAGCCGTGTATTTTCAAATGACACCATCGGACGGTATGTGGAAAGTGTGTTTTGAAGTACTTCGGACATTGTAAAATATTACCGTCGTTTTTGTTATGAACGAAAGGATTTCGGAAAATTTTTATTTTGCAGAACGATTTTTGGTTTTCAGAATTTTGAACTTCATATGTCCACGTGTTGGAGCTAAGTGGTTGTGATAAGTTTGTGGTGTTGTTGTACTCGCCGGAGAATGTTTCAGTGTTTTCTAAATGTTGAGATACATGGTTTTGATTGAACGACCGAGGTATTAAAAGTATTTTCTGTAACACCCACAATCCGCTCAGGGATATTACACGCCGTAGAACCTTTCCTCAAGGATCTACCAGGCTGGTAACAACATAGAACGTCTCAACAATGCCTTTAAGGCTAAAATGACTCAGTAGACTGATTTGGTCTTTCAATAAACACATACAACTCAAACACATTATATGCCCACGCAGGGGTCGAATACAACACACTCCCGTACAACGGGAAAGAATACTGCAACAGAAATAAAATACAACTAAACCAATGACATCATAAGGATCCTCGTGTGATTAGTATCGTTCATCTTTCACCATCTTTCGTGCCGAACCTGTGTTATGCTCCCAAACCTGAATGCAAAAACAGACATCCACCCCCCGAATACTCGGGAGTTAGCAAAACTCCACTGTTTTGCTAGTGCAAGAACAAGGTGCAAATACGAGCCATACAATTCACATTCCACGAATAACAATAACCAGGAATCCTCAAAGATCCAAACGTAACAAAAAGTACTTCCCGAGGCATGAGTTTGGGTAAAACATTCCAAAACCGAAAGATCACAAATCAAGGAAAACAATTTATAAAACAGTTTAAAATGCCATCGAGAGTTTTAACAGAAAACAATTTAGAATTACCGAATCCTTAACTTTCCAAAAGCAACAGGGGTCACAGCCCAAAGGTTTTATTTTCGTGAATAGAAAACCACTAACAGTTCACAGGGTCAAAACCCATATCACGTGTCCTATACGGACATAAAATCAACACAACGTAATCACGTACAAGTATTGCCTAGGACCGGGACGAAGCCACAAATCCCACCCGAGGCCTCTAAGGACCCTCCCGAGCTGGCCACAATCATAAAACAATTCACGCACATGCATCGCCTAGGACCGGGACGAAGCCACAAATCCCACCCGAGGCCTCTAAGGACCCTCCCGAGCTGGCTAGCTAAACAATTCACACACCATATCTCACGGTTGGATCAATTACTTGCTGCATCCTGACCACATGATCACAAGCCATGTGTCACCGTAGATTATCTCAGGCTCTCACGGTTGGATCAATCACTTGTTGCATCCTGACCACATGATCACGTGCCATGTGTCACCGTAGACCTTCAACCATATCCACACATTCACACAAATAACATATCACATCAAATATCCAAGTAAATGACAACAAACATAATGCACAATGCAATGGTCAGATCACAACGCACGATATGAGATAATATATATACATATATATTATCAAAGCACAACGACAACACCAAGTGTATTCATAGTAATTCACGTAACCATCCACGAACACAATGTTCACAAAACACACACGTTTTGAAAGAGGACCTTTAAAAAGGCTAATCGAGTCTTTGAAAGTGAAATTCAAACGATCAAATAAACACAAGGAGACGATCACTAATTACCATATCCATAAAACAAGAATTGTATGGACAAGGTACTTGCCTAGAAACCACGATCGCAACAAGACAATAGATGGAATGTGGTCGAACAGCCCCGAACTACCGAACACTATCAAGAACGCGATAGCACCAAAATTACTACGGGAAAACACCACATGAATCATCAATCACCAACAAAATTCAACATCGGAATCATCGAGCACCTATAATCCTCCGTAAGGAATAATAAAACATGATTACGACGAGAATCAAGGCCGAAAACAACGGAAATCCCAACAAACTATCAAAGGGAACTTATTCGAACATTTAATCGAACATTAAATGTTCAAGACCCTTCAAGAATAAAAAAATCACCCCTCGGGTCGAACGAACCAAAGATACGAGTATCCAATCCGTAGAACAAGTTCAAAACAATGTTTATACAACAATTAATTGATAAAAAATGGATTGAAATCGAAATCAAAAAGGAAAATCCCCAAATCTACAAAAAAAAGGTTTCAAGCCAAAATACCTTGATTTGGATGAAGGATTCAAGTAGAGGTCGAAAATCTACAACAAGACTTGAGGTGGATGATCTCTACAAGTTTGGGAGCACTCAATCGCCCAAAATCGCCCTTAGAATCGCCTAGGATGGTAGGAGGAAGAAGAGAGGAGAAAATGAATGTTTATCCTCGAAAATCTGCTAAAAAGTGCAGAAAAAGCCCGTGTGCCGCGGCCCGGGTCGAGTGTGCCACGGCCCAGGGCCAAAAAAAATGCCCAGAAATCAGCTTAGTGCCGCGGCCCGGCCAACAGAGGCCGCGGCCCGCGGTACAGCCCGCTCCAGTACCCAAAAGGCACATGGTGCAGTCTTAGCTATTTCGACCATAACTCCTTCGTCCGAACTCCGATTGACTCACCGTTTGAACCATTGGAAATATAACTTGATTCTATATAATACTAAAAAGATTCAGAATTTTTGGAGTTTCCAAGAATTTATGGTGATTTTACAAAGTCGAACTCACACGTGGAAAAGTGGATTAATGACACGGAACTCAACAAAACGACATCGAAACGAACTCGGATGACAAAAAGTGTAGAATTAAACATTCTCAGAATGACGAAACGGTCAGAAGGGAGTCATCAAAATGGACTCCCGCAAAAAAAGAAAATTACCGGAAATCGAAATTGCGGATATTACATTTTCAATATTTCACCAAATTTTTCAAACTTGAGAATTTTAAAATTTTATCATTTGAATAATACCCCGGAAATATTTTATTTTTGTTGCTAGTGTTTGATCCCTACGATACGTGTGTGGTTTTGACTGTGCTTGATTTGGTAAAATCCAAACATCTCTATTGATGTGACTGTGTGAATTATTTTTGAATGAAGTTCTTAAATTACAGTGTTAGTTCGTGCACTTGTGTGATGACTTGGAGTTGATGTTTTATCGTGCTGCTATTTATCGTCCTATGTTGACGTTGTGATGTTTGGTTGGTTGTGTTATTCTGATTGATCGTCCGTTCAGTATGCCGAGAGGTCGTGGCCGAGGACGTGGTCGTAGTCGTGGTCGTGATCAGGAGCGTGAGAGGGCGACTCACTCCTTGCCGAGTACCAATCAGCTCGGTACAGATCAGGGACATTCTCATTCAGCCAGCGTTAACTTTGACGTTGGCGCCGCCACCATCCTTCGTCAGGTGGTTGACCAGTTAGTGCAGATGAATCAGGCCGTACGTCGGGATGAGAACCCAAATAGGGATAACGGAACTAGTAAGTGGTTACGAGATCTGACTTGTTAGGTTGGGAAAACTGGCTCTTCCAGTTGGATAGAATATTTGATGCTGTAGCTTGTCCGGATGATAGGAGGGTACTCATTGCTCAGTACCTGCTCGACAAAGAAGCTGCAGACTGGTGGCAGGCTGTAGTGCCTGCAGATCGTACACCTACATGGGCTGAGTTTAAGACCGCCATGGAGGCAGAGTATTGCCCATTGCCTGTTCGTGAACGCAGAATCGTTGATTTTTTCTCGGCTACGCCCCAGGATGTGTCAATATCCCAGGCGATAGTCGATTATAATCGATAGTTGGCTTATGTTCGGGATCAAGTGAAAGTGAAGCGGACAAGGTCCGATACTTCAATATGCGCATGAAACCCCATATCCGTGAGAGTATGGCTCTGTTTATGTATACCACCCTGAAAGAATATCAGGACCGAGCTTTAGCCATTGAGATGGTTGTTTCTGTGCCTAACTGCCCGTAGAGTAAGAGACAGAAGACCTCGAGAAATTTTTCAAGAGGCCAGAGAAGTGAGATTCGTGAGCCTGTTGCTTTGCATTTTCCTTCTGGGATCACTCCTCATTCGATTGACCAGTCTAAGAACCTTACTCTGGAGGCGAGTAAGACGGTCGGTGTGAAGACCTGCTTCAACTGCAGTCGTGTGGGCCATGCGAGACAGAATTTTCGTTCGCCACCGGTTAATTGTTTTAAGTGCGGCCAACTAGGGCACCAAGCGGTGCATTGTGAGACCGTTGCTAAGATGTTCGGGAATCGGGTTTTCGTTCCTACTCGGGGAGTGCCCGGTGGCGTCCAGTGATGTAGTTGTGTATCGTACTTCGTGCTGTAATTCGTGTAGAAATTGATATTTGTTGCGTGAACTTTTTGGTTTTGTTTGTATTCTACCATGATGTTTTATTTTAAGTTTCGAGACGAAACTTATTTTTAATAGGATAGAATGTAATATCCAGTATTCTCGTTTTCTGTTATCTTGAATTGTTTGTGTCTTGACGTCGGACATTTTCTTGTTGACGAGAATCGGAGTGACTTCTATCGTAATACTATATTTGTTTCTACCGCATAGTCATTGTGGTCGGGTGAGACTTGTTGTCGCGTGCGTTTCTTTGATTAAATGTGTGCATGTGATGTGTTGTTAATTACTCTTCGTTGTTTTGAATCATAGTCGGTGGCATTGTTAGTCGTCGTGGGGCGTGTTTTCACGCCGTATATTCCTTTGCGTTGCTTGTAACGTTTCGCCGTTGGGCGCAATTTTGTTGGGTTCTTGTGTATCTCGTTGAGTTTTCCTGGTGGGATATTGCTTCTCCCTACTTGATTTAAGTTTCGGGACGAAACTTCTTTTAAGGAGGGTAGAATGTAATATCCGCAATTTCGGATTTCGGTAATTTTTTTTTTTTGGCGGGAGTCCGTTTCGACGACTCTCTTGGGACCGTTTCATCATTCTGAGAATGATTAATTCTGCACTTTTTGTCATCCGAGTTCGTTTCGGTATTGTTTTGTTGAGTTCCGTGTTTCTTAACGACTTTTCCGCACTCGAGTTCGATTCTTGTGAATCTCGTTCGAAATTACTGTTTCGAGTTTCCCGTAAGTCCGTTTAACTTTGTTAGACGTGTTGTGAACTTCGGTTTGGTTATTCGATCACGTATCGTGATTTTAGGACGTTTTGGGCCGTTTTCATAATTTCCCAAAGTTTGGGGTAATTACTTCCGTTGTCGAATTTCGAGCCTTCGGGTGGTCGGAATCGTGTGTTCTCTTAGCTCTTAGATTCGTCTTTGCGAGTACTTCGTAACCGTATCTTCGATTCGTATTCAGGTTCGGGTTTCGGGGTCGTTCGGATCGTCGTTGTGGTTCTTCATTTTGCACCTGGAGGTTGCTGGCCGGACCTATGCGAAACGGCACTGCCGAGCACCGTGTCCTGCGCCGGGTCGTCCAGGACTAGCAGTCTGCCGAGACATGGCCGAGAACCCACGCAAGCTTTGCGCCGGGTGATGCGCCGTGTCGGACACGACCGAGACATATGCGCGGGCACCTTGCGCCGAGTGTTGCGCCGTGTCGGTCAAGTCGCGCACTGACCCGCAACCCGGCGGAAAACACGGCGCTGGTCTGGGCCGTTTGCTGCGCCGTGTTCGGCAGGGGTATAAGTATGGCAGAGCAGTCGGGTTTCACCCATTTTTTCCCATTTCTTCACTTCCTTTCCGCGGCTGGGACTTGGAGGGCACGAGGAGATATTGTTCCACTGTAAATCCATGAAGTTCCTGAGTCCATAACATCGATTAATCATTCCATAACTTGCTCCGATCGGCCGAATCAGGGTAAGTTTTCTTAAAATCTAGTTTTTGGGATTTTGTTCAATTTGTCCGTTTAATCCGTTTTAACTCAGAATAGTGATGGATTGATGATTGTTAAGCTATATTATCTCGAATTCCTTGTTATTCCATGGTTGGATTGCCACGGATTTGTCGTTTTATTGAGTATCTTATCGACGCCTTGAAGGTGTTCGATAAAATGTCACAAAGAGAATCCGAGCGTTCTACGATTATTCTTCCTCGTTCGTTCGTTAATTAATTTATTGATGGTATGATGTTAGGGTCAGATTCCTTGTGAAGAACTTGAGTCGGAACCCTTCCGTTCGTTGTCTTCTTCGTGGTACAAGCTTCCCGGTCGAACCGTGTTCTTCGGGGTATTCGGTAACGGTTATTAAGGCAAGTATCCTATTATACGACTTGTATCTTGCGACTAATAATCACCTATGAGATTTATAATGATTTTGCTTGCCTTCGTAAATATGTTCCGTTTGAATTGGTTGTGTATTCCGCAATTTGAAGGCTTTGTGATAATAGTGTTATATTGATATACGTGTTAGCTGTTGTGCCATTTGTGCAGGATTGCGACGTACATATGGGATGGTTGTACACTTGGTCGTGCAATGTATTGTGTACCGAACATGTGTTATGTTGGTTGTGTGTCGTTGATTGATGATAGTTGTTGCGAGTGTTGAGGTTGTGTTATGTGCGTGTGATGTACGATTTTGTGGTGATCAACATGATTGAATAGCTGTGTATGTGATGTGAATTTGAATGTGAATATGTGTGTGACCTCTAAGTTCACTCGTGTTGGTTCGAAGGGACCTACGAGGATTCATGGCAGTGGACTACGGGGTCAGAACTTAGTGAGGTACTGAGGTCCAATCGTGCTGGTCTGACGAGGCCTACGATAACGTATGGCAGTGGACCATGAGTTTCGGACACAGTACGTCCAACCGGGTGAGCTCGACGGGGCTTACGGTGACACGTGGCAGTGGAATACGGTGTCAGGACTGTGTGTGTGATTGTTGTGATTGATATAGTCCGTGTGGGTTGTTGAGCCTACGGAGACACGTGACAGTGGATCACGGTGTCGGAATTGGTTATGTCTGGTTAATAGTCCGTGTGGGTTGTTGAACCTACGGAGACACGTGACAGTGGATCACGGTGTCGGAATTGATTATGTTTATTTAATTGTGCGTGGTGTAGTCCATGCGGGTTGTTGAACCTACAGAGACACGTGACAGTGGATCACGGTGTCATGAGCATGATTATTTTCAAATCGAAGTTTTGAAAGTAAAAGTTTTACGAAAATGAATGTTGGACCGAGTCCTAAGCTTGAGTAAATGTTTCCCGTATTGTAAACTGTTGAGTTATGAAACAAGATTTTGGGTTAAGGCCCTAAAGTTTTTCGAAAGGTTTTGTGAATCAGGACTTGAGGTCTTAAAGGTTTTGAAATTTTAAAAATTCCCGAGATGATAATCTTATTTTCGAATGCTTCATAGCTTATCTTCCCTTGTGAAAACCTCCCGGGAATATTTTGATACTTGATTATTATATTTGATTCACGATTATTATTTGCTTGTTACATTTCGTATGATTTGATACTTGCACTAGTAAAACAGTGGAGTTTTACTAACCCCCGAGTAATCGGGGGGTGGATGTCTGTTTTGCGTCCAAGTACATGCAGATTCAGGGGAGCAGTCACAGGATTGGCACAAGAGGATGACGAGCTGCGATACTAATCAAGAGTTGAGAGTTGTTTTGATTTTCGTTGTGTTGTCCGAGTTGATTTCAGTCTTCCGCTGTATTGTGTTTCGACCCCTGTGTGGGTAATGTTGTATAAGTCAATTTTGTTGATTGAGTTGTGTGACCTCATCGGTCTGTGTGTTTGCGTGTAAGTGACCTTAACGGTCTGTATTATTTTATTATTTGACCCTGGCCGGGCAAGCAGTTGGTCGTTTTGTAAGGTATAGCCTGGTAGATCCTCGTGAAAAGGGGTCTACGGCGTGTAATATTCCCATATGGTTTTGGAGGTGTTACAATTTAATCCTTAAGTGTCCCCATCATGGTTTTGAAATATGGCGTTTGGTAAAGTATTTTTATGACGGTTTAACTCCAAACAATCGCCAATTAATCCAATCAATGCATGGTGGAAAATTTCTTCACCTTATTGGAGACGAAGCTTGGAATGCACTAGAAAATATCTCAATTAATTCGCAACAATGGAATTCACTCGACTCTAGAGCCAAATAGATGCATACGACCTCAAAACAAGGTGGAATTTATGAGGTTAAACAAGATGTTGAAATAAAATCTACTATAGATGATTTAGTACGAAAAGTGGATGCATTAGTCTTGAAGCAATCCACCCCCTCGTCAAACTCAAAAAATAAATTTTGCATTTCATGTACGAAATCTTTTCATTCATCTCAATCTTGTCCCTCTGGTCCACAAAATCAAGAAATTTTTAATGAAGAAGTCAATGTGTTACACTCATATAGAAAATCTTCGGCTAGTCCATTTGCTCCAACTTATAATCCAAATTGGAGGAATCATCCAAATTTTTCCTGGAAGAAGAACATGCCTCCAATGAATCAAGGATGACATCAAATGAACATGTCAAATCAACAAAATATCCGTCCTAATCAATATCCTCCAAATACTTATCAGTATCCTTCTACAGTGCCAAAGAAACCATATTTGGAAGATACGTTGCAACAATTCATGCAATCTACTCAACAAATGTTCCAATCAACTCAGCAAGCTGTACAATCAAACTCATAGGCTATTTCTAAGTTTGAAACACAAATTGGTCAACTTGCAACAACTTTAGCGGAAAGAGAAAAAAGAAAATTTCTAAGTTAGTCCATCCCTAATCCTAAAGGACAATATGAAGTAAACTCTTCTAACGCAGAAGTTCAGTCTATAACTACCCTCAGAAGCGGAAAAAAATACAAAAGCCTGACTATGATCCGGAAGAAAAATTAAATGAACCACAAGTTTCAAAACCAAAAGATTCTAAGGAAAAACAAAAGCCTTATGTTCCAAGAGCTCCATTTCCTGAAAGACTTATTCCAAAAGATAAAAGTACGCAATACAAAGATATATTGGAAATATTTAAACAAATTCAAATAAATATTCTATTCCTTGATGCTATTAAACAAGTGCCTCCTTATTCTAAGTTCTTGAAAGATCTTTGCACTGTAAAAAGAAGAACAAATATTCCAAGAAAGGCATTTTTAGCTGAACATGTTAGCTCAATAATCCAATATAAAACTCCTCTTAAGTATAAAAATCCTGGTAGTCCTACAATATCTTGTGTCATTGGAGATCACATCATTAAACGAGCCTTGCTTGATTTAGGAGCCAGTGTGAATTTATTACCATATTCTGTTTATACACAACTTGGATTAGGAGAGCTAAAATCAACATATGTGATACTCCAACTATCAGATCTATAAAAATTCCTCGAGGAATCGTAGAGGATGTTCTGATTCAAGTGGATAAATTCTACTTTCCTGTTGATTTTATACTCAGACGCTGAACCTATTGGGAATACCAAAGATCAAATCTCTGTCATTTTAGGCCATTTTTAGCTACTTCAAATGCATTAATTAACTGTAGAAATGGCATCATAGAATTTTCTTTTGGAAATATGACTGTTGAACTAAATATGTTTAATATTTCTCAACAACATGATGATTATGATGATGTCTGTGAGGTAAATATGATAGAGAGTATGAGTCCTTATTTCTTTCCAAAAATAGACGATGATGATCTTTTTGAAAGCTGTCTTGCTCATTTTGGCTCAGATTTTGACATCGACAGTTCAATTAATGAGGTAAATTCTTTACTCGAGTCTGCACCATTATTGAATAATGATAAATGGAAAGCTAAAACTGAACCACTTGAGAGTCAAATGAATAAAGAAGTACCTATTGAAGATTCAAAGATAGAGCTCAATCCATTACCTGAGTCTCTAAAATATGCATTTTTAGGACTATCAGAAACCCTGCCTGTCATCATATCATCTGATTTAGATGAAGAACGAGAAGATAAGTTAATCAATGTTCTTAAACAGCATAAAGAAGCAATAGGCTGGACCATTTCCGATATTAAAGGTATTAGTCCTTCTATATGCATGCATCAAATTTACCTTGAAGAAAATGCGAAAACATCCCGAGAATTTCAAAGAAGACTAAATCCTAATTTGAAAGAAGTTGTAAGAGCTGAAGTAATCAAACTCTTAGATGTAGGGATCATCTACCCTATTTCTGATAGCTCTTGGGTCAGTCCTGTTCATATAGTTCCAAAGAAATCTAGCATAACTGTAATCACGAATGAAGAAAATGAACTTGTTCCAACCAGAATTCAAACTGGATGGAGAGTCTGTATTGATTACAGAAAATTGAACTCTGTTACAAGAAAAGATCACTTTACACTTCCTTTTATTGATCAAATGCTAGAAAGGTTAGCCGATCATGCTTATTATTGTTTTCTTGATAGATATTCCGGCTATAACCAAATTCCCATTGTAAGAAAAAACCACTTTTACCTGTCCTTTCGGCACTTTTGCTTACCGACGAATGTCATTTGGTTTGTGCAATGCACCTGCTACTTTTCAGCGGTGTATGATGAGCATTTTCTCTGACATGGTTGAGCGGTTTTTGGAAATTTTTATGGATGATTTTCCTGTATTCGGGTCTAGCTTTGATGAATGTTTACACCACTTAACCCAAGTGTTGGTTAGGTGTAAGGAGAATAATCTTGTCCTAAACTGGGAAAAATGTCATTTTATGGTTAAAAAAGGAATTGTCTTAGGACATGTGATTTCTGAAAAAGGAATTGAGGTGGACAAATCTAAAGTTGACTTAATATACAGTCTTCCACCCCCACGAACGATTAAAGAAATTCGGTCATTCTTAGTCATGCTGGTTTTTACCGTCGATTCATCAAAGATTTTAGCAAAATCTCAAGGCCATTATGTAATTTACTTTCAAAAGGCACACCTTTCGTATTTGATGATCATTGTCTAAAAGCTTTTATGACACTCAAATCTATGTTGAGCTCTGCACCTATCATCAAGTCTCCAAACTGGAATCTTCATTTTGAAATAATGTGTGATGCATCTGACTATGCCATCGGTGTAGTATTGGGTCAAAGAGAAAATACATTGCCAACTGTAATATATTATGTAAGTAGAAATCTAAATGATGCCCAATTAAATTATTCTACAACTGAAAAAGAATTGCTTGCAGTTGTTTTTGCCTTAGACAAATTTCGACCTTACTTGATTGGTTCGAAAGTCATAATTTACTCCGATCATGCTGCATTAAAATATCTTCTTTCTAAGAAAGATGCTAAACCTCGCTTGATCCGTTGGATTTATTTGTTACAAGATTTTGATTTCGAAATTCGAGATAAAAAGATTCTGAAAATGTTGTTGCTGATCATTTGTCTAGACTAATCGTGAATTTTACTGATAAGGAACCTCCCATTAATGAAACTTTCCCTGATGAACAACTCATGTTAGTTTCTCACATACTTTGGTATGCAGACATTGCCAATAACCTTGTTACTGGTAACATGCCATCTCATTGGAATAATCAAGATAAAACAAAATTTTTAAACGAAGTAAAAAAATTCTTTTGGGATGATCCATATTTGTTCAAATATTGTCATGATCAAATCATTAGTAGATGTGTGCCTGATGTAATATCCGCAAATTTCCGGTAATTTTCTTTTTTCGTCGAAGGTCCGTTTCGACGACTCGCTTGGGACCGTTTCATCATTCTGAGAATGATTAATTCTGCACTTTTTGTCATCCGAGTTCGTTTCGGTATTGTTTTGTTGAGTCCCGTGTTTCTTAACGACTTTTCCGCACTCGAGTTCGTTTCTTGTGAATCTCGTCCGAAATTACTGTTTCGAGTTTCCCGTAAGTCCATTTAACTTTGTTAGACGTGTTGTGCACTTCGGTTTGGTTATTCGATCACGTATCGTGATTTTCGGACGTTTTGGGCCATTTTCGTAATTTCCCAAAGTTTGGGGTAATTACCTTCCGTTGTCGAATTTCGAGCCTTCGGGTAGTCAGAATCGTGTGTTCTCTTAGCTGTTAGATTCGTATTTGCGAGTACTTCGTAACCGTATCTTCGATTCGTATTCAGGTTCGGGTTTCGGGGTCATTCGGATCGTCATTGTGATTCTTCATTTTGTGCCTGGAGGCTGCTGGCCGGACACAGGCGAAAGCAGCCTGAAAATGGCGCCTGCGCCGTGTCCTGCGCCGGGTCGGCCAAGACTGCGACTGCCGAGACACTGGCCGAGACACCCAGTTGGTGTGGGCCGTTTCTTTGCACCGTGTCAAATGATATATATATGGCAGGACAGTCGGTTTTTTCATCATTTTTCTCACTCGTTTCATCCTCTTCCATGGCTGGAGATTTGATGATCATGGAGGGATGTTGTTAGGTGTTAAATCCATGAAGTTCCTGAGTCCATAACATCGATTAATCATTCCATAACTTGCTCCGATCGGCCGAATCAAGGCAAGTTTTCTTAAAATCTAGTTTTGGGGATTTTGTTCGATTTGTCCGTTTAATCCGTTTTAACTCAGAATAGTGATGTATTGATAATTGTTAAGCTATATTATATCAAATTCCTTGTTATTCCTCGGTTGGATTGCCACGGATTTGTCGTTTTATTGAGTATCTTATCGACGACTTGAAGGTGTTCGATAAAATGTCACAAAGAGAATCCGAGCGTTCTACGCTTATTCTTTCTCGTTCGTTCGTTAATTTATTGATGTTATGATGTTAGGGTCAGATTCCTTGTGAAGAACGCGAGTCGGAACCCTTCCGTTCATTGTCTTCGTCGTGGTACAAGCTTCCCGGTCGAACCATGTTCTTCGGGGTATCGGTATCGGTTATTAAGGCAAGTATCTTATTATACGACTTGTATCTTGCAACCAATAATCACGTATGAGATTTATAATGATTTCTCTTGCCTTCGTAAATATGTTCCGTTTGAATTGGTTGTGTATTCCGCAATTCGAAGGCTTTGTGATAATAGTGTTATATTGGTATACGTGTTAGCTGTTGTGCAATGTATTGTATATCGACCCCTGTGTGGGTAATGTCGTATAAGTCAATTTTGTTGATTGAGTTGTGTGACCTCATCGGTCTGTATTATTTTATTGTTTGACCCTGGGCGAACAAGCAGTTGGTCGTTTTGTGAGGTATAGCCTGGTAGATCCTCGTAAAAAGAGGTCTACGGCGTGTAATATTCCCATATGGTTTTGGGGGTGTTACATTTATGGTATCGGGTCGAGTCAAGTCGTGATCTGTCGAGTAATGTGATGTCTTGTCATTCGAGTCGTCAGGTGACAAGTTGAGTTGTGCGTAGTCACAATGTGTCGGTTATGTTGTCAGACGAGATTAGTATCGTGGGCGACCGTCACCTCAATGCGGCCTGTGGATGTAAGTCTCCTCCTTTATGCGTAATACCTGTGTATCTCGATTTTTATCTTAGTGAGTTAATTGCGGTGCATGATTTTATTTACACAGTATTGTGTAATGTAGTTGTGTTCAATACTTGTGGCACATAGTATGAGTATAGCTGGGCGTATTGTTGTTTTACTTTTGAACCACCATGTGGGGTGGTATGGTCTGAAAGATGTAAACCTTGATGGGTTCTGTGAAGGTATCAACGGTAGAGTTTGTGAGAAACTCCGATGAATGATTTTGCTGTGTGTTTAAACTTGATACCACGAGATGCATTTGATTGAATTGGCGACCATGGTTGCTATTTGAGTATGTGGTTTTAAATTCGACTATTTTTGGAATGTTGTAATTCTTGTCCGCTATGGGTAAATTTGAGAATATTTTCTGAAGGACTTTACAGTTTGAGAATTTTTGTAGAAATTGATTTTTGGAAAATATTTTGGTGGTGCGGTCAAACCACGATTTATGTGGATTTTTAAAATTTGTTAAATTTTGACAAATGGGCCGAGTATTTCCAATGACACAATCAGACGGTATTTGAAAAATGTGTTTTGAAGTACTTCGAACAATGTAAAATATTACCGTCGTTTTGGTTAGGAACTAAAGGATTTTGGGAAATTTTTATTTTGCAGAACGATTTTTGGTTTTCGGAATTTTGAACTTCTTATGTCCACGTGTTGGTGCTAAGTGGTTGTGATAAGTTGGTAGTGTTGTTGTGCTCGCCGGAGAATGTTTCAGTGTTTTCTAAATGTTGAGATACATGGTTTTGATCAAACGGTCGAGGTATTAAAAGTGTTTTAAAAAATTTCATTTCACCAAATTTTTCAAACTTGAGAATTTTAAAATTTTATCATTTGAATAATACCCCGGAAATATTTTATTTTTGCTGCTAGTGTTTGATCCCTACGATACGTGTGTGGTTTTGATAGTGTTTGATTTGGTAAAATCTAAACACCTCTGTTAATGTGACTGTGTGAATTATTTTTGAATGGAGTTCTTAAATTACAGTGTTAGTTCGTGCACTTGTGTGATGACTTGGAGTTGATGCTTTATTGTGCTGCTATTATCATCCTATGTTGACGTTGTGACGTTTGTTTGGTTGCATTATTCTGTTTGGTGGTCCGTTCAGTATGCCGGGAGGTCGTGGCCGAGGACGCGGTCGTAGTCGTGGTCGTGATCAGGAGCGTGAGAGGGCGACTCCCTCCTTGCCGAGTACCAATCAGCTCAGTACAGATCAGGGACATTCGACTAGCGTTAATGTTGACATTGGCGCCGCCACCATCCTTCATCAGGTGGTTGATCAGTTAGTGCAGATGAATCAGGCCGTACATCGGAATGAGAATCCAGATGGGAATAACGGGGCTAGTAAGTGGTTACGAGATGTGATGAGGATGCAGCCGCCCCGTTTTGTGGGTTCGTCTGGCTCGTTAGGTTGGGAAAGCTGGCTCTTCCAGTTGGACAGAACATTTGATGCTGTAGCTTGTCCGGATGAAAAGAGGGTACCCATTGCTCAGTACTTGCTTGACAAAGAAGCTGCAGACTGGTGCCAGGATGTAGTGCCTGCAGATCGTACACCTACATGGGCTGAGTTTAAGACCGCCATGGAGGCAGAGTATTGCCCGTTGCCTGTTCGTGAATGCAGGATCGTTGAGTTTTTCTCGGCTACGCCCCAGGATGTGTCGATATCCCAGGCGATAGTCGATTTTAATCGACAGCTGGCTTATGTTCGTGATCAAGTGAAAAGTGAAGCGGACAAGGTCCGATACTTTAATATGTGCATGAAACCCCATATCCGTGAGAGTATGGCTCCGCTCATGTGTACCACCTTGAAAGATTATCAGGACCGAGCTTTATCCATCGAGATGGCTGTTTCCATGTCAGAGGGTAGCTCAGGAGGTAAGAGGCATAAGACCTCGAGTAACTTTTCAAGAGGCCAGAGAAGTGAGATTCGTGAGCCTATTACCTTGTATTGCCCTTCTGGGAACACTTATCGTTCGTTTGATCAGTCTAAGAATCCTATTCACGAGCCAAGTAAGACAAGCGGCGTGAAGTTATGTTTCAATTGTAGCCGTGTGGGCCATACTCGGAAGAATTGTCGCTCGCCGCAAGTTAACTGTTTCAAATGTGGACATGTGGGACATCAGGCGGTATAATGCGAGACCGTCGTTGAGATGTTCTGGAGCCGAGATCCCGCCCCTACGCATGGAGAGCTCAGTGGTGCCCAGTAGCGTAGTTGCGTGTTGTATTTGTGGTGTAATTCGAGTAGAGATTGATATTTGTTGCGTGAACTTTTTGGTTTTGTTTGTATTCTACCCTGATGTTTTATTTTAAGTTTCGGGACGAAACTTATTTTTTGTGCGATAGAATGTAATATCCGGTACCCTCGTTTTCTGTTATCTTGAATTGTTTGTGTTTTAACGTCGGACATTTTCTTGTTGATGAGAATCGGAATGATTTCTATCGTGATACTCTATTTGTTTCTATCGCATAGCCGTTTTAGTCGGTGCGACTTGTTGTCGCATACGTTTCTTTAATTAAATGTGTGCATGTGATGTGGTATGTGTTGCGTCGTTAATTGCTCGTTATTGTTTTGAATCATTGCCGGTGGCATTGTTATGGTCGTCGTGGGGCGTGTTTTCACGCTGTATATTCTTTCGCGTTGCTTGTAACGTTTCACCGTTGGGCGCTTTTTTTTTCCGGTTCTTGTGTATCTCGTTGAGTTTCCTGGTGGGATATTGCTTCTCCCTACTTGATTTAAGTTTCGGGACGAAACTTCTTTTAAGGAGGGTAGAATGTAATATCCGCAATTTCGGATTTCTGGTAATTTTCTTTTTTCGGAGGAGGTCCGTTTCGAAGACTCGCTTGGGACTGTTTCATCATTATGAGAATGATTAATTCTGCACTTTTTGTCATCCGAGTTCGTTTCGGTATTGTTTTGTTGAGTCCCGTGTTTCTTAACGACTTTTCCGCACTCGAGTTTGATTCTTGTGAATCTCGTCCGAAATTACTATTTTGAGTTTCCCGTAAGTCCGTTTAACTTTGTTAGATGTGTTGTGAACTTCGGTTTGGTTATTCGATCACGTATCGTGATTTTCGGACGTTTTGGGCCATTTTCGTAATTTCCCAAAGTTTGGGGTAATTACCTTCCGTTGTCGAATTTCGAGCCTTCGGGTGGTCAGAATCATGTGTTCTCTTAGCTCTTAGATTCTTCTTTGCGAGTACTTCGTAACCGTATCTTCGATTAGTATTCAGGTTCGGGTTTCGGGGTCGTTCGGATCGTCGTTGTGATTCTTCATTTTGTGCCTGGAGGCTGCTGGCCGGACACAGGCGCTGCCAGCGCCGTGTCTGCGCCAGGTCGGCCAGACCAGCGACTGTCGAGACACGGCCGAGACACCCGGCGCTGGTGTGGGCCGTTTGCTGCACCGTGTCCGGCAGCAGTATATATATGGCAGGACAGTCGGGGTTTTCATCATTTTTCTCACTCGTTTCATCCTCTTCCGTGGCTGGAGCTTTGATGATCATGGAGGGATGTTGTTAGGTGTTAAATCCATGAAGTTCCTGAGTCCATAACATCGACTAATCATTCCATAACTTGCTCCGATCGGCCGAATCAAGGCAAGTTTTCTTAAAATCTAGTTTTGGGGATTTTGTTCGATTTGTCCGTTTAATCCGTTTTAACTCAGAATAGTGATGGATTGATGATTGTTAAGCTATATTATATCAAATTCCTTGTTATTCCTCGGTTGGATTGCCACGGATTTGTCGTTTTATTGAGTCTCTTATCGGCGCCTTGAAGGTGTTCGATAAAATGTCACAAAGAGAATCCAAGCATTCTACGCTTATTCTTCCTCGTTCGTGTAACACCCCCAAACCGTTCGGGAATATTACAGCGCCGCAGACCCTCTCCGTGAGGATCTACCAGGCTAGATACAGAAAACACGACAACACAATATATGCCGACATGGCTAAATAACAAACCATTAGACCGATTTGGTCTTTTACCACAACATACACATCAACCATACATTACTCTTTCTCGCAACTCATACCCACGCAGGGGTTAACATAAATCAACATTCCCGCATAAGGGGAGGATAAACACAATGGAAGGACAAAACAAGACATCAACAATTACTCAACACCGGTGATTAGTATCGCCGTCTTCCATCATTCTTCGTGACGATCCTGTGAATTGCTCCCCAACAACCTGCAAATACCTGGACGCAAAACAGATATCCACCCCCCGAATACTCGGGGGTTAGCAAAACTCCACTGTTTTGCTAGTGCAAGTATAAATGCAAAGACAAGCCATACATATCATACTCCAAGAACATAGAAATGGTGAATATACTTCCCGATATAATTCACTTGGTCAAAACAGTTTGAATTATGAAAGATAGGAATAAAACCATTTTACATCTTACAAAACATTTTACGATCTCGGGAGTTTTGAAAGCATTTGGGGTTTAAAAATTTTCAAGCCTTTCGAAATACTTAGGAACACAGCCCAAAAATTATTTATTACAAAATACGATTCTGATAACAAAATACGGGGTCCACGACCCAATCATAACATTCCAATTACAAACACGGGGGTCCACGACCCAAATCATCCACTTCACATGCTCGCAAGAATAACCCGACATAAACTACACCGTGTCAATCATTATCATGACAACAGTCTCACAGAACGACAACAGAGAACACAACTTTGCAACTTGACCATACGGCCAAACTCAACACACCACAAAGCTACAATACGCAGAGCAACAACAGGACTCACGTACCCTTACCAAATTATCACAGTCAAGAGACAAATCACACACAACACATTTACTGGTGCCATTCCAGCCAAGTACGATACCATTTGGACTGCCATTCTAATCAGACGAAATATGCGCCAAAAATCACAGTTCTCCAACAAAACATTTCAAAGTTAACCGTTGGTACAAGACTCACGGCCGTCGTACCCCGCAGAGCCCCGTCGGACATCCCTGGGTGGTTAACCCTAGTTCGCGATACGCACACATCCCTAGAGGCCCGTCAGACCGTCCCTAGGTGAACTTACACATATTATCCACAACGCCATGGGAAGCCATAATTCGAATACTAGAATATGCATACAAATGTTAGGTACTTCGCTAGAATGGCCACTTTAACCGACATATACTCACGATCAATGTCACACAACGACAAGCACATACCAATGCCAAACAACACCAAGTGTCCCAACCTCCTTACGAAGGAGTAACAACTAATATCACACAACGTCATATATTCACCGTACAATTACACATCTCAATACACAATCCTCGGCAAATAATTACGGTCTACTAAATTCACTAAATATGTTCAATATCTTCCATCACACAACATTGATACACATAATCAGAAAACACATTTATTCACAAAGCCTATGAGTTATCTTTGAAGGAAAACCTTTATCAAAAACATACCGATCCTTTTTAGAAGTTCATTAAAATAATAAAATTCCGCATATAATCAATTACCAATTATCAAGTCTACGAAATACGAAATGTATGGGCAAGATACTTGCCTCGATATCACGACACGAGCGACGAAATGACGAACGGGCACGATCGGGTAGCGTTCGAACTTCCAAAAACGACCAAGACTTCGACAGCCCACCAATACTACGAGAATAGTACCACCAAGAATCAGCAATACTTCGAAAATATAGGAATCATCCTAATTTCTACCCGTTGGAGCATTTCGCCGGACATCTCAAAGGCTCATACTAACATAATCGACGAACATAAGTATTTACGAAGTTCATACCACAAAGTCTCAATATTAACAAGGGATCTCGAGTATACAATGAAGATCTAACAAAAATCTGGTCTAGATCGGTTTAAATCGGCCGAAATCTCACAAACCCCCAAAATTCAAGAACTAGGGTTCTAAGAAGAGATTACCTTGATTTAGATCAAGAAGATGATTAGATGTTGTTAAACATCCACAAATCTGTTCTGTTGTGTCAAGATTTATTCATCTAGACAGGCGATCGACTATAGGGCCGATCGACCGAGTACACAACTAGTTAAATTATGGCGGACTCGCCTAAAGCAAAGATACCAGACCATCTCCAGACATCTAGCGATCGACTCCCAAGGCGATCGCCCTTTGGCGTTCAGCGACCGTCTCAGATATCCGACCTAAGACGATCGTCCTACACCACCTACTGAAACCATCGTCCATCCAAGACCACGAAGATTAAGTCTCAGAGCAGCTCCTATGTGCAGATCCGCGACAGCCGCCGCGATTCCCGGATCGTTGACCACAGCCTGGCGCCACCTTATCACCTACCGACAAGCCTGCCGAAAGGTACAAGGTGGGGCCGTCCGTGACAGCGAATCGGACGCGTGCAGGCCTCTCATTGGACCGCACGATTGACTGCCAGCAATTCCTGCAGACTTTGGAGGGACAAGCCCATGTGCTAAAAGACGATCGCCCGCTTATTATAATACAGCAAAGGCGATCGCCCAGCAGGTCCAAGTGCTATATATAGAGGACCTCCGTCTACTGGAAAAGTGTTCGATATGCAGTTCAGACATTCCGCATTCAGCTCATAAATTCTCCATTAAGTCCAGAGAAAATACATACAAACATCCATAATCTCAGGCTCCCGGCTTCCTCACCGGAATCTATCTTAGGATTTCTCTCTCAGCACCTCTCAACCAGAAGACGGTCGGCAGAGGCAAGAAGTCTCCACAAGTCAGATTCACAAGCCCTCGAGCTCAATCCAACAGCTTGTACACGCCGTGAAAGGCGATCGACCTCTCACCACCGTCACAAGCTCATCAACGTTGTTACAAGAACTCACAGAGCATCAAATCTGGTTCTTCCGGCAATCTACACGCTCACAAGCTTTAGATAACTAGAATCGTTACACTCACTGTAATAGAATTCTAACATTAATACTTGTATCCCTGAATATTCGTATTAATAACATCTCGCGAGAGCATTCAAGCCCGGGACTAACAATCCCGGCAAATCTTGTGTTATTTATTCTTTCCCACGGAAGTGTTCTCGCACCTTGTTTGTTACCCATCCATTCCAGCAATATCTATCTCCGGATAATATTTTAGGTAGCAACAATTGGCGCTAGAAGAAGGGGATCTAAACCTTCATTTTTATTCCTACCGTCCCGAAGAACACTCACTGTTCTCGTGGCATATACTTGAAGTGACACTCACTGCGCTTCAAAGAAAGCCTTCAGAATCATGGCATCCACCTCTGCACCGAAGAGAGCCACTCTCCAAACTGCCGGACATCGAGCCCCGGCTCAATCCGAGCCCCAGCCTATGGCGGAGGGAAGTCACAGGAATGCGAGGCTCTCGATCCCGCATCTGAGGGTTGGTCCCAGCCTCTCACTCGATCAGATCCGAACTGCAGAACAGATTGAGGAGGCTATGGCTATCGTAAAGGAGCGACGGAGAGCATGCGCAACTCCCGTTGTTACTCCCTCGGCCATCCATCGCGTGGGCAAACGGAAATTCAAGGGGCTACTGGGCGAGCGATCGTCAGAAAGTCCCAGGTCGCGAGAAAAGGCTCTCGCCAAATCGGACGGTTCCGTGTTCAGTCGCCTGGGGAGCGATCCATCATGGCGACCGGGGCAATCTGGTCCCAACCACGAGACGACGGATTCCGAGTCCGTCACCAGGAGTTCGGCCTACCCAATTCACAGCCGAAGGCAGATCAGCCTCTTGGCTCCCATTCCGAATGCCAGGGGGTCAGTATTAGATCGCCTCGGCTCCCGCTCTAGTCGCCTAGCTACGTGCAGCCAGGCCACGGCAATGGCGGCTATCCAACGACAGCTTGACGAGATGAGAGCACTCTTGGACACTGGGGCAAGCACCAGCAGAAAGATCGTCGGGCCAACCGAGCCACTCGCAGCCCTCATCGAGCTCGCCCCCGTGCAACCAAGAATCGCTCCTCCCAAAACGCCTCTATACGAAGGGAGGTCGGACCCCGAAATCCATCTAAGTAAATTACGGATCTACATGACCGGATGTGGGGCCTCAGATGCGACCAAGTGTCGAATCTTCCCGTTAACATTAGGCGATCTGGCCCACAGGTGGTACGTCTCGCTGCCACCACGATCGATCATCTCATTTGAGAAACTGGCGACCGACTTCACGTCGTACTTCGCCGCCAAGATTGCCAGACCAGAAGGCCCCCACCGCATGATGAAAATCAGGCAGGGGGAAGACGAATCCGATGCAGCTTACATCGACCGAGTGGACGAGATCGTCCTCACCGGCGAGCCCATCATCGACGAGCTCGCCCTCTATTCAGTTCTGGGGGGATTCTACGGTCACTCCCCCATGTTCAGACATCTGACGAAAATGTCCCCCCAACTTACGCAATCTTCCGCGCTAAGGCTGCCGACTTTCTGGCCAGGCAGAAGCTGCTCACCCTCCGCCTAGGCGAGGAAACGCCATCTTCTGTTCGAAAGACGGCGATCGTCAAAACCAAGAAGGCGATCGCCAAGCCACCCGGAGATCGCAAGACCTTCGAGGGCATGGAAGCCCATCTCCTCCACACATTCAACCGAACTCCGGCCCACATTTACTACGCCGTCAAAGGGCGCGAACCGATGAACAAGCCAAAGGCGATAAGGGACCATGGTCATCTGGACCACAATCAATATTGTGCCTACCATAAGAGTCCCGGCCACAGCACCAACCAATGTCGCGATCTCCTCAAACAACTCTGGAAATTGTTCGAGAAAGGCAAGTTGGACAGCTTATTGGTTTAGCCGGAGCCCCTCCAGACTCCCGAACACGATCGCCCGAGTCGAACGCGAACAGGCTGGAAAGCTCATACGAGCCGACCCCTCGATCAACCTTGGCGATCGTATTTTTCAATCAAGAGAAGGGAACCTCGAACGTCTCTCCCCGATTTCCCATCTCATCAAATCAAAGGCTACTGCCTGAACGAACATTTCGAAACTGGAGGACTCGTTCGCCATATGCAGTTCATCATCTAACATGGTGGACTACGGCACGAGATCGCCTCCACCGCACAACGTACACTGTCGAAGGTCGGCATCTGACATGACGATCCGAGGTGGAAGAGTGCAGCCATGGTCCTGGTAGTCGATGGAACCGACTGTTTCGGTCATGCAAGGTCCTTTTGGGCCAAGATCTCCCGCCCTTCGTTTAAATACGAGGTCGGCGTAGTCTGAGGGCCCTCCAAAACTAATCAGTGGACATACTCGCGCGCCCTCAAAGGTTCATCACCTAACGTGGTGGGCCCGAACAATGCGACGCGTCCCTACCCCCGTCTCAACGTACACCGTCGAGGGTCGCCATACTCGTGGCGGCCCGAGGTGGAAGCATAGATAACAAGCCGCGGAAGTGGAGTTGAATAATCCGACGACGCCCCGCGCAAGGAATCTTCCAGACCGAGACCGCACGCCCTTCGTTTAAATACGAGGCGAGGCGCAGCCTTCGGAAGACCCTACCAATTAAGTGAGTCACGAGAACTAAGCCATCAGACGGAATGTCGCTCGTGCATAAGACGCGATCAAGGAGGTCGGTCCATCGAACTCCGCGATCGTGCACGGCTCCTCAAGACCGAGATGGACGGCTCCTTTCGAGGATTCGACAAACTTGAAGACCACTCACTCAACGATTTATTTTCGTCCCCTTACTTTCACTAAGTGAACAAAAACAAGGGGGAAAAGAGCGGAGATATATTATCGGCGATCGCCCTATTCCAGTACATACGGCGATCATCATTAGTCAAATGTTTGTGCAGCGATCGAATTTGTTGTATAAGTTATCCATACGAGTTTATCAATCCACGTAGACTTACGATTACAGCAACCTCTCCTCACACATTTGTACAAAAGTCAAGCAAAAGACTCAAAGTAGCAATCATTCAAATGACAAATCGAAGATCAAATATTCTTTTCATTGCTCATTATCTCATAAATACGTACAAGGTCGCCCGAAGGCTTAAATACAAAAGGAAAGCTACGAATTACAAGCAAATTGAAAGCAATTAAAAGGAAAGTGCCTCAGGCCCCTGCCCGGCCTTCGCCTTCGGCCCCCGGACTCGATCTCGACCCTTCACCGGCCCACGGAGCAGCCTCCCCATCCTCCGGGGCATCGGTATGAACGAGGTTCGCCGGGATCGAATACCAGCTTAGATCCACACTAATGTCCGCGAGATCCAAGATCGGCACGGAGAAATGAGGGTGAAGAGGACGCTCCAGCGCGTACGCTTTAAAATTGTCAGCTAAAGGGCCGACCTCCAATCCTCCTTTCTTAGCAACTCGGATCGAGTCAGCAAACGCCATATAATAGGCGAACTCACTGAAAAACTCCACGTTACGAAAGGGATTGGCGTCGGTCGCCTCTTGCTTTCCCTTCAGCTCAGCCAGCGCCTTTTGCACGCCTTGGAGCTCGGCCTCCCTTGCAGCCGTCTCCCCCTTCGACTCCGCCAACTCACTAGTCAACCGTGCAATGGTAACTCTCTGACGATCGGCCTCCATCTTAGTGGCCTTCTGCGCCCGCACGGCATCGGTCATCCGGTCCCGAAGGCGATCGACCGTCACCCGAGACATCTCGACATCTTTCCTCGCCAGCTCAAGCTCTTGGCTCGTCCGCTTAGCAGCCTCCAAAGAGTCCTTCTCCATCGCTACGATCTTTTAGGCGAACTCGGCGTTCTCTTTCCGAGCCGCCTCGAGATCTGCCTGCAGACGAATAGTAGAAGGTCGCCCTTCGAACTCCTGCGCAGCTTGAACAGCCATCGTTGCCGTCTGAAGAGAGAGGGCGAGGATAGCCTGCATTGTACTCCCAGATCGCTGACGAGCGATTGCATCTAGGTCGGTCATCCACGCCTTCGGTAGAGCAGAAACGGCCCGGCTGACGTACTGCAGGATGTTGCAGGGTTCGCGAGGAGATCGGCTCGCCAAGAAATCCACCACTATCGGCGGACAAGTTGGATCAGCTCTACGAATCCTGCATCAGAACCACAAAAAGTTAACACATCTCCTACGCGAATATCCAGTGTCAACTCAGCAAGCTAAACTTACCTCTCGGCTCTTTCAGGATCGCGGCCAAAATATGGCTTCCCACGAGGAGTCTCGGCCTCAGCGATCGCCATCTCTCGCAAAAAAGCCGCAGAGGGCGGCTCGCTCTCCGGAGAAAGAACGGTGATCGGAGGAGCGGCGATCGGCACCTCGTTGGCAGGAGCAGAAACCGAAGCCTCTTCCGGCCTCGGCCTTTTGCGATTCATTCGAAGCCCCTCCTCCGGAGCTCTCTCCTCAGCCACAATCGGCTCCACGTGAGGCTCCGCCTCTGGAATAATTGGCAGCACGACAGGTGGAGCCCGAGACGACTTCTTATGGCGTAGACGGCCCAGAACTCCAGGATTCGACATGGCGATCTCCGGCGGGGGCTCCAAAAAGCAAGGAAAGCGAACCTCTGCAGTTAGGATGATCGATCAACAGTTAGGTATTTTCCTCAAATAAGACGATCGCCCAGAAAGTGAAGGTCGCAGAAACTCATACCTGGCACCGAGAGATGTCTCGGGAAGCGGAACAGCCGAGCCGACAACCAACGACTCTCCTTATTGATCCGGTTAGCATCAAGGTCGTCGTCTGACAAGCTCCGTATCTGCTCCTAGACAACTAGGAAGTCAAAGGACAGGTCCTCGATCGTCGGGATATGAAAACCTTCAAAATCGAAATAAAATTAGATCAGTTCAGAACACATCCGAACGAAGGGAGAGTCTAAACCCTTACCGGGATTCCTCTCCCGAAACTCAGTGGGGATCTCTAGCTCGCCCGAAGCATTGTCGCTCGCCGAAGCCCTCCACGCACCGGCGACCCAGAACCACTTCGTCGGGTCGCCCCGCGCCTTATTCGGGACTCCGAGGATTACCCTACCAGATCGGCCCTGAATATGGTAACCTCCGACCGACCCTTTCTGAGCCGTCAGTTTGAACAAATGGTTCATCTCCGACGGCGATGGGAGGCGGTACAGGCGGTGACCGCCGAAGAGAGTGAGAGTGCAGATTATCTGGAGCCAAGCGTTCGGCGTCAACTGAAGTGGCGCCACATTCCAAGCGGCCAGCAAGTGGGAGACAGCAAAAGACAGAGGGAAGCGTAGCCCGGCCTCCATGATCGCCTCATTCATGGTGACCATACCCATCGGGGGTTGATCGGCACGCTCATTCTCCGCCGGCGCAATTATTTCCACATCCGAAGGAACGTGGAACCTCGTCCTCCAGACGGCCAGATCTTTCCTGGTCGCCGAACTCCGGATTTGGCCAAGCGACCACAAAGATCGCTGCGCAGCCCGGTACTGCGATCGTTTGGCAAGATGATAAGGGTAGGCGATCGAATAATCCCGGAAATCGAATCTGGGAATCGAACCAGCCAACTTCTCCATAATCCCAGCAAAAGCCAGATAGGCCCGGCCGAAAGCACTATGCTACTCCCAGTGGGCCCTAATCGCCAGATCTCTCTCCATCTGCGATCGTCTGTCTTCAGCGGCCACCTATTTAGCGACGTCAGCCTCATTGAATAAAGCCTCGACTTCAGCAGGATCAATTCCGGCCCGAATGGCCTCAGCGGCCGTCTCCAGATGGAAGTCTGAAGAAGGTCCTCCCCGGACAGTCGACGTCCCGGCGACGGAACTGGAGCCCACTCTATGTGATGATGATGTTCCAGCCATTCTCAAGGAAAGAAAGGAGAAAAGGATTTTTCTTACCCAAAGGTGAGATTGATCGACGATCGGCAATAAGATCTTCAGAAAAATCTGCAGCAAGTCTTTCTTTCTCCAGTAAATGCGCGTAAAGAATGAACACTGCAACACTACGCCCTTTTATAGGAGATGGTAGGGACTCGTTTGCAAATAAGAAGAATCTCAGGGGTCGGAAGTGCAGCCGTCGCATTTATTGACTCCCTCGAGACCCGCGTACGCGTCTTTTCAAGGACGCCTCAGACGAGGAGTCATTAATAACCGTTGATATCCTCCAACAGAAGCCCGACACGTGCGCGGAGACTTTTCCATGCCCGTTGCCATTTCCCGCACAGTTTAGCGGCCAACAAGGTCGTCCAAATTCAGTTCCGATCGGATCAATGACGATCGCCAATTCAGTCAAATGCAAAGACACTCGCCATAATTCAGCGATCGCCAGCAGAACCACCTCACCCCACGTTTCCAACATAGGAGCGAGCTGGGGGCAATTGTTGTGTCAAGATTTATTCATCTAGACAGGCGATCGACTATAGGGCCGAGCGACCGAGTACACAACCAGTTAAATTATGGCGGACTCGCCTAAAGCAAAGATACCAGACCATCTCCAGACATCTAGCAATCGACTCCCAAGGCGATCGCCCTTTGGCGTTCAGCGACCATCTCAGATATCCGACCTAAGACGATCGTCCTACACCATCTACTGAAACCATCGTCCGTCCAAGACCATGAAGATTAAGTCTCAGAGCAGCTCCCATGTGCAGATCCGCGACAGCCGTCGCGATTCCCGGATCGTTGACCACAGCCTGGCGCCACCTTATCACCTACCGACAAGCCCGCCGAAAGGTACAAGGTGGGGCCGTCCATGACAGCGAATCGGATGCGTGCAGGCCTTTTATTGGACCGCACGATTGACTGCCAGCAACTCCTGCAGACTTTGGAGGGACAAGCCCGTGTGCTAAAAGACGATCGCCCGCTTATTATAATACAGCAAAGGCGATCGCCCAGCAGGTCCAAGTGCTATATATAGAGGACCTCCATCTACTGGAAAAGAGTTCGGTATGCAGTTCAGACATTCCGCATTCAGCTCATAAATTCTCCATTAAGTCCAGAGAAAATACATACAAACATCCATAATCTCAGGCTCCCGGCTTCCTCACCGGAATCTATCTTAGGATTTCTCTCTCAGCACCTCTCAACCAGAAGACGGTCGGCAGAGGCAAGAAGTCTCCACAGGTCAGATTCACAAGCCCTCGAGCTCAATCCAACAGCTTGTACACGCCGTGAAAGGCGATCGACCTCTCACCACCGTCACAAGCTCATCAACGTTGTTACAAGAACTCACAGAGCATCAAATCTGGTTCTTCCGGCAATCTACACGCTCACAAGCTTAGATAACTAGAATCGTTACACTCACTGTAATAGAATTCTAACATTAATACTTGTATCCCTGAATATTCGTATTAATAACATATCGCGAGAGCATTCAAGCCCGGGACTAACAACCCCGGCAAATCTTGTGTTATTTATTCTTTCCCACGGAAGTGTTCTCGCACCTTGTTTGTTACCCATCCATTCCAGCAATATCTATCTCCGGATAATATTTTGGGTAGCAACACGTTCCAAAATGAAGCTTGATGAAGAAGATCGCTCAAAATCGCCTCTGGAGCTCACTGTTAGGATTATATACTGCAAAGCATACTTTATGCTTGTATTACCTAATTTCCCTATTACTACCTATGAGGATATTAATTATATTAATTATATTTAATCACATGTTTTGCATATTAATTCACGTTATGGTTATGCAAATGAAATGTCTAATTATTTTATATTGTAGATAATGTGGTGTGTTGGTGTCACACGGAAGATCACATTATCGGTGCCTTATAAAATAATATAATAGTTCACAACCTATATAATTATTAGACAAATTATATAAAGGGTTGTAGTGTGTGCTTGAGAATAGTTGGTCTTGACTATTAGCATACATTAGCGTATTTGCATACGTTGAACGGGATCGAGGTGAGATAGTGTCTTCAGATCGACCGTAAGAAGAACTAAATCTCGGATAATTATTATTTCTTAATTCTAAGTATATAATATTTAATTGTGTATTTATAATAATTATTGCTTTGATTTACCATAGGTGAGAGTCAAAATGATCGACTCAATAAGCCTCGTATCTTGGGCAATAATATTGTTTATACGACAATTATTATTATTACTAGAAATCGTGTCCCGACTCGTGCGGGTTGATGATGTCCCTTGAGGAGCTCGAAAATGATTATTATATTAAACCCTGCAGTGGATTTAATTACGATATAATAATAAGGTTCGAGTGGTACTACTTGGATAAGATATTAATTAATTAAAGTATCGGTAGCTTATAATTAATTAATGGACATTCGATATCTTAAACACGGGAAATAATATATTTAATAAGGAGCCCAATTTCGTAATTTGGGATTTTGGTAGGAAGTGCAATATCAACTTTTTAGTGGACTAAGTTGATATTAATTGATTCATCATATATTAGGAAGAGTCCTAATAAGGTAAGATGAATTAATTGGGAGTCCTTCCATAATCCTCCTTTAGATCCCTAGTAGTAGTCCAAGAGCCTATAAATAGGACATTATGGTGTTGGCCGATTTTAATGCTTTAACTTGCACAAGAAATTTCGATTTTTCTTCTAAGTGTTTAATTGTGGATCTTGACTTGTGTCTTTGATTCCACAATTGAGATAACACTTTAATTCTTGCTACATATCGGAATTACTTGAAGAAAATAAAATCGAGAGTTGTGAGGCAAGGAAGATTCGGCCGATCCATAAGGTGTCCAAGCAAGTTCCGGTGGTTCGTTGCCCACACAACATCCGGTTCAAGGCGGATCATACTCTAGAAGATCTGAAGGTAGAGATACAAGGCGATCAAGAAGGAAATAACCAACCGCTTCAAAAGGTAATATCCTATGATCTTGGATCTAGATTAGGATATTTTAATTAATCAACATATTTAATTAATAAATAATAAATAATATTTAAATTGCTTGTTAGTCTTAGTAATTAATTAATTAGCATGCCTAAATAGATCTAATCCTCGTAGATGCGTAAAACGCTATAATCATATTTTCCCAAACTTCGCTTCCGCTGCGTTTTACTTTCCAACAATTGGTATGAGAGACAGTTTTTTTAGGCTTTTGCTACTTTAATTAATTTTAGTGATTAATTGATAGCAATTTAAATATTCATATATTTTGATGTTGGAATATTTTGCTAGATGTGTTCTTGCAGGTGATATGATCCAATTATCATGGTTTATATGAATGGTGCATTTATTTATTTATTTTTATTAATTATGCAATTGTTGGTTTGGCCCGTTTTTGAGGCATGTAATGGTTTTTCCCGTGAGAAAATCCGCGGGTAGTTCTAGGTGGTTTTATTTTTCGTGTAATCTTGATGTAATTTCGATGTATTTTATTTCGTATAAAATTGTAATCGAATTCGAAAAGACGGGATCACGAAGATATAGATCGAACCGGATCACGGAGTCCGGGCGAGCCGCGGCCGACAGCAGCAGGGCTGCCGAAAGCGCCGAGAGGTCATCGCTGAGCAGGCCGAAGGGCCGCTTGCCAATGCTGGCACTGTCCGGGCAGTTATTTGGTTCGGGCCGGTCCGATTTTGTCCGGTCCGTTGGCCGCCGTTATTAGCGTCATTTGAAGTCGATTTAAAATTAAATTTTTTATGTAATTAATTTTGCATAAAAGTAAAATTTTAATTTTGAAAATCCACGGCCCAAATGGGAGAAGCGACGAGATGCTTGATTCATGGGAGAGATCGAGCCAAGATTTTCTGATTCAACTCAAGGAAGAAGACCATGATAATTGGATAAATTTAATTATCCATGCTTTATTTTGGTTTTTATTGTTTTGATGTATGACATGTATGGATGTATGCGTGATATGTTTCCTTGCATGTTAGACGAGAAAATTAAAAACCTTAAGGCTAAAATAACTAAGTGATTAAATTGATTTTTATTTTAATTAAAATCAAATTGGCCTCCATAATTAATTTAAATTGTGAAGTAATTAGCATGCGCGTTGACATTAGAGTCTTCCTCCATATCGGATGTGCTAATTATAGGTTCACTAGTTTTAAATTTCAAAATGATAACATAAGTTAAATATTACTTTTTATGATAGGACCTCTCCATCCGTAGGACTATTATTTAAAAGATAATATTTTAAGGATGTTAAATTATGGTGTTCACTTAGGTGTATTAATTAATAAGCTCCCCATCTGAGTCTATGTTAATTAATACATGGCCAAGAGGAACCAACTATTAATTTTACTTGTCATAACGTAATTTGAATAGATAGTAAAATTAAAGACGTAAAACTCTACTTGAAAAATGTATGTGTAAACGTCCACACGATCGTGGCTTGCATGTGCGGATTTTTGAGGTGTTGGTTGTTAGCATATATATTGTGTTTTTGAGGTTTTTCGATATATTTTGCTATGCATTATGTGATGGATGTTTTTAATTTTTATTCTCGGATGTCTTTCAATCCACTCATTGTTATTCTCAAAGAAAATAAACTAGATGGCACTAACTTTGCCGATTGGAAAAGAATTCTTGACATTGTCACATTCCGAGGGGCATAAGTTTGTCTTAATCGAGGAGAGCCCTCTAGAACTGGAACCGGATGCCACTCCCGAAGAGTTGGCGGAATTCGGAAATGGAAAAAGTCGATGAGATGGCTCATTGTTACATTTTGGCTTCACCGACAAATGTATTGCGGCATCGGCATCGACGATGGGTTCGGCCATGAAATGATGAAAAGTCTCACCGAGATGTTTGGTCATCGAACAGGCGGCTAGACAAAATGCTATGAGGGTATTGATGACAACCCAAATGTCGAAGGGACTCCGAAGAGGATCATGTTCTAAAAATGATGTCTCATTTGAACGAATCGAGCATATTGGGGGCTACTATCGATGCCGAAACGCAGTCGATATTATCTTAGGCGGCTTACCTAGAAGCTTTGAGCGGTTTCGCCTCAACTACAATATGAACCGTAGGACATATAGTTTGGCGGAACTTACAGAGCTTCATCTGTGAAGGTCTCTTCAAACAAGGTTATCATCAGATTCTTGCGGCAACCGGTGCTACTTCTTCCAAACCCAAATGGGGAAAGAAGAAGAAGCAGGTTGGCCAGAAGCAAGTGGCAGCCCTCAAGGTGAAAAGCAAGGCTCCTCACCCCGAGGCGAACAAAAAGCCAAAGGGAAAGTGCTACAAGTGCGGTCAGAAAGGACATTTTAAAGCGGACTGCCCTATTCTTAAGAAAGGTATGTCTCGTGCACTAGTAGTTAAAACGTGTTTGGCAGCTTGTTCTTCCACTTCGTGGATAGTTGATTCAGGCTCCACTGATCATGTTTGCTTTGACTCGCATGGTTTTCAGGCAACCAAGCAGCTTAGTGCGGGCGAGATTACCATCAATCAAGCGATTATTCCGGGCTTATAGCTGTTGCGGTGGGAGTCGTGCGGTTGAAGATTAATGATAAATTATTAGTTCGAATAATGTATTATTAGTACTGATTTTAGAATGAATTTAATTTCGGTTTCTAAATTAAAATGCGATGGTTATTCAGTTTCTTTTGATGATGATGCCATTATTAAGAAAAGAAGCGGTGAATATATTTGCAGAGGTACTTTTAATGATGGACTATATATTGTTAATACTGCACAAACTCCTATGCATAAATCACTTAACTCTTTGGCTAAACCTAAAAAGAGAAAAGAACCTTCAAGCATAAATCAAACATATCTGTGGCATTTACGGTTAGGACATGTAAACCTTAGAAGGATTCAAAGATTGGTAGATGATGGCCCATTGGATGATCTCCAAGTTGAGTCATTTCCAATTTGTGAATCCTGTCTGGAAGGTAAGATGACCAAAAGGGTTTTTAAAACCAAGGGAAACCGTGCTCAGGATGTGTTAGAATTGGTTCATATGGATGTATGTGGTCCAATGAATATCCAGGCTAGGGGAGGTTTCGAATATTTCATCACGTTCATAGATGATTATTCGAGATATGGATACATCTTTTTGATGCGACGTAAGTCTAAAGCTTTTGACAAGTTCAGAGACTTCAAGGCTGAAACGGAGAAGCATCATGGGAAGAGTATCAAGTCACTACGATCTGATCGTGGTGGCGAATACCTTAGTGGAGAGTTTTTGGATTTCTTGGCGAATGAGGGGATTTCGTCCCGCCACAACAAAATGGAGTGGCTGAAAGAAGGAATAGGACTCTTTTGGAAATGGTTAGATCAATGATGAGTTATTCAGATTTACCTATTTCGTTTTGGGGATACGCCTTAGAAGCAAGGCCCATTCTAAACACAGTGCCTTCAAAATCAGTTCCAAAAACACCCACAGAACTGTGGAGTGGGCGTAAGCCCAGTCTAGGACATGTTCGGATTTGGGGTACTCCAGCACATGTGCTGAATAAGGAAGCTGATAAGTTGGCATCTCGCACAGAAGTACGAGTGTTTGTGGGATACCCTAAGGGAACGAAGGGTGGCTTGTTCTATAGTCCCCAGGATCAGAAGGTCATTGTTAGCACCAATGCCCGATTTCTGGAAGAGGATTATATGATTAGTCACAAGCCCATGAGCGAAATAATTCTGGAAGAGCTGAGGGGCGAGATTCCGACTATACCAATCGTACAAGCGCCAACTAACACTGCACCACGTATCGATTCTGAAACTTTTACACCAACTCAGGATTTGCCTCGTCATAGTGGGAGGGTTGTTCGTCAGCCCGAACGATTCATAGGCGTGGGAAAGTCTTCGGACTCAATCCCAGACGAAGATGAATCGGTTCCCTGGACCTATAAGGAGGCAATCCAAGATAAAGATGCTGACTCCTGGCAAGAAGCAATGGAATCAGAAATGGGATCTATGGATTCCAATCAAGTGTGGGAGCTAGTAGAGCTACCTGATGGTGTACAAGCCATTGGGAGTAAATGGGTCTACAAGCGAAAGAAAGGACGTGACGGGAAGGTTGAAACCTTCAAATAAAGGCTTGTTGCAAAAGGTTACACTCAGAAAGAGGGTATCGATTATGATGAAACCTTTTCGCCGGTAGCCATGCTTAAGTCAATCCGGATTCTTTTAGCTATAGCTGCGCATTTGGATCTGGAGATTTGGCAGATGGATGTCAAGGCGCATTCTTGAATGGGAGTCTAGACAAGGAAATCTATATGCGCCAAGCAGAGGGATTCATTGCTAAAGGAGAAGAGCACTTGGTGTGCAAACTTAAGAAATCCATTTATGGACTTAAGCAAGCATCTAGATCTTGGAACACTCGTTTTGACGAAGTAGTCCAGTCATATGGATTCGTCGATGTCCGAGTGAGAGTTGTGTCTATAAGAAATGCGATGGAAACGTGTTGGTGTTTCTTGTACTGTATGTAGACGATATCCTTCTGATTGGAAACAACGTAAAGGAATTGTCGGACGTACGGGTATGGCTATCTGAGCAGTTCGATATGAAGGATCTAGGAGAAGCGGGACACATCCTTGGAATCAGGATCTTTCGTGATCGGAAGAAGAGGATGTTGTGCTTATCCTGCATCCTATATCGATACAAGTCTGATCTTAAGCGGTTTAGCATGGAGAATTCCAAGAAAGGTTTTCTACCTTACAGACATGGAATTCAACTATCTAAGAACATGTGTCCTAAGACACAAAAGGAGATAGATGACATGAAGATGGTCCCTTATGCATCCGCTGTGGGAAGTCTCATGTATGCTATGCTTTGCACTAGACCGGATATCCTGTCATGCCGTGGGCATGGCCGCTAGATATCGGGCCGAACCCGGGACCAGACACTGGATTCTTTGTCAAGCACATACTCAAGTACCTGAGAAGGACTATGGAGTACATGCTTGTATATCAATCAGACGACCTGTTTCCGGTGGGTTACACTGACTCAGATTTTTCATCGGACAAAGAAAAGTCCAAGTCTACTTCGGGTTATGTGTTTAGCCTGGGAGATGGAGCCATTAGTTGGAGGAGTGTGAAGCAGAAATGCATCTCGGACTCTACCATGGAAGCCGAGTACGTGGCAGCCTCTGAGGCGGCCAAGGAGGCGGTGTGGCTCAAGTACTTCTGCAGACTTAGATGTGATTCCCGATTTGCCGGAGGGTATTACACTCTATTGTGATAATCTTGGTGCGATCGCAAATTCGAGGGAACTACGAGCCCATCGGGCAAGTAAACATATCAACCGCAAGTACCACATCATACGACACTTCGTAAAGGAAGGAGACGTAGTTGTAGCACAGGTTGCATCGGAAGATAATCTTGCCGACCCTTTCACGAAAGGCCTACCTTCAAAAGTTTTGAAAGGCATGTGGAAGGAATGGGATTACGGTGTATGGCGGCATTGCTTTGAGTATAAGTGGGAGAAATGAGAGACTATGTAATAGAGTAGTATACTTAAAAGCATGCTTTGAGTATAAGTGGGAGATTGTTAGGATTGTATACCGCAAAGCATACTTTATGCTTGTATTACCTAATTTCCTATTACTACCTATGAGGATATTAATTATATTAATTATATTTAATCACATGTTTTGCATATTAATTCACGTTATGGTTATGCAAATGAAATGTCTAATTATTTTATATTGTAGATAATGTGGTGTGTTGGTGTCACACGGAAGATCACATTATCGGTGCCTTATAAAATAATATAATAGTTCACAACCTATATAATTATTAGACAAATTATATAAAGGGTTGTAGTGTGTGCTTGAGAATAGTTGGTCTTGACTATTAGCATACATTAGCGTATTTGCATACGTTGAACAGATCGAGGTGAGATAGTGTCTTACAGATCGACTGTAAGAAGAACTAAATCTCGGATAATTATTATTTCTTAATTCTAAGTATATAATATTTAATTGTGTATTTATAATAATTATTGCTTTGATTTACCATAGGTGAGAGTCAAAATGATCGACTCAATAAGCCTCGTATCTTGGGCAATAATATTGTTTATACGACAATTATTATTATTACTAGAAATCGTGTCCCGACTCGTGCGGGTTGATGATGTCCCCTTGAGAAGCTCGAAAATGATTATTATATTAAACCCTGCAGGTGGATTTAATTCCGATATAATAATAAGATTCGAGTGGTACTACTCTTGGATAAGATATTAATTAATTAAAGCTGTCAGTAGCTAATAATTAATTAATGGACATTCGATATCTTAAACACGGGAAATAATATATTTAATAAGGAGCCCAATTTCGTAATTTGGGATTTTGGTAGGAAGTGCAATATCAACTTTTTAGTGGATTAAGTTGATATTAATTGATTCATCATATATTAGGAAGAGTCCTAATAAGGTAAGATGAATTAATTGGGAGTCCTTCCATAATCCTCCTTTAGATCCCTAGTAGTAGTCCAAGAGCCTATAAATAGGACATTATGGTGTTGGCCGATTTTAATGCTTTAACTTGCACAAGAAATTTCGATTTTTCTTCTAAGCGTTTAATTGTGGATCTTGACTTGTGTCTTTGATTCCACAATTGAGATAACACTTTAATTCTTGCTACATATCGGAATTACTTGAAGAAAATAAAATCGAGAGTTGTGAGGCAAGGAAGATTCGGCCGATCCATAAGGTGTCCAAGCAAGTTCCGGTGGTTCGTTGCCCACACAACGTCCGGTTCAAGGCGGATCATACTCTAGAAGATCTGAAGGTAGAGATACAAGGCGATCAAGAAGGAAATAACCAACCGCTTCAAAAGGTAATATCCTATGATCTTGGATCTAGATTAGGATATTTTAATTAATCAACATATTTAATTAATAAATAATAAATAATATTTAAATTGCTTGTTAGTCTTAGTAATTAATTAATTAGCATGCCTAAATAGATCTAATGCTCGTAGATGCGTAAAACGCTATAATCATATTTTCCCAAACTTCGCTTCCGCTGCGTTTTACTTTCCAACACTCACTCCCTTCGGAAGGGATGAAGAAGGGAAAGAAAATGGCGACTTAACGCTGCTGTCCAGTATTTATACTGGACAGTAATTAGCGCGCGCTAAACACCCTGTATTAACGTGCGTTAATGGGGTCAACGCCCCAGAGAAAACCGCCTATAACACAGTTAGCGTGCGCTAGCCAATAAGTGTAGCGTGCGCTAACGGGTCACGAAACCAGTCCAGTATCCCCTGGACAGATCTGCACCTACCAAGTAGCATGCGTTAGAAAGAACGATTATAGTGCGCTAAGCAGTCGATAGCGTATGCTAGCTATCAACCTTAGCGTGCGCTACACCACAAAAACCCAAAAACTCGCATAGTGATCCGAAACACCTCCAAACACATGTCCCAATAAGGCACACCCAAAACATGGCACAAAATTCAAATGATGAGGACAATACCAATCCGGTAAAACCCAGAAAACTCGACGAATCCGGAACAAAGATCTCGGGTATTACATTCTACCCCTCTTAAAAGAAGTGTCGTCCCCGAAACTTAAAACATAACACGATCAATGCAAAACAGTCTCAAATAACATACGCTATCCGCCGCGGATGACCTGCAAAGAATCACATGCAGCACATGGCTGCTACCATCCACATCGCCATTTCAGAATGATAACAAAACGCACGGACAAAAATCAGTATGGTTGAACAACCCAAACAGTACAACAATCAAAACATAAGTTAATCGCTGAACAAATACGAAATTCCACAACACGAGGATTGGAAGATCAAAAACGAAGTTAATTTCCCGAACTTAAGGAAATTACAAAGTGATCTGAATGCTCGAAAATCATGATACGATATCAACGAATACCGGACAACAAACGATCGAACAACAATGACCGAGACAACAATGGTCGAACAATCATATACGAATCATAACGAATAATGAAAATCGAATAGCATCCCCATAGATCAAAGCTCGACTCGAGATAATATACGATCCGGTAAAAACAACAAGATGTGCATTCACATAAGATTCACAGGAGCGGAACCGAATTCGAAAAAAAGTCACAACGACAATTGGATTAACCCAACACAATACCGCAACTTGTTCGAACAACAAAAAGTGAAGAGTAGAAAAAGTCCAGAAATTATCGACGAACGCAAACAAGTCGATAAAACAAAAGCGATAAAATATGGGTATTACACCATATCACCTTTAAAAGAGGTTTCGTCCCCGAAACCTAAACAACGAGAACGAAGTGCTAGAATAGCAACCTTCCCGAAAATCTTCTCTTGGTCCCGCATCTAACCTCCATGACTGCCTGTACCGTGGTCACGACCGCGCCCTTTGCCCCTTGGCATATTAAGCGGATACTCTCTCAATACAATGGTACAACATCGCAAAGTAATGTATCAAATTGCCAACTCGGCTTGACATATCACATAAGACAACTAATAGCACTCGATAAGAAGACCCACGAGGTATCCTTTTAAATGATGTCATTTGGAAATCCTTGGATTTGCATGATTATTCAAAATAAAATTTTGAAAGTATTTTTGGTACCTCGGTTTGAAATTAACTTTGTCCAAACTTTTAAACAATGGACTTTAACTGTCTCATTTGAAATTATTTGCAAAACAATATTTCCTTACAACCGGCACTATCAAAATCACTATGCCACCACACATCATCATTTTGGAGTGATTCAAGGTCACGCACAATAACTGACTCAGTACAGAAAACTTTTCTAAATCCGAGTTTGAAGTTTAAATCGAGTAAGATTCTTTATCTTTCACAATATATTTTTGAAAATAAAAATTGTGTTGGTTTTTGAAAATAGAAATTTTTATGGTGTGAAAGATTTCTGAAATCATGTACTCGAATTATTTGAAAATACAACAATACGTCAAAAATCCTTTTTTGAAAATCTTCTCAACACTACACAATAATCAACGACGGTAACATTTTACAAAATGTTCAGAGGTACTTTAAAACGACTCTTTCAATACCGTCGGGGTTCCTTTAGAAAATTCAAGGCCGGCTCACCAATTTTAAACGATTTTCAAAGTCCACACGAAGCCGCCGATTGAGCGAACCGTCAAAACTTTATGAAATTTAATTTTCCACAACTTGTTCAAGTTTATAAAATTTTCAGAAAAGCATTTTCGAACACACACAAAAGACATAATTTACCACTTTATCAAAATACGATCCATTACCATCAAATCCAATCACACGTAAACATTATCTGACCACATAATTACAGTATCACACAAGCGACCGTTAAAAGATAATTAACATCTAAAACTGAAATCCTACCTCTCAGTAATGAGGACTCCCGCAACAAGTGCATTCAGGATGACTTAACGTTCACACCACCAACTTAGTCACAATTTTGAGCATTATTGAGCAAACAATAATGCCAACATCCACCTCCGAACCGACGATCATGAAATCAAAAAGTCGAAAGCAAGAGCCACGTTTCGAGTAAATTTTTGGTAGACCTCATTTGGGTTCTTAAAATTAAATTTTGAAAACTTACAATGCAAGAGGAAAGATATCACATTGACAAACTTCCCTTGCGGGATCACACCAAGCCATTACTTCAATAAAACGATTCACACAATATATACACACATTTATACACTGGTATCACTTTTCATTCTAGCACAATACGAGAATCAAACAAGTATGGAGTATGTATTCACGAGGTGCATTTAAACTCCACAAAATAACATATAATCACACAAGCTCGTATAACACGAGACGCAACAAAGTAGGGAGACTTACATCCACATATCACACGAAGATGATGGCTGCACCTCGATACTAATCACGACCGACACCTCAGACGACGCGTCGCGACATGACTCAGTCAGACAAAATCTGACAAGACAAGACGAGACAAGACCCGACAACACACAACTCGACTCGACAGCCTAGGTTTCCGCAACCTAAGCTCCGATACCATAATATGTAACACCCCCAAACCGTTCGGGAATATTACAGCGCCGCAGACCCTCTCCGTGAGGATCTACCAGGCTAGATACAGAAAACACGACAACACAATATATGCCGACATGGCTAAATAATGAACCATTAGACCGATTTGGTCTTTTACCACAACATACACATCAACCATACATTACTCTTTCTCGCAACTCATACCCACGCAGGGGTTAACATAAATCAACATTCCCGCATAAGGGGCGGATAAACACAACGGAAGGACAAAACAAGACATCAACAATTACTCAACACCGGTGATTAGTATCGCCGTCTTCCATCATTCTTCGTGACGATCCTGTGAATTGCTCCCCAACAACCTGCAAATACCTGGACGCAAAACAGATATCCACCCCCCGAATACTCGGGGGTTAGCAAAACTCCACTGTTTTGCTAGTGCAAGTATAAATGCAAAGACAAGCCATACATATCATACTCCAAGAACATAGAAATGGTGAATATACTTCCCGAGATAATTCACTTGGTCAAAACAGTTTGAATTATGAAAGATAGGAATAACACCATTTTACATCTTACAAAACATTTTACGATCTCGGGAGTTTTGAAAGCATTTGGGGTTTAAAAATTTTCAAGCCTTTCGAAACACTTAGGGACACAGCCCAAAAATCATTTATTACAAAATACGATTCTCATAACAAAATACGGGGTCCACGACCCAATCATAACATTCCAATTATAAACACGGGGGTCTACGACCCAAATCATCCACTTCACATGCTCGCAAGAATAACCCGACATAAACTACACCGTGTCAATCATTACCATGACAACAGTCTCACAGAACGACAACAGAGAGCACAACTTTGCAACTTGACCATACGGCCAAACTCAACACACCACATAGCTACAATACACAGAGAAACAACAGGACTCACGTACCCTTACCAAATTATCACAGTCAAGGGACAAATCACACACAACACATTTACTGGTGCCATTCCAGCCAAGTACGATACCATTTGGACTGCCATTCTAATCAGACAAAATATGCGCCAAAAATCACAGTTCTCCAACAAAACATTTCAAAGTTAACCGTTGGTACGAGACTCACGGCCGTCGTACCCCGCAGAGCCCCGTCAGACATCCCTGGGTGGTTAACTCTAGTTCGTGATACGCACACACACGGAAATACGTATCCCTAGAGGCCCCGCCAGACCGTCCCTAGGTGAACTTACACATATCATCCACAACGCCACGGGAAGCCATAATTCGAATACTAGAATATGCATAAAAATGCTAGGTACTTCGCTAGAATGGTCACTTTAACCGACATATACTCACGATCAATGTCACACAACGACAAGCAAATACCAATGCCAAACAACACCAAGTGTCCCAACCTCCTTACGAATGAGTAACAACTAATATCACACAACGTCACATATTCACCGTACAATTACACATCTCAATACACAATCCTCGATAAATAATTACGGTATACTAAATTCACTAAATATGTTCAATATCTTCCATCACACAACAATGATACACATAATCAGAAAACACATTTATTCACAAAGCCTACGAGTTATCTTCGAAGGAAAACCTTTATCAAAAACATACCGATCCTTTTTGTAAGTTCATTAAAACATTAAAATTCCGCATATAATCAATTACCAATTATCACGTCTACGAAATACGAAATGTATGGGCAAGATACTTGCCTCGATATCATGAGCGACGAAATGACGAACGAGCACGATCGGGTAACGTTCGAACTTCCAAAAACGACCAAGACTTCGACAGCCCACCAATACTACGAGAATAGTACCACCAAGAATCAGCAATACTTCGAAAATATAGGAATCATTCTAATTTCTACCCGTTGGAGCATTTCGCCGGACATCTCAAAGGCTCATACTAACATAATCGACGAACATAAGTATTTACGAAGTCCAACCACAAAGTCTCAATATGAATAAGGGATCTCGAGTATACAACGAAGATCTAACAAAAATCTGGTCTAGATCGGTTTAAATCGGCCGAAATCTCACAAACCCCCAAAATTCAAGAACTAGGGTTCTAAAAAGAGATTACCTTGATTTAGATCAAGAAGATGATTAGATGTTGTTAAACATCCATAAATCCATTCCAAAATGAAGCTTGATGAAGAAGATCGCTCAAAATCGCCTCTGGAGCTCACTCCCGTCGGAAGGGATGAAGAAGGGAAAGAAAATGGCGACTTAACGCTGCTGTCTAGTATTTATACTGGACAGTAATTAGCGCGCGCTAAACACCCTGTATTAGCGTGCGCTAACGGGGTCAACGCCTCAGAGAAAACCGCCTATAACACAGTTAGCATGCGCTAGCCAATAAGCGTAGCGTGCGCTAACGGGTCACGAAACCAGTCCAGTAGCCCCTGGACAGATCTGCACCTACCAAGTAGCGTGGGTTAGAAAGAACGATTAGCGTGCGCTAAGCAGTCGATAGCGTGTGCTAGCTATCAACCTTAGCGTGCGCTAACGCCCCAGTCCCAGTCCAGTAGCTCTTGGACTGTCGCTGGATTGCCAGTTAGCGTGCGCTACACATCCGGCAGCGTGCGCTAACCACAACACAGTAGCGTGCGCTATGCCACAAGCATTAGCGTGCGCTACACCACAAAAACCTAAAAACTCGCATAGTGATCCGAAACACCTCCAAACACATGTCGCAATAAGGCACACCCAAAACATGGCACAAAATTCAAATGATGAGGACAATACCAATCCGGTAAAACCCAGAAAACTCGACGAATCCGGAACAAAGATCTAGGGTAATACAGTTCGTTTGTTAATTTATTGATGTTATGATGTTAGGGTCAAATTCCTTGTGAAGAACGCGAGTCGAAACCCTTTCGTTCGTTGTCTTCGTCGTGGTACAAGCTTCCCGGTCGAACCGTGTTCTTCGGGGTATTCGGTATCGGTTATTAAGGCAAGTATCTTATTATACGACTTGTATCTTGCAACCAATAATCACGTATGAGATTTATAATGATTTTGCTTGCCTTCGTAAATATGTTCCGTTTGAATTGGTTGTGTATTCCGCAATTCGAAGGCTTTGTGATAATAGTGTTATATTGGTATACGTGTTAGCTGTTATGCAATGTATTGTATTTCGACCCCTGTGTGGGTAATGTTGTATAAGTCAATTTTGTTGATTGAGTTGTGTGACCTCATCGGTCTGTATTATTTTATTGTTTGACCCTGGCCGGGCAAGCAGTTGGTCGTTTTGTGAGGTATAGCCTGGTAGATCCTCGTAAAAAGGGGTCTACGGCGTGTAATATTCCCATATGGTTTTGGGGGTGTTACACCTGAACATGAACAACAAAATATCATTACCTTTTGTCATGATCATGCTTGTGGAGGTCATTTTAGTTCAAAGAAAACAACTGCTAAAATTATGCAATGTGGTTTTTATTGGCCAACACTTTTCAAAGATACACATTCATATTGCAGTACATATGATAGATGTCAAAGATTAGATCGAATTTCTAAAAAAAATATGATGTCTTTAAACCCAATTTTAATTGTTGAAATATTTGATGTTTGGGGCATAGATTTTGTGGGACCTTTTCCAATTTCTTTTGGCAATCTTTACATCCTTATGGTCGTCGATTATGTTTCAAAATGGGTAGAAGCAATTGCTTGCAAAACAAATGACCACAAATTCGTGGTAAAATTTTTAAAAGAAAATATTTTTTCCAGAACACCACGAGCAATTATAAGTGATGGAGGAAACATTTTTGTAACCAATTTTTGAATCATTTATTTAAAAAATATGGTGTTACACATAAAGTTGTTACTCCTTATCACACTCAAACAAGTGGACAAGTTGAAATTTCAAACAGAAAAATCAAACATATTCTTGAAAAAACTATTAATCCTACAAGAAAAGATTGGTCTTTGTGATTGAATGATGCATTGTGGGCTTACCGTACTACTTTTAAAACTCCCATCGGAATGTCTCCATTTAGGCTTGTCTTTGGAAAACCATGTCATTTGCCTGTTGAATTAGAACATTGAGCATACTGGGCCATAAAACGATTAAATTTTTCACTAGACTTGGCTGGAATTCATAGAAAACTTCAACTAAATGAATTGGAAGAAATCAGAAATGATGCTTACGATTGTGCAAGGAAATATAAGGACAAAGTGAAATTTTTTCATGATAAACACATCTTGAGAAAAACTTTTTCTCCTGCTCAAAAAGTCATCCTTTTTAACTCTTGTTTGTTATTATTTCCAGGCAAGTTGCGTTCACGATGGTCTGGTCCATTTATTATTCGTACAGTCTATCCTCACGGAGCTGTAGAAATTGAAAATCCAAAAAATGGTAATATTTTCAAAGTAAATGGTCAACGGTTAAAACCATATTTGGAATTAAAATCTTTTGAGGTAGAAGAGATTCTTCTTAAGGACCCCGATATTGTGAATTAATACTCCATTGTGTTTGTCCGGTCAAGTGGCAGATAACGGTACTCCGTGGCTAGTAAAGTCGGATTTTCTAGTTTCCCACAACAACTAATTTTGTAGATATTTTATTTTTTATTTTTAATTATGGAACAAACTTTGAAAATAATTGAAAAAAGATTTCCCTTTCTTAGCAAAAAAGTCATTTTGAAACTTTACCAAACCAAACTTGAAAGGATGAGGTTGCTTATGAATAACGGCATACCTTTTGATATTCGATTCATTATTGAAGCCAAAGTGAGAATAACAGGTGAATTCACGGAAACACCAACTAGATTTTTACCAGGACTTGGAAAAAGTTCATATGCCAAGAAACGACGAGCAAAGAAAATGGCCGTTTGCTAAAAATGTGCTAGGTTGAACTGTGATTCAAGATGTCGATCTTTAGGAATTCCTTCCACAAACAGAGAAGATAAAATTCAGTTAATCAATGATGGTCTGAATAAAGAGAATTTAAATGATATCGAAATATCTCTTGACACACATCCTAGTGGACTCGTACATTATGGGATTCGATGTTTGTGGAATAAATTCAAACCAGAATATGAACAACGTCTTGGGAATTTGACGTTAAAAGACCCTGTTTGCCAATTTGTAAGAAAATTGGATGGGAAGCTTCTCCCCGACTCATAGAAGGCGTTTAAGCCATTTCTGAACATAAAATTAGAGGAAGATGTGAGCCACAATCACAACTACTGTACATACACGTCAGTATCTTTACTTTTTGTCGTTTTTTTAGATTTTGTGAATAAAAAATGTGATACGCAATAAATTCATTCATTATTTTATTGAGTAATTGAAGCGCAATTAATGCGGTCACAGATTTGATAAATATTTTTACTTTATTTTGCATCTATAAATAAACATTGCATTTGTTTCTTTTTTGCATCCGTGAAACTTGTATTCTTTTCCTTTTTTCTCTAAGTAATTTTCGTTTTCAAAAAAATGGAATCATCATCTTCCGCAAAAAGATTCAACTCCATCTGCATTTTTGGTGGAGCTAGTTATGGGAAAGAGGCTTGCTTTACGAAGCAGCCCACAACTTGGGTCGTACTTTAGGAGAAAAATGCATTCATGTAGTTTACGGAGGAGGAAGTCTAGGATTAATGGAACGTGTTGCTGCCTCTGCCTATATGGAAGGAGTAAAAGTGTTGGGAATCATTCCAAAACCTCTGGCTGAAAGTAAAATCACTGGAGCAACCATTGGAGATGAGTTCAGAACTGTGAATATGCAAGACCGCATAACTCACATGACAAATAATGCTGGTGCCTTTATCACCCTTCCCGGTGGTTTTGGCACTCTTGAGGAACTTTTTCATGTGGTTACCAAAGCCCAGCTAAATGTTCATACGAAACCAATAGGTCTGCTAAATGTCAATGGTTTCTTTGATGGTTTACTATCTTTCATCAACTACTCTTCTGAAAAAGGTTTGATTTCCGAGCGTGCTAAACGAATCATAGTTGTTGCAGCAATACCAGAAGAGCTGATCAAAAAACTTATCACATTCCTGAACCAGACCCAGCCCTAGCTAATATTGTTTGGATGGAAGATTTCACTATGCAGAAACGCAAAATTGATACATTCCTTTCCCTCTGATATCCCACATCATTCCTCTTGTTGTTTTTACTTTTTAGCGGGTGTAAATATATGGAAATGATGGCAGCTTAAGGAGTTTCTTTTCGAACTCTTGACGCGCATCTATCCACGATTTATGTATTGTTATTTCTATTACTATACTTTTTCTCGTTTGTTTTTAATAAAAGCATTGATGGCAGCGTAAGGCGACTCTTCGGACTCTCTTGAAGCACATCTAGGTTGTTTGTGTTATACTTCTGGGTATATATTTTTTTGTTGTTTTGCCACACTTATTTCTTGCAGGTCCAATAAAGGCTTGAGCGAAGCCTCATCTTTCATAAACAGGGAAGCCTTCTTTATTCTTTTTACACAATAAGGATATTGTTTATCATTAAGTGTGAGGGAAGGTGTATATCTATCTATACACACACACACACACACACACACACATATATATATATATATAAGTATATATAAAAAAATAATAATATATAAAAAAATAATAATATATAAAAAAAGAGGTTGAAAATCACGACACCATTTTTTTGAGAAAATGTTAGTGAAAAAAAATCATTTTTGGGATGTTTCACTGGTTTTGATAATGGATTTGGATGAAGGTGTATGAGATTCAGTACAGAACACCCCTTTTGTAAGTTTTGAGCCTTAGAGCAATCCTTATATATACGCTCTAGATTTTTTGTTGTGTGGTCAAACATATTGTGTTCATTCTAGAACTTACTCATTTATACATTTCGAGACTACATTCATAAACTCTTGCATTAAGATGATAAAAACAATTAGGATTAACCCCTTGTTGGCTTATATTTTCCCACCCATTACATTTTATCCTTAGAAGCCCCGTTGAGCCTTAGCCTATTTCTTTGATCAAGCACATTACTTTAGCCATTATCCATTCTTGTTGATGACTCATCCATTTGCACCCTCTGGCCAAAGATTTAATTATGAACTAAATGTCAGGCAAATAGGGACCGATGTTCATAAGAGTATTGCGGAGATGAAGAGCTTTCGTTGAAACTGAAAGGGTGTGAAGTACATTGGAGTATTGAATCGGATAAAAAAAATATAAATAAAGGCAAAAAAAAAAAGAACAGCAAAAAAAAATGCGAGAGGTGATGGATTCAAATTAAATACTCGCAAGTGTACGAATCGCTCTTGTAGTAAGCGGCAAGTAACTCCGAGGTCGATCTCTCGAGGAATTGGAAACGGTTTAAAATTCGATAATGTTCGGCAAATAGTCGAATGAACAAAAGTAAATTAAATTAAAATACATCATTGGTTGATTATGATTACAATTACTAATGCACAAAATTTAAATTGAATTAAGTGATAACAACACCAATTTGATAGTCGGATAAATGAGAGATAATAATAATGAGATTAATATGGGAATTTAGAGTCACCGACACACACGTAATCAATTATTAGTTCCGATACTCAAATAAATAAGGTTAGGAATTATCGATTGCTCACGATTAAAAGAAATCCGTTTGATGGCGGAAATTCTAAAAATCACGATTGTTCTCAACGAAAATTAAGGGATACTCTTTTGATGGGGACGAAACCCTAGCTAACAATCAATTAACCGACTACTTTTGATGAGGTAAATCGTTAAAAGATCGCGCGAAAAAGCTCGAGAACATTCACAATCGTTTCTTTCGGGTCGTTTGATGGCGAACACCGATAAAAACCCTCGATTCGAATAATAATAACAACAATGAAAAAGGTTTGATGATCTAATTCAAAAGTTCTTAAACGAAGAACGAACAAGAGGAACAATCCCAAACTTTATCCGGAAAATCAAAAGGAACTAACAATCAAAAACATGTGTGTGGCTATATCTAAAAACCCATATGAAGTGTTTAGCCACACATGATTAATTCAACAATAATAATGGAAATTAAAGAACAAAACATGGTAAAAACTTCCCTTGTAAATGCCGAAATCGAATTCCCGATGAAGGTTTGATGATCTTCTTACAAGAACTCACAACAAATTTATACAAGGAATTATTATATCTCACTAAAGTATTTTTCTCACTCCAAGAACACACAAGGAAGATGATGAAAATCTCTCTCTTTCCCACTCTTTTGGTGTTTTTCCTCCCTAATCTTGTGTTTTTCCACAAAATATCTTCTTCACAAGACAAGCACACCTCTCAAAGGGGTCACTCCACTTTGTTTTATATCCAAAAAAAATCAAGACAAAGGCTTAAAAGTATGCAAAAATGTCAAGGAAAGTGACATGAACCAAAAAGTGGCACGGCCCGTGTCCTGGGACACGGCCGTGTCGCACTGCGCTGAATAACGGAAAGTAGTCTGTCAAGGGGCTCGGCCGTGTCCCGTGACACGGCCGTGCAGCACTATGCGGGAAAGGCGAAATGGCCGAAAGTGACTCGGCCGTGTCCCAAAAGGCACGGTCGAGTCCTTCTCATCCGGAAAGTGCAGTTCGCGCTGGAATGAGACCCGGCCGTGTCCCATGGCACGGCCGAGTTACCTGATGCAGCCGAGCGCCTGTCGCAGCCTAGTCCGGTTGCCTGGTGCAGCCTAGTCCGGTTTTTGGTCTTCTTCGGCTTGATCCTTCGTTCTTGTATCAATTCACCTCGGATTTTAGCATATGATATACCGTTTCGAAGCTAATTTCACGAGGAATTTATATCAAAAGAGAATACATCTCAATTCGGAGTGGAGATTCTGGTATTTAGGAGATTCGACCGATATTGCTTAAATCTTTCGTCGTTTTAGGCCCCGTTTTAGCTTTTGATTGTCATAAACTCCAATATTAGCTATGAAAGCGCATATTTCACCACAATCTTCGTCAGGATACCTACAAAACAAAAACACAACATACCACGCGTAAAAAGGGCAAAAACACTCGAAAAACAAATGAAAGTGTGGCTCGATAGAACAGAATGAGACGATCAAAAATCGACTCATCAAATCCCCCCAAACCTAAACTTTGCTTGCCCTCAAGCAAAAAGAAATAAAACACACGACAAATAAACAAGAAGGATTGAATAATCAAGTTAATCATCGGGTATACATACAATCAACCGAGAATGTAAAAGTATCGTAAAGTCTCGTAATTCATCATGGAAGCCTGAACTCACAAATGAGTGGAAAGCAATGGCACTTGATTGAACATGAAAGAAAACAAGTCTTAATAGTCCCTCACTGAATTATATCGATTCACTCATCTCTCAAGTGTTTAGATAGGTCAATACGCTCAACTCGATTCAAATGGAAAGTTCTACTATATGCTTGCACTTCTTCTCTTCATCAAATGCATCAATATTCACAAAACATGAGTCATAGGGTCTTACTTTTGGTTGTAACAGGGCTGTGGCTCAGGTTGGGAAAATTTGGCTAGTAGTTACAAGTTCAGTCCAAGTAGAGCATATACGATCCTCATATATATGAAATAAAAACTCAAAGCAAGATCGATCATTCTACTTCAATTCTCACGTATATATATCTCCCTCTTTTTTTCTAGGCCTTGTTAAGTGTAATTCTTATGATATTGGCCTATTTCTCACAACCCAACGACTTCCCTTTTATTTTTCTTAGGCTCACTCCTCTCCTCCCCTATTTTTTCTATCCCACTATTATTATTAAGATCACCCTTTTTTTTTTTTTGTGGGGCTTATTATTTTCAGGGGAACGGGAGAGAAGATTTTTGCCTTATACACCACAAACTTTGCACACCTTCGTTTTTCAAATATACCCTCTCATGCTCTTACGTGGACCAATACTTAGGTAAGTTATGGCTTTTGGATATGGAGCAATAAGATGCGGGTTTTTCGAACAAAATTACGGCTAAAGGCTCAACGAGGCTAGCAAAGGATATTGATATGAATTGGTGGATATTTTTAGATAAGTAGGTTCAAGACAAAAAATGGGCAGCCCTAATCATTCCTCGTGTATGTAAATATCAACACGTCATCCGACAGAATCATGCAAGTTCTAAAGAATACAATCCATAAGAAGAGAAATCACTCATTAAAGAATTTCACCGCTAAAAGTGAACTGTTTAATTATGCACAAGGACTCACGGCTTTTGGACTTCCATACTCATTCCTTACACGTCAAATCAAGTAACCAAAAACTATACATTCACACGCAAGGTCAAGCAATCAATTAGATTTGTTAAACTCTACGAGCCAAACACAAACACGATTAATCATCCATATACCCAACAGTTAACAAGGTTATTGCAATCCAACTACGACATCACGCAAGAAAAAAAATAAAGAAAGGAAACAAACATCACGCAAACAAAAAAATAAATAAAAATCGAAGAAGTTGCACCCCCAAACCTAAACCTTTGCTTATCCCCAAGTAAAGATTAAGTCAGAAAATGCGAAAATGCAAATTAAAAAGAAAGAAAATAAAACTACCGGATTAAGATGTGTGGTTTTGATCGCGGGCACCATGCTTTTGTGCTCGGGTCTCTACTTTCAATAGGCTAGGTTTCTTCCTCGATGAATACTTCCTTTATTAGATTACCTACGCACGCCACGCATAAAACAAAATTAATGCAATAATAATAATAATAAAAGCGATAAAAATTAAAACTCCCTTGGGTTGCCTCCCAAGCAGCGCTTTTTTATAGTCTTTAGCTCGACTTCTTAGGATTCTTCTATCCGGGATTAAATGGAAATGTGCTAGGTCCAACCATATAGCTCGTCATTTTTCGCTCGTTTTCCTTTGTAAGGATGTGGAGAGTGGTTCCATGGATTTCCATTGTGAGCGCTTTTGTCACCATTTCAATTTTCATTATCATCGTCACCATGAAATGTCTTCCTTGAAGAATAAGTGACGTGATTTTTGTTGGTGATGTTTCTTCTATGTTTGGTATCACGAAATCCATCGGGACTATTACCTCCCCCAAACCTAGTGGCGAGTATATTGGTTTTTGTGTTAAATTAATACTCGCTCCTAAGTTCACAAAGTGGGAACTTCTTTCTCCACGAAAAGAACTTCCATGTCAAAGCTTTGAGGTCCTCCTTTCGATGCATTGATTTGACCGGTTCGCTCTTATTCTCTTCAATCGCTTCTCGATTGGATCTTTAGATTTGTCCCAAGGAATTCGAGTCTCGCAAGATTGGGTAGCGCTACTCGGATTTCTTCATCGTTCGACTCATCCTCTTCAATCACCATAGATTTCTCCGATTGACTCGGCAATTCTTCTTTCTCACCGCCCCTCTCTTTCGCTTCGGAAATTATCTCTTTATTTATCACTTTACCACTTCGGATGGTGGTAATAGCTTGAACTTGCTCGGGTTGACTTGGTAGTTTACCCGTTTCTTGTTTGCATGCCTCGGTAGCAAGTTGCCCAATTTGAATCTCCATTTTCTTCATCGAAACTTCTAAAGATTCAAACCTTTTATTGTTCTCCACTCGGTTTTCCTTGCCCTCCTTAATGAATGCCACAATACTCTCCTCAAGAGAGTTCATTTGTTGTGGAGGTGGTTTACTTCGCGTTGGTTGTTAGGCTCGGTTTCCTCCGTTGTATTGAGTTTGGACATTTGCGTCGTATGCCATCAGGTGATAAGTATTTGGGAGAGGTGCATTTCTTGCGTTTCCGCCATAATTATTCCTCCTCTTCTCCCACTCGGGCCTTCCCGTGCTTTGTCCCATAGCCCAATTAACTTGTTCGGTTTGTTCTCCCGGAAAAATATAAGGGCAAGAATTATCATGATGTCCGGGTCCCCAACAAATTTCGCAAACTCGTGAGCTCGAAGATTTATTTTGAATCTTGAGTTGTCTTAGTTCCTTCATTAACTCATCGATTTCAGATTGCATCTCGTCCTTCTCGCTTACTTGGTTCACAACTCCTCTATGAACACACACATTTTTTTGTTGAGAATTAGCCCCCAATAATTCAAATACGTCATAAGCTTGTCTCTCCGTTAACCCCCAAAACGAACCACCGGCGGCGTTATCTACCGCTCCTTGGCAATATTGTGTCAACCCATCATAGAAGAATTGATTAAGTAGTTGAAGCGGATAGTGATGGTGTGGGCATTGAATGAGGAGCATCTTGAATCGGTCCCATGATTCATGAAATGCCTCTCCGTCTTGTTGTCCGAATGTTGAGATTTGGGCTCTCAATTGTGTAGTCTTCGAATGAGAGAAGTACTTGGTAATGAATTTGTCGTAAACTTCATCCCACGTTTTCAGTGAGCCCGGCGCCAAAGTCATCAACCATTGTTTCGCCCCATCCTTGAGTGTATAAGGGAAGAACTTCATTCTTAGTTGATCCTCGCTCAACCCGTTCAATGGGAAGTTATCAATCGCAACATAGAGATCTCGGATGAATGATAACGGATCCTCTCGTGCTAATCCGTGAAATGAGGGCAATTGCTCGATGTGAAATCCGCTTATGTGGTAGTTCCTTGCGGCCGGTGCTAATTGGATGCATGAAATGGCGGTGTTCACTACGGGCTTTGCATAGTCCCTCATAAGATGTTCGACCGGAGGTTGTTGCGGCATGTTATAGTTCGCCTCCATCCCATATTGAGGTCCGGGATAATAATTCGCTCCATATTGCATTCCGACGGGTGGTTGTCTCGGATAAAAGTACCTCCCTTGTTGAGCTTCCGGTATCCCTTGATTGCGCCCAACATTATCATATCTCGAAACCTTGGTTGACGAATGTTTTCTCTCTCAAGCAATTGGTGCTCTTCAAGATCCGGTTATTCTCGCTGCTTGCCATTGATGATTGCGCTATTATTTTTGGTGCTCTAATTCTTTGAACCTCATCTATGGGTGGAAGAATCGGGTTTCCCAACGATCTCCTACCAAGCATAAACAAGAGAAATTAGAGCGAATTTTTAGACTTTATCGAAAATAATGAAAACGGAAAAATAATCAAGAAAAACAATTCAACTATTATTAAAACAAGATCAAAAATTAAACGCCAATTCCCCGGCAACGGCGCCAAAAACTTGATGGATTCAAATTAAATACTCGCAAGTGTACGAATCGCTCTTGTAGTAAGCGGCAAGTAACTCCGAGGTCGATCTCTCGAGGAATTGGAAACGGTTTAAAATTCGATAATGTTCGGCAAATAGTCGAATGAACAAAAGTAAATTAAATTAAAATACATCATTGGTTGATTATGATTACAATTACTAATGCACAAAATTTAAATTGAACTAAGTGATAACAACACCAATTTGATAGTCGGATAAATGAGAGATAATAATAATGAGATTAATATGGGAATTTAGAGTCACCGACACACACGTAATCAATTATTAGTTCCGATACTCAAATAAATAAGGTTAGGAATTATCGATTGCTCACGATTAAAAGAAATCCGTTTGATGGCGGAAATTCTAAAAATCACGATTGTTCTCAACGAAAATTAAGGGATACTCTTTTGATGGGGACGAAACCCTAGCTACCAATCAATTAACCGACTACTTTTGATGAGGTAAATCGTTAAAAGATCGCGAAAAAGCTCGAGAACATTCACAATCGCTTTCTTCGGTCGCTTGATGGCGAACACCGATAAAAACCCTCGATTTGAATAATAATAACAACAATGAAAAAGGTTTGATGATCTAATTCAAAAGTTCTTAAACGAAGAACGAACAAGAGGAACAATCCCAAACTTTATCCGGAAAATCAAAAGGAACTAACAATCAAAAACATGTGTGTGGCTATATCTAAAAACCCATATGAAGTGTTTAGCCACACATGATTAATTCAACAACAATAATGGAAATTGAAGAACAAAACATGGTAAAAACTTCCCTTGTAAATGCCGAAATCGAATTCCCGATGAAGGTTTGATGATCTTCTTACAAGAACTCACAACAAATTTATACAAGGAATTATTATATCTCACTAAAGTATTTTTCTCACTCCAAGAACACATAAGGAAGATGATGAAAATCTCTCTCTTTCCCACTCTTTTGGTGTTTTTCCTCCCTAATCTTGTGTTTTTCCACAAAATATCTTCTTCACAAGACAAGCACACCTCTCAAATGGGTCACTCCACTTTGTTTTATATCCAAAAAAAATCAAGACAAAGGCTTAAAAGTATGCAAAAATGTCAAGGAAAGTGACATGAACCAAAAAGTGGCACGGCCCGTGTCCTGGGACACGGCCGTGTCGCACTGCGCTGAATAACGGAAAGTAGTCTGTCAAGGGGCTCGGCCGTGTCCCGTGAAACGGCCGTGCAGCACTATGCGGGAAAGGCGAAATGGCCGAAAGTGACTCGGCCGTGTCCCAAAAGGCACGGTCGAGTCCTTCTCATTCGGAAAGTGCAGTTCGCGCTGGAATGAGACCCGGCCGTGTCCCATGGCACGGCCGAGTTACCTGATGCAGCCGAGCGCTGTCGCCGCAGCCTAGTCCGGTTCTGGTGCGGCTTAGTCCGGTTGCACAGTGCAAATTTAGTCCGCTTTGGTCTTCTTCGGCTTGATCCTTCGTTCTTGTATCAATTCACCTCGGATTTTAGCATATGATATACCGTTTCGAAGCTAATTTCACGAGGAATTTATATCAAAAGAGAATACATCTCAATTCGGAGTGGAGATTCTGGTATTTAGGAGATTCGACCGATATTGCTTAAATCTTTCGTCGTTTTAGGCCCCGTTTTAGCTTTTGATTGTCATAAACTCCAATATTAGCTATGAAAGCGCATATTTCACCACAATCTTCGTCAGGATACCTACAAAAGAAAAACACAACATACCACGCGTAAAAAGGGCATAAACACTCGAAAAACAAATGAAAGTGCGGCTCGATAGAACAGAATGAGACGATCAAAAATCGACTCATCAGGAGGTCAAATGCGAAAATCATCACTATGTATATATAAAATTGCACTTGAACTATCCCTTAAGTAATACATAATTCCTTCCAGAAGATCGATTGCATACTTTTTCTTACACAAGAGTATGACCTTGCCAGATGAATATTCAATTACCATGTAAAGTACAGAATAACTTGGGGATGATGGTTTGGGAGTTTTCATTACAAAAGAGGGGATGTTGATTGTTATATATAGGATTTGTTACGCATCTAAATTTACAATTGATCTTGGCTAGCAAACCTCATAATTTTCCCTTTATCCTACCCATACCCAAAGCCACGTTACAACCAAAAGAAAGATCTTTTGATTTATGCATGAGTTTATATTTTAGTAGTGGAAATTTAATTTTTGACCAAGCATGTGGTAATGACACATTATGCTTTGATATGAGTGAACTCTTATCGAATATTCCTTATATACACTTGAGTGAAGAGTGACATCCACCGTGAGGGTATTGAATCTTTTTGCATTCGAATCTCAATGAAGTTGTTAGAATTTGGTGCACCATTCTATCTCACTTGGGCCATGATCACTTGTTTTCTCTTGATATTTGTTTTACCATGAATTTTTCAGCATCCCAATATTATTACTCGAATATAAGATTTGCCGAAGGACGTGCAAAAGATAAGTGTGGGGAAATTTGTTTGGTATATTTCGAGTAATATTTTTATTAGTATTTTATGTATATAATTGTGTGTCTTGTGTGATAATTTATCATTTTTACCATATATTTATATTATTTCATTTTGTTAGAATTTTCTCTAATTTCATGTCATTTTTGGATAATTAATTAAGAATTAAATTATATCTGCAGGTTAACCAACCGGTACAAGACAGATCAATTGGTTCAAGGATGATATTTTTACAAAATTCAAATATAGTCATGACCAGTCTCATTTTATTCGTCTCATCGAGACGATCGTTTTAAAAAAAATCATCTGAATCCGAGTTCGTATGAAGAAGTTATGACCGTTCGAAGGACAATTAAATAGACGGACCATATTGCGCCACGTGTCAACATCGGATTGGACCAGAAATTCAACTCGCTACTGACGACATCCATGACGTCAGCACCCATTGGCAGTCGTGAATTATTGAAATGGTGGGATTTAAATATTTTAAATTTATTAGTTTATTAATTTTGAAGTAGTATAAATAGGGGATGAATGTGTAGTGTTTTGGGAGGAGAAAAAAAGAAGAGAGATGTTATTGTAAGAGAGAGAAATGAAAATATTGTGTAATAAAATTATATTTGAGTAATAATATTATGAAATATTTATTTATTTGTGTTGTTATTATGAGTGAGTAATTTTCTTTTAGTGGAGTTATGATGAAACCATGTCTATATTATTATTAATATTTATATAATAATTCCAAATAAATGTTTTTAGCGATTATGATTTTCACTTCAATAGGAAAATATTATTTCATCAATTATATCACGTATTTTTTATAGTTATAAAATCCCCATTGCTTTGTGATTATTGATATTAGTTAATTTCTTTGATTATTTGTTTTCCATTAAATTGGATACATATAATGCTTAGAAATTATATTTTTTCCGCGAAAGAAAATCTATATTTGAATTATAATTTTGTACTTATTGTTAAATCTATAGGGAAATAGTGAGATTGATTTTAGAATCTATTCCCTGAATTTCTTGGAATTAAAATATAAAATAAATAATAAATAGACATTGGTGGATTCTAAACCCTAGTAAATTATTTAAATTCAAATTATCTAAAATCTACTTAAAAATTACTGTTATTTGTTGCAATTATTATAACCATTCAAAAATCAAATTATTTGGGACTAAGTTAGAATTTAATATAATTTGGTTTAAAACGATAAGAATATTTTTACTTCACTATCATAGTCCCCCATGTGGAATCGACCTTGCACCGCATATCTACATCGAACGAATCGTGCGCTTGCGAGAATTAACAAACAACAATGCTCGTGTGTCGGCGTAATAATATTCCGCTTCTCTTTTTAGCTTCTTCGAGTAGTACTTCGACTCCCGATAATAATTCCTTCGAGTAGTACTTCGAGTTTCGATAACCTTTCCTCGTTGTGATTACAACTTTCTCTCGAGTCGTACCTTCCTTGTACACCTTCTCGGTGTAACACCCCCAAGACGTTCAGGGTGTATTACAGCGCCGTGGACCCCACACTTTGGAATCCACCAGGCTAACAAACCGACCCGACAAACAACAAGGACATACATCACTAATAATCGAACAATTACTCAAACCACGACATTCAAATAAAAGACTAAAATCCGACAAATACAACCTGACATCAAATCCATATCCCAAAATGGGAACGCATCATTAACAAATTCAGAAAGGAAGTACTCGAGTACTTAAACCAATTTCATAATACAAAAATCCCAAAACAATGACATCAATAATAAACGACAGAACTGACACCAACAAATGACTACTGAACAATATCATGCTTGCCCATTATTCTCATACAACTCGTGTGCTCGCTTGTCTCCAAGACCTGTACCTGAAATACAAAAAGTATTTCCCCAATTTAAGGGGTTAGCGACAACTGCTAGTGCAAGTACAATCCATTTGAACTACCATTCTAATCAGATGAAAATACGCGCCAAAAATCATTTTAGAAACCATTTATATTCCGGAATATTATACGGTGCACAAGCACAAAACACATTCTCTCCAACAAAACAATTCAAAGTTAACCTTGGTACGAGACTCACGGCCACCGTACCCCACAGAACCCCGTCGGACATCCCTGGGTGGTTAACCATAGTTCGCGATACGAAACTCACGACAATGTATCCCTAGAGGCCCAGTCGGACCATCCCTAGGTGAACATACACAACCACGAATAGCCATAATTCAAATACTAGAACGCGTAAACAAATGTAAAGTACTTGCCTTTGAGACATCTTTGGAGAATCGGAAATGAAATACGACTACGAACGGTCCAGATGGAAAACGACGGTTCCTAAACGAAGGATCAACATAACTCAGTCCCAACGGACAACAATAATCGAATGGAATACACCCATAACCCCGATTACAAACCACGACAATGAACGATTAATCGATACGGGCGAGGGTTTACGCAAAACCTCCCGGAATCGATAATTCACGAATTTAACTAGGTGAAATGGATTGGGATTCATCCGATAACAACAATCGATGAGGAAATATACAACATATATAGACAATTCGGAATTAATCAAGAAAAACCTGAAAACCTCCCAAATTGGACAAGTTTAGGGTTCCTGAAGAAATACCTCGGATTCGGACGATGAAGGATGATTACGCTGATGATGATATGTTAGCTCGACTCTACAGTGGTGGAATACGAATAATTCTCGGATAGAAGTTGAAGGGAATCGCCCTCTGCGTCGCCCGAAGAAGAAAACGAGAGAAAGAATGACAAAGAGTGCTGTTCTGACCTGCCCGCTGATCTATTTAAAATGTATAGTTAGCGCACGCTAACTATCAAAAGGTAGCGCGCGCTAACGGGGATTGCAAACAGTCCAGAAGCTACTGCCCGGTGTCGCTAGAGTGCGCTAAATACTACTCGATAGCGCACGCTAATAACAACGAGTTAGCGTATGCTAACTGCACACCGATAACGCACGCAAGGAGATAAGGAATAGCGTGCACTACTCACGCAGCAGTTCAGTACTGCTCAGATCAGTACGCTCCTGCCAAAGGTACGAAACTCGAAACGCACGACAAGGCCAGAATCCAGAAACATAAACACGAAATATACAAGACGACAGAGCTAAGTGCTGAAAGAAAATATAATTCCGACTACCGGGGAATCCGAAATACGACAAAGAAGATGAAATTCCCTAAACTTATAGGAAATTACAAAAATGGCCCAAGTGCCCGAAAATCATGATACGACGTCGTATTAACAAACCGAAAGTCTCAACACGACCAACTCAACCATACGAACTTGCACAAACCAATAAACAACGAAAACGAACGAGTTTTACGAGAATCGAACGTTCATACGGCAAAACATGTCATAAAATGAAATTACGTGAAAACATCACCAAAACTCGTCCAAATGGAAAAACTCCAATAATAAAGTAGATTCAAAATGTCGAAACGGTTACAAGCGAGTCAATAAAAATAGATATACACCAAAAATGAAAACTGCTAAAAATGGAAAGGTACGGATATTACATTCCCCCCTCTAAAATAAAGTTTCGTCCCGAAACTTAAGAATCAAAAAGCTCGGGGTGCCTCGAATGCATATCCTATTCTAACTCCCACGTCGCTTCTTCTACTCCGTGCCTCGACCATTGCACCTTAACCAAAGGAATGGCTTTGTGCCTTAACTGTTTGACTCGACGCTCTAAAATTCTGACGGGCCTCTCCTCAAACGTAACATCCTTCTCGATCTCCACATCTCCGAAATCAATAATGTGGGATGGGTCCGGAACGTACTTCCTCAACTGGGAGACGTGAAACACACTATGCACATGACTCAACGACGGAGGTAATGCCAAACGGTACGCTAACTCGCCAACTCTCTCCAATATCTCGAAAGGTCCAATATATCTCGGGCTGAGCTTCCCCTTTTTCCCAAAACGGAAAACTCCCTTCGATGGAGACACTCTCAACAGAACATGATCTCCCACCTCAAACTCCAAAGGTCGACGCCTAACATCCGCATAAGACTTTTGCCGGCTCTGAGCTGCCAACATTCTCTTTCTAATCAATTCAACTTTCTCCCTCGTCTCCAACACAAGGTCCGGCTCGGTGCCAACTAAATCGGATGGCTCATCCCAGCATACCGGTGATCGGCAACGTCGGCCATAAAGCGCCTCATACGGTGCCATCTTAATCGACGCATGCCAACTATTATTATACGTAAACTCAATCAAGGCCAGATGCTCCTCCCAGTCACTACTCCAGTTTAACGCACACGCGCGCAACAAATCCTCGAACGTCTGAATGGTACGTTCGGACTATCCGTCGGTCTGAGGGTGGAAAGATGTATTCAAACGCAACTGCGTCCCCAATGCCTTATGTACCACCTGCCAAAAATGTGATACAAATCGGCCATCTCTATCCGAAATGATAGTCCTCGGCGTACCATGAAGTCTCACTATCTGCGCGATAAAAACACGAGCTAATTTTTCTGGACCCCAAGTATCCTTGATGCCCAGAAAATGTGCCGACTTAGTCAGTCGGTCCACGATCACCCACACCATATTCATTCCGGTCTTCGTCCTCGGCAATTTCGTAAGAAAATCCATTGAGATATCCTCCCACTTCCATTCCGGGACGGGAAGTGGTTTCAACAATCCGGCTGGCCGCTGATGCTCGATTTTGACTTGTTGACAAGTCAAACACTTAGCCACAAACTGAACTACTTCATTTTTCATGTCATTCCACCAGAAATTCTTTCTCAAATCTTTATACATTTTACTCGAGCCCGGATGGACTGAGTAAGGCGACGTGTGAGCCTCTCGCATAATACTCTGCCTCAATTCCAAGTCGTTCGGAACACAAAGCCGACCTTGGAATCTCAACACACCATCCTCATGTATCACGAATCCCGGGGCTTTCCCCTTCCCTACATTCTCTCGAAGTTGAATAAACATCGGGTCCTCCAACTATCCCGATTTAATGTCGTCGACTATAAACGACGAAATCTCAAGTGTACGCAACTGCCCGGAACTCTCTGGTAGCACGATCTCAACGCTCAACCTCATTAACTCTCGCTGAAGTCCCAATTGGGCCGTAAGCAACTCAAGCGCCCGAAGCGATACCGATTTCCGGCTCAAGGCATCTGCCACCACATTTGCCTTGCCCGGATGATAGAGAATCTCGAGGTCGTAATCCTTAATCAACTCCAACCATCTCCTCTGCCTCATATTAAGCTCTTTCTGCGTGAAAATGTACTTCAGGCTCTTGTGATCGGTGAAAATCTGACACGACGATCCATACAAGTAGTGACGCCAGATCTTTAACGCAAATACAACCGCGGCCAACTCAAGATCGTGTGTAGGGTAATTCAACTCGTGCGGTTTCAACTGATGGGAAGCATAGGCAATCGTCCTCCCGTGCTGCATGAGTACACATCCGAGCCCTTGGCCCAAAGCATCACTAAAAACTGAGAAACCCTCATTACCACTCGGTAACGCCAAGACAGGAGCGGTAGTCGACCGCTTCTTCAATTCCTAAAAACTCTTCTGTCTCTCATCGGTCCACACAAACTTCTCTGACTTCTGTAACAACTGAGTCAGCGGTCGAGCGAGTTTAGAGAACCCCTCGACAAATATACGGTAATATCCGGCCAAACCCAGAAAACTACGGACCTCCTTCATGTTCTTGGGCGGCGCCCAATCCAGCAGTGCCTCTACTTTATGTGGGTCCCCACGAACACCCTCGGTCGCGATCACGTGACCGAGAAACATAACCTCCCATAACCAAAACTCACACTTTGAGAACTTCGCAAAAAGATGTTGAGTTCTCAAAATATCTAACACGATATGCAAATGACGGGCGTGCTCCTCCTCGCTTCTCGAGTAAATCAGGATATCGTCGATAAAAACAACTACATATTTATGGAGGTACTCGATAAAGACTTTGTTCATAAGCTGCATGAACACGGCTGGTGCGTTGGTTAGCCCAAAAGGCATAGCCACAAACTCGTAGTGACCGTATCTCGTCCAAAAGGCCGTCTTCGGAATATCGGAATCCTTCACTCGGAGCTGATAATACCCCGATCTCAAATCAATTTTCAAAAACACGGTCGCTCCTTGCAACTGGTCGAACAAATCATCAATCCTCGGGAGCAGATACTTGTTTTTAATAGTCACTTTGTTCAACTCACGATAGTCGATACACAAACGAAGTGACCCATCCTTCTTCTTCACAAACAGAACCGGTTCGCCCCAAGGCGAAGTGCTCGGTCGAATATACCCCATGTCTAGCAGCTCTCCCAACTGTTTCTTCAACTCCAGCATCTCAGCAGGCGCCATACGATATGGCGTCCTAGAAATCGGTGCCGTACCCGGCTCCAAATCAACAGTAAACTCTGTAACACCCCCAAGACATTCAGGGCATATTACAGCGCCCTGGACCCCTCGCTGTGGAATCCACCAGGCTAACGTACCAAAGACATTCGACAACGACAAATAATCATCAATAAAACGACAATTCAAATAAAAGACTACAACCTGACATATAAAATCTGACATCAAATCCATTTCCCAAAACAGGAACACAACATTAACAAATTCAGACAGGAAGTACTCGAGTACTTAAACCAATTTTATAATACAGAAATCCCAAAACAAGACATCAATAATAACCGAAAGACGGAACACCAATAATCAACTACTGGACAGTATCATGCTTGCCCATCATCCTCATACGGCTCGAGTGCTCGCTTGTCCCCACGATCGACACCTAAAATACAAAAAGTATTTCCCCCATTTAAGGGGTTAGCGACAACTGCTAGTGCAAGTACAATCCATTTGAACTACATTCTAATCAGATGAATATATGCGCCAAAAATCATTTTAGAAAACATTTTATATTCCGGAATATTTACAATGTACAGTCACAAAACACATTATCCCCAACAATCATAATTCAAAGTTAACCTTGGTACGAGACTCACGGCCACCGTACCCCACAGAGCCCCGTCGGACATCCCTGGGTGGTTAACCACAGTTCATGATACGCACACACACACGGCAATACGTATCCCTAGAGGCCCCGTCGGACCGTCCCTAGGTGAACATACACATATCCATCCACAACAACCACGATACAGCCATAATTCAAATACTAGAACATGTAAACAAATGTAAAGTACTTGCCTTTGTGACATCTTCGAAGAATCGGAAGTGAAAAACGACTACGGATGATCCGAGTGGAAAACGACGGTTCCTAACAAAGAATTAACATAACTCAGTCCCAACGGATGTCAAAAATCGAAAGGAATACTCCCATAACCCTGATTACATGCTACGACAATGAACGACCAATCGATATGGGCGAGGGTTTACGCAAAATATCCCCGTATTGGTAATTCACGGATTAAAATCAAGGAAAATGGATTTGGAATCACCCAATAACCACAATCGGTAAGGAATATCGTAACATAATTGAAAAATTCGGAACTAATCCCTAGAATCCCGAAAAACCCCCAAATTCATCAAAGTTAGGGTTCCTGAGGAAATACCTTAGATTCGACTGATGGAAGATGATAATGTTGATGGTAATATGCTAACACGATTCTACGGTGATGGAATACGAAGAATTCTCCGATCAAAGCTGACCTTTGGAGTTTGAGGTGGGAGATCATATTCTGTTGAGAGTGTCTCCGACGAAGGGAGTTTTCCATTTTGGGAAAAAGGGGAAGCTCATGCCGAGATATATTGGGCCTTTCGAGATATTGGAGAGAGTCGGCGAGTTGGCATACCGTTTAGCTTTGCCTCCGTCTCTAAGTCATGTTCATAGCATATTTCACGTTTCTCAGTTGAGGAAGTACGTTCCGGACCCGTCCCACATTATTGATTTTGGAGACGTGGAGATCGAGAAAGATGTTACGTTTGAGGAGATGCCCGTCAGGATTTTGGAGCGTCGAGACAAGCAGTTAAGGCACAAAACCATTCATTTGGTTAAGGTGCAATGGTCGAGACACGGAGTAGAAGAAGCAACGTGGGAGTTAGAGGAGGATATGCGTTCGAGGCACCCCGAGCTTTTTGATTCTTAAGTTTCGGGATGAAACTTTATTTTAGAGGAGGGGGAGAATGTAATATTCGTAACTTTCCATTTTTAGCAGTTTCTATTTTTGGGTATGTCTGTTTTTATCGACTCGATTATAACCGTTTCGACATTGTGAATCTACTTTACTCTTGGAGTTTTTCCATTTGGACGAGTATTGGTGATGTTTTCACATGATTTCATTTTATGATATGTTTTGCCGTATGATCGTTCGATTCTCGTAAAACTCGTTCGTTTTCATTGTTTCTTGGTTTGTGCAAGTTCGTATGATTGAGTTGGTCGTGTTGATACTTTCGGTTTGTAAATCCGACGTCGTTTCGTGATTTTCGGACACTTGGGCCATTTTTATAATTTCCTAATAGTTTAGGGAGTCTCATTTTCGTTGTCGCATTACGGACCCTCCGGTGGTCGGAATTATATTTTCTTTCAGCGCTTAGCTCCGTCGTCTTGTATGCTTCGTGTTTATGTTTTTGGATTCTGGCCTTGTCGTGCGTTTCGAGAATTGTACCTTCGGCAGCAGCGTACTACTGATGTGAGCAGTACTGAACTGCTGCGTAGGTAGCGCACGCTACTCCTGTTACCTTGCGTGCGCTACCGATGTGTAGTTAGCGTACACTAACTCGCTATTGTTAGCGTGCGCTAGCGAGTGGTAGCAGTAGCTACTGGACCGGTTACAGCCCCGTTAGCGCGCGCTATCTATGATAGTTAGCGTGCGCTAACTACACATTTTATTTATATCAGCGGGCAGTTCAGAAACAGCACTTTTCATTCTTTTCTTCCGTTTTCTTCACGGGGCGACTCCAGAGGGCGATTCCCTTCTAACACGAGGTCTGACTCGGTGCCAACCAAATCGGACGGCTCATCCCAACATATCGGTGATCGGCAACGTCGGCCATAAAGTGCCTCATACGGTGCCATCTTAATCGACGCGTGCCACCTATTATTATAAGTAAACTCAATTAAGGCCAGATGTTCCTCGATCGGTACTCGATCTAACGCACACGCGCGCAATATATCCTCGAACGTCTGAATAGTATGCTCGGACTGCCCATCGGTCTGGGGGTGGAAAGAAGTGCTCAAACGTAACTGTGTCCCCAATGCTTTATGTACCTCCTGCCAAAAATGCGATACAAATCGGCCATCTTTGTCCGAAATAATGGTCTTCGGCTTACCATGAAGTCTCACTATTTGCGCGATAAAAATACGAGCCAATTTTTCTGGACCCCAAGTATCCTTGATGCCCAGAAAATGCGCCGACTTAGTCAGTCGGTCTACAATAACCCACACCATATTCATACCAGTCTTCGTCCTCTGTAAACCCGTGACAAAATCCATAGAGATATCCTCCCACTTCCACTCCGGGACGGGAAATGGTTTCAACAACCCGGCTGGCCGCTGATGCTCAATCTTGACTTGCTGACAAGTCAAACACTTAGCCACAAACTAAACTACCTCATTCTTCATATCGTTCCACCAGAAATTTTTCCTCAAATCTTTATACATTTTACTCGAGCCCGGATGGACTGAGTAAGGTGACGCATGAGCCTCTCGCATAATACTCTGTCTCAATTCCGAGTCGTTCGGAACACACAACCGACCTAGGAATCTCAACACACCATCCTCATGAATAACGAATCCCGGCTTTCCCCCTCCCTACACTCTCTCGAAGCTGACTAAACATCGGGTCCTCCAACTGTCCCGATTTAATGTCATCGACCAGATATGAAGAAATCTCAAGAGTACGCAACTGTCCGGAACTATCTGGCCGTACAATCTCAACACTCAACCGCATCAGCTCCGGCTGAGCCGTAAGTAACTCAAGCGCCCGAAGCGATATCGATTTCCGGCTCAAGGCATCTGCTATCACGTTAGCCTTGCCCGGATTATAAAGGATCTCGAGATCGTAATCCTTAATCAACTCCAACCATCTCCTCTGTCTCATATTAAGCTCTTTCTGCGTAAAAAATGTACTTCAGGCTCTTGTGATCGGTGAAAATCTGACACGACGAGCCATACAAGTAATGACGCCAGATCTTCAATGCAAATACAACTGCGGCCAACTCAAGATCATGCGTAGGGTAATTCAACTCGTACGGTTTCAACTGACGGGAAGCATAGGCAATCGTCCTCCCGTGCTACATAAGTACACATCCGAGCCCTTGGCCCGAAGCATCACTAAAAACTGAGAAACCCTCATTACCACTCGGTAAAGCCAAAATAGGAGCGGTCGTCAACCGCTTCTTCAACTCCTCAAAACTATTCTGTCTCTCATCGGTCCACACAAACTTTTCTGACTTCTGTAACAACTGAGTCAGCGGTCGAGCGAGCTTAGAGAACCCCTCGACGAATCTACCGTAATATCCGGCCAAACCCAGAAAACTATGGACCTCCTTCACGTTCTTGGGCGGCGCCCAATCCAACACTGACTCTACCTTATGTGGGTCCCCACGAACACCCTCGGCCGAGATCACATGACCGAGAAACATAACCTCCCGCAACCAAAACTCACATTTTGAGAATTTCGCAAAAAAATGCTGAGTTCTCAAAATATCTAACACGATATGAAAATGACGGGCGTGCTTCTCCTCGCTCCTCGATTAAATCAGGATGTCATCGATAAAAACGACTACAAAGTTATCGAGGTACTCGATAAAGACTTTGTTCATAAGCTGCATGAACACGGATGGAGCGTTGGTTAGCCCAAAAGGCATAACCACAAACTCGTAGTGACCGTATCTCGTCCGAAAGGCCGTCTTCGGAATATCGGTATCCTTCACTCGGAGCTGATAATACCCCGATCTCAAATCAATTTTCGAAAACACAGTTGCCCCTTGCAACTGATCGAAAAAGTCATCAATCCTCAGGAGCGGATACTTGTTTTTGATGGTCACTTTGTTCAACTCTCGGTAGTCGATACACAAACGAAGTGACCCATCCTTCTTCTTCACAAACAGGACTGGTGCGCCCCAAGGTGAAGCGCTAGGTCGAATATACCCTATATCTAGCAACTCCCCCAACTGTTTCTTCAACTCAAGCATCTCGGAAGGCGCCATACGGTATGGCGTCTTAGAAATCGGTGCTGCACCTGGCTCTAAATCGACGGTAAACTCAACTTCTCGGTCCGGCGGTAAACCCGACAACTCGTCTGGAAAAACATCAGGATACTCACACACTACCGGAATAGACGAGAGCTCGACTCCCCCTTCTTCCGATCTCAAAGTGTAACACCAATAACCCGTGCAACCTCCCCGAAGAAGCCTCACCGCCCTCAAGGCGCTGATCAGGAGTCTCTGGCTACTCCGCTTACGCCCCACAAAAGAATGCTCGGTACCGTCAGAGGCTAACATCGAAACAGTCCTCGTTCTATAATTCATGATCGCCCCATGATGGTCCAGCCAATCCTCACCCAGAATCAAATCTTCATCTCTAATGTCTACCGCAATCAGATTAGAAGGCCAAACCCTCCCCGCGATACTCGCTGGAAAATCTCTAACCTCACGATTCCCCACGATGCTATCCCCACTAGGGAAGTTTAACAACAAATGGTTCACATGCAACCAAGCAATCAATATGCAGACGATGCACACAATCCATAGATATGAAAGAATACGTAGCACCAGAATCGAATAATACGGAAACAGGATGGTCAAGGATGTGAACGGTACCTGTAGCCACCGTCGCGTCGGGATCTCCAGCTCGCCTCATCTCATACACACGGGGCGGAATAGATCCCGCACTAGAAGCCCCCCCTCTAAAGGGCTGCCCACGTCCTCGACCTCTACCAAAACTCTGCTGCGGCTGAGGAACTGTCGGTGCCTGATTCACACTCGGCTCTCCCGCAGCTGGGGCTGATATCTGAGTAACTGGAGCCCGAGCTGCATCCGTACAAAACTTAGCACGATGACTCATCCGACCACAAGCAAGACACTGAATCGGAGGCCTATCACACTCACTCATCATGTGGCCCGGACGACTACAATTAAAGCACGTAGGACCGCGAACGACACTAGTAGGGGCAGACTTAGAACCGTTTCCTTGCCCAATTGATGGCGACTGACTCCCGACGACTCGCGAACCAGACTGAGCCTTCGGATACCCTCCTGAATTGCCTCCCGAAAACTGACCGGAAGTCTTCTGCTTCTTTCCTTCGGTTGCCATCTCTGTCGCAGAAAACGACATCTCATAAGCCATCGCTTTATTCTGATACTCTTTCAAAGTCGTGCACCCCAGACCAGATATGTAGTGGCGCACCCTCGGTTTCATCCGCATATCAAAGTGGCGGATCTTTTCAAGCTCATCTCGGACTTGGTTTCTCACATAATGGAGCTGTTGATTGTAGTCTTTGATAGCTTGAGAAATAGGAACGTCTTGGGGCTTAGCCTCAAAGAAGGCTCGGATCCTCCTCTCTTTCACTGGCCATGGACAGAATTCATCTTCCATCAGATCCCGAAACTCTGCCCACGTAGCTGCCCGGTCACGCGGTTTCACCGCTTGCCACCACGTTGCTGCCTCCTTGGCGAGGAAGTACTGAGCAATGGGTACTTTCCTCTCCTCAGAACAATTAGCAGCCTCAAATACTTTCTCCATCTCGAATAGCCAATTCTCCCAACCAGAAGGGTCGGAAGCACCATCAAACTGCGGAGGACGCATACGAATCACGTCCTGAAGTAACTTATCATTGCCGGATCCAGTAGGCGGAACCGGGTTGGCATTAGCTTGGCCGACCAGAACGGCCTGAGTCAGTAGCGTCATCTGGTTCGCTACTTGTTGCAAAATATTAGCCACTCCAACATTCTCATTAGCATTACCGGAGCTAGCAGATTGGTCCTGCTGACCTCCGGAACTAGGGGGAACACTGTTCGACAATAAAGGCATCGCCGAATCAGTTCTCGCGTGATCGGACATGGACGCCCCACTGGCTACGCCACGTCCTCTACTGCATCCGCGTACTCTACCAGCAGGAATTCTGAAGAAGTAACGGGTAAGTACAATTCAAACGCAAAACGCAACAAGATACTAAGACAGGAATAGAACAGAACGGCGAAACGAGTCAAGTTAGGAAAAACTTACGAGCACCGGATTACTGAGATGATGGCATGACAGTGATACTGTTCAAAAACGACACTCGACTAGACCCAAATAACCGACAGCCTAGGTATCCATAAACCTGGCTCCGATACCATATTCTGCAACACCCCCAAGATATTCAGGGCATATTACAGCGCTGTGGACCCCTCGCTGTGGAATCCACCAGGCTAACGTACCAAAGACATTCGACAACGACAAATAATCATCAATAAAACGACAATTCAAATAAAAGACTACAACCCGACATATAAAATCTGACATCAAATCCATTTCCCAAAACGGGAACACAACATTAACAAATTCGCACGGTAAGTACTGAGTACTTAAACCAATTTTATAATACGTAAATCCCAAAACAAGACATCAATAATAAGCGATGTAGAACACCAATAATCAACTCTGGATGATTATGCTTGCCCATCATCCTCATACGGCTCGAGTGCTCGCTTGTCCCCACGATCGACACCTGAAATACAAAAAGTATTTCCCCCATTTAAGGGGTTAGCGACAACTGCTAGTGCAAGTACAATCCATTTGAACTACATTCTAATAAGATGAATATATGCGCCAAAAATCATTTTAGAAAACATTTTATATTCCGGAATATTTAAAATGTACAGTCACAAAACACATTATCCCCAACAATCATAATTCAAAGTTAACCTTGGTACGAGACTCACGGCCACCGTACCCCACAGAGCCCCGTCGGACATCCCTGGGTGGTTAACCACAGTTCGTGATACGCACACACACGGCAATACGTATCCCTAGAGGCCCCGTCGGACCGTCCCTAGGTGAACATACACATATCCATCCACAACAACCACGATACAGCCATAATTCAAATACTAGAACATGTAAACAAATGTAAAGTACTTGCCTTTGTGACATCTTCGAAGAATCGGAAGTGAAAAACGACTACGGATGATCCGAGTGGAAAACGACGGTTCCTAACGAAGAATTAACATAACTCAGTCCCAACGGATGTCAAAAATCGAAAGGAATACTCCCATAACCCCGATTACATGCTACGACAATGAACGACCAATCGATATGGGCGAGGGTTTACGCAAAATCTCCCCGTATTGGTAATTCACGGATTAAAATCAAGGAAAATGGATTTGGAATCACCCAATAACCACAATCGGTAAGGAATATCGTAACATAATTGAAAAATTCGGAACTAATCCCTAGAATCCCGAAAAAACCCCAAATTCGTCAAAGTTAGGGTTCCTGAGGAAATACCTTAGATTCGACTGATGGAAGATGGTAATGTTGATGGTAATATCCTAACACAATTCTACGGTGATGGAATACGAAGAATTCTCCGATCAAAGCTGAAGGGAATCGCCCTCTAGAGTCGCTCCGTGAAGAAAACGGAAGAAAAGAGTGAAAAGTGCTGTTTCTGAACTGCCCGCTGATATATATAAAATGTGTAGTTAGCGCACGCTAACTATCATAGATAGCGCGCGCTAACGGGGCTGTAACAGGTCTAGTAGCTACTGCTACCACTCGCTAGTGCATGCTATCAATAGCGAGTTAGTGTACGCTAACTGCACATCGGTAGCGCACGCAAGGTAACAGGAGTAGCGTGCGCTACCTACGCAGCAGTTCAGTACTGCTCACATCAGCAGTACGCTGCTGCCGAAGGTACAATTCTCGAAACGCACGACAAGGCCAGAATCCAAAAACATAAACATGAAGCATACAAGACGACGGAGCTAAGCGCTAAAAGAAAATATAATTCCGACCACCGGAGGGTCCGTAATGCGACAACGAAAATGAGATTCCCTAAACTATTAGGAAATTACAAAAATGGCCCAAGTGTTTGAAAATCACGAAACGACGTCGGATTTACAAACTGAAAGTCTCAACATGACCAACTCAATCATACGAACTTGCACAAACCAAGAAACAATGAAAACGAACGAGTTTTACGAGAATCGAACGATCATACGGCAAAACATATCATAAAATGAAATCACGTGAAAACATCACCAAAACTCGTCCAAATGGAAAAACTTCAAGAATAAAGTAGATTCACAATGTCGAAACGGTTATAAGCGAGTCGATAAAAATAAACATACCCAAAAATGGAAATTGCTAAAAATGGAAAGTTACGGATATTACAAACTCGACCTCTCGATCCGGCGGCAAACCCGGCAACTCATCTGGAAAGACGTCAGGATACTCACACACTACCAGAATAGACGAGAGCTCGACTCCCCCTTCTTCCGATCTCAAAGCATAACACCAATAACTCGTGCAACCTCCTCGAAGAAGTCTCACCGCTTTCAAAGCGCTGATCAGAAATCTCTGGCTACCCCGCTTACGCCCCACAAAAGAATGCTCGGTACCGTCAGAGGCTAACATTGAAACGGTTATCGTTCTATAATTCATGATCGCCCCATGACGGTCCAGCCAATCCTCACCAAGAATTAGATCCTCGTCTCTAATATCTACCGCAATCATATTAGAAGGCCAATCCCTCCCCGCGATACTCATAGGAAAATCTAGAATCTCACGGTCCCCCACGATGCTATCCCCACTAAGCAGTTTAACAACAAATGGTTCACACGTCTGGGTGTGAAAGAATGCGTAGCACCAGAATCGAATAATATGGAAACATGATGGTCAAGGATGCGAACGCTACATGTAGCCACCATCGCGTCTGGGTCTCCCGCTCGTCTCATCTCATATACTCGGGGCGGAACAGACCCCGCACTAGAAGCTCCCCCTCTATAAGGCTGCCCACGTCCTCGAAATCTACCAAAACTCTGCTATGGCTGAGGAACTGTCGGTGCCTGATTCACACTCGGCTCTCCTGCAGCTAGGTCTGATACCTGAGTAACTGGCGCCCGAACTGCATCTATACAAAACTTAGCACGATGCCCCATCCGACCACAGGAATGACACTGAATTGGAGGCCTGTCACATTCACTCATAATGTGTCCAGGGCGACCACAATTAAAGCAATTAGGACCACGCACTGAACCAGTAGGAGCAGATTTAGAACCATTTCCTCGTTCAAATGACGGGACTGACTCTCGAAGACTCGCGAACCAGACTGAGTCTTTTAATGCCCTCCAGACTTGCCTCCCGAAAACTGGCCGGAGGTCTTTTGTTTCTTTCCCTCGGCTGCCATCTTTGTCGCAGAAAACGACATCTCATAAGCCATCGCCTTATTCTGATACTCCTTCAAAGTCGTGCACCCCAGACCAGACATGTAGTGACGCATCCTCGGTTTCATCCGCATATCAAAGTGGCGGATCTTATCAAGCTCATCTCGGACTTGGTTTCTCACATAATGAAGTTGTTGGTTATAGTCCTTGATAACTTGAGAAATAGGAACATCCTGGGGCTTAGCCTCAAAGAAGGCTCGGATCCTCCCCTCTTTCACTGCCACGGACAAAACTCGTCTTCCATCAGCTCTCAAAACTCTGCCCATGTGGCTGCCCGGTCACGCAGTTTCACCGCTTGCCACCACGTTGCCGCCTCTTTGGCGAGGAAGTACTGAGCGATGGGTACCTTCCTCTACTCAGAGCAGTTAGCAGCCTCAAATACCTTCTCCATCTCAAATAGCCAACTCTCCCAACCGGAAGGGTCGGAAGCACCATCAAACTGCGGAGGATGTATACAAATCACGTCCTAAAGTAACTTATCATTACCGGATCCAGTAGGCGGAATCAGGTTAGCATTAGCCTGGCCGACCAAAACGTCCTGAGTCAGTAGCGTCATCTGGTTCGCTACTTGCTGTAAAATGTTCGCCACTCCAACATTCTCATGCGCATTACCGGAGCTAGCAGACTGATCCTGCTGACCTCCGGAACTAGGTGGAACACTGTTCGACAAGAAAGACATCACCGAATCAGTTCCCAAGTTATCGGATATGGCCGCTGTTGGAATATAAAACACAGCGGAAGCGAGTTGGTAATGAAAATTTAATAAACGGTTTTATAAACTAACCAACAGAAAAAACGGATCTATTTAGGCTTGTCAACTAATTAACTAAACATATTAATAAATAATTAAATAAACATATTTATGCATGGGAGTCGGTAATCTTTACCTTTGACGCGAAGTGGTAGAAAATCCCTTTTTGATCGATTTATGTCCTCTTCATATTCCTCTCCGATCTTCTTGTATTTCTACCTCAAGATCTTCTAGATTATATCCCGCCTACGTCCGGATGTCGTGTGGGCAACAATCTACCGGACTAAATTTACACAACTAGGGTCGGCCGAATCTCCTCACAAGAAAACTCACGATTTTTGTTCTCTCTATTTTCTTGAATATTTTGGTATTTTAGAAAAATATTGTGTTAACTAAATTATGGAATCCAAGACACAAGTCAAGATCCACAATTAAACACACACACAAAAATCGATTTTCTTGGGCAATTATGAATGGAAAAATCGGCCAACACTAAGTATGTATTTATAGGTGTTTTGAGCTACTCTAGGGACCTTAAGGAGGATATGGTAAGGACTCCCAATAGATATCTTCCTTCCATTATTAGGACTCTTCCTAATATGAAGACTCTATTAAAATCAACTTAGTCCACTAATAAGTTAATATTGCACTTCCTACCAAAATCCCAAATTACGAAATTGGGCTCCTTTTTGAATTAATTATTTTCCGTGTTTCAGATATTCCATGTCCATTAATTAATTTAAGCTACTGACAACTTTTAATTAATTAATGTATTATACATGAGTATACCACTCGACCTTTATTATTATATCATAAAATTAATTCCACCTGCAGGGTTTAATATAATAATCCTTTCGAGTGCCTCAAGGGACATGATCAACCCGACTGGTCGGGACACGATTTCTAGCTATAATATTAATTATCATATAAATAATAATATTACCCAAAATATCGAGCATATTGAGTCAATCATTGTGCTCTCACCCATGATAAATCAAAGCAATAAATATTAAATATATATAATTAAATATTAATCACTAGAATTAAGAAATAATAATTGTCCGAGATGTACGTTCTTCTTATAGTTAGTACAGAAGAATCTATCTCACCTCGATCCTGTTCAACGTATACCGTATACGTTAATATATGCTAATGGTCAAGACCAACCAATATCAAGCATATACTACAACCTCTCACATAACGGTCTAATGTTATATAGGTTGTGAACTAAATATTACTATATAAAGAACCGATAATGTGATCTTCTGTGTGACACTACACACCACATTATCTACAATATAAAGTAAATTAGACTACATTTGCATAACCATAGCGTGAATAAATATGCAAAACATGTGATAAATGAATTAAATATTCTCATAGATAAAGACCGGGAAATTAGGTAATACAAGCATAAAGTATGCTTTGACGTATACACCCCTAACAATATCCCACTTATACTCAAAGCATGTTTTTGAAGTATACTATATAGACTATGTCTATCTATCTCCCACTTATACTCAAAGCAATGCTGCCATACATCTCAACCCCATTCCTTCCACATGCCCTTCAAATGACTTCGAGGGCAACCCTTTCGTGAAAGGATCAGGTAGGTTGTCTTCAGATGCTATCTTGGAGACAATAATTTTCCTTCTCTTCACAAAATCCCGTGCTTCCTTCGAATTTACAACAACACCGGTATTATCACAATAAAGTGTAATACTCCTAGGGAAATCAGGAATCACACCCAAATCCTTTAGGAAGTATTTGAGCCATACCGCCTCTTTAGCTGCCTCTGAGGCTGCTACATACCCAGCTTTCATGGTAGAGTCCGCTATGCATTTCTGCTTCACACTCCTCCAACTGATGGCTTCACCTCCCAAAGTGAAAACATATTCGGAAGTTGATTTCGACTTTTCTTTGTCCGCACTGAAATCTGAGTCAGTGTAGCCCAAAGGACAAAGTGTATCTGATTGATATACAAGCATATGCTCCCTAGTCCTTCTCAGGCACTTGAGTATATGCTTGACAGCAATCCAATGTCCCGGTCCTGGGTTCGACTGATATCTTGCCACCATGCCTACAGCATGACAGATATCAGGCCTAGTGCAAAGCATAGCATACATGAGGCTTCCCACTGCCGAAGCATAAGGGACCAGCTTCATGTCATCTATCTCCTTCTATGTCTTAGGACACATAGACTTAGATAGTTGAATTCCATGTTTGTAAGGTAAGAAACCTTTCTTGGAATTCTCCATGCTAAACCACTTTAGCACCGTATTGATATAGGATGCCTGAAATAAACACATCCTTTTCTTGCGATCTCGAAAGATCTCAATACTAAAGATGTACCCAGCTTCTCCCAAATCCTTCATATCGAACTGCTCAGACAGCCATACCCTTACGTCTGATAATATCTTCACATTGTTTCCAATTAGAAGTATATCATCTACGTACAGTACAAGAAACACCAACACGTTTCCATCGCACTTTTTGTATACACAAACATCACTAGGACATTGTTCAAAACCATACGATTGAATGACTTCATCAAATCGCATGTTCCAAGACCTTGATGCTTGCTTAAGACCATAAATGGCTCTCTTAAGCTTGCACACTAAGTGCTCCTCTCCTTCAGCAATGAATCCCCCAGGTTGGCGCATATAGATTTCCTTATCAAGACTCCCGTTCAAGAACGCAGTCTTGACATCCATCTGCCAAATCTCCATATCCAAATGCGTAGCTATAGCTAAGAGAATCCAGATCAATTTAAGCATGGCTACTGGCGAAAAGGTCTCATCGTAGTCGATGCCCTCCTTCTGAGTGTAACCTTTCGCAACAAGCCTTGATTTGTAGGTTTCAACCTTCCCTTTCGATCCTCTCTTACGCTTGTAGACCCACTTACTTCCAATGGGTTTTACCCCATCAGGTAGTTCTACTAACTCCCACACTTGGTTAGAATCCATAGATCCCATTTCGGATTCCATTGTTGTTTGGCAGGATTCAGCATCCTTGTCTTGAACTGCCTGTTTATATGTACATGGGTCCGTTTCATCCTGGTCCGGGGAGTGGTCCGAAGACGCTCCCACCCTGATGAAACGTTCAGGTTGACGAACAACCCTCCCACTACGACGAGGTGTGTCCTTAGTTTGTGTATCCACAATAGTGTCGATACGTGGTACACTAGGTATTTGCACAATTGATATTGTCGAAATCTCGCCCCTAAGTTCTTCTAGAATGACCTCACTCCTAGGCTTGTGGCTTATCACATAGTCCTCTTCTAAAAACTGGGCATTGGTGCTAACAATGACCTTCTGGTCTTTAGGACTATAGAATTAGCCACCCTTCGTTCCCTTAGGATATCCTACAAACACTCGTACTTCTGTACGAGATGCCAACTTATCAGCTTCCTTATTCAGCACGTGTGCTAGAGAACCCCAAATCCGAACATGTCCTAGACTGGGATTGCGCCCATTCCATAGTTTTGTGGGTGTTTTTGGAACTGATTTCAAAGGCACCAAGTTCAGAATGTATGCCGCTGTTTCTAAGGCGTATCCCTAAAACGAAATAGGCAAATCATAATAACTCATCATTGACCTAACCATCTCTAATAAAGTACGATTTCTTCGTTCAGCAACACCATTTTGTTGTGGTGTACCAGGCGCTGTGAGCTGGGAAGTAATCCCCTCATGTGCCAAAAAATCCAAAAACTCTCCACTAAGGTATTCGCCACCACGATCAGATCGTAGTGACTTGATACTCTGCCCATGACGCTTCTCCGTTTCAGCCTTGAATTCTTTGAACTTATCAAAAGATTCAGACTTACGTCGCATCAAATAGATGTATCCATATCTCGAATAATCATCTATAAACGTGATGAAGTATTCGAAACCACCCTTATCCTGGATGTTCATTGGACCACATACATCGGTATGAACCAATTCCAACACATTTTGTGCACGATTTCCTTTGCTTTGAAAATCCCTTTTAGTCATTTTACCTTCTAGACAGGATTCGCAGGTTGGAAATGGCTCAACTTGGAATGAATCTAATGGGCCATCGCTCACCAATCTGTGAATCCTTCTAAGGTTAATATGACCCAATCGTAAATGCCAAAAATATGTTGGATTTATGCTTGAAGGTTCCTTTCTTTTATTAGGATTAGTCAAAGAATTAAGCGATTTATAATTATGCAAGGGAGCTGGTGCAGCATTGATGATATAAAGTTCTTCATTATAAGTACTCCCGCAAATATATTCACCATTTCTTTTAATAATTGTATTATCTTCAAAAGAAACTGAATATCCATCACGACGCAATTTAGAAACTGAAATAAAATTCATTCTAAAATCGGGTACCAATAATACATTATTAAGAACTAAAATCCTATCATCAACTTTTAGCTGCACGACTCCCACTGCAACAGCCTTCAGCCTGGAATAGTCGCCCCAGCTTATTGTAATTTCATCCGCACTAAGTACCTTAGTTACTTGGAACCCCTGCGAGTCATAACAAACATGATCAGTGAAGCCCGAATCCACTATCCACGAAGTGATGGAACAGGCAGCCAAACATATTTTGACTACTAGTGCATGAGACGTACCTTTCTTAGGGCAGTCACTCTTGAAATGCCCTTTCAGACCGCAGTTGAAGCATTTGCCCTTCGGCTCTTTGTTCGCTTCCGGCTGAGGAGCTTTTGACTGAGGAGCCTTGCCCTTAGCTTTGAAGGTTGCCACTTGCTTCTGGCCAACCTGCTTTTTCTTCTTTTCTCATTTGGGTTTTGAAGAAGCAGCACCGGTTGCCGCAAGAATTTGATGAATTTTATAATTAATAAAATACATTAAAAATGAGAAATTAATGTTCGTATTATTGGTAATATAATATAGGATAATATGTATATACATGTAAGTATACATTTTTGTATATTTACATTAATATATATAACTGAATATATTTGTTACCAAAAGTAGGGTAATGATAACTATATTATCATAACCTATAAAGGGATGGACAAAAAAGGGTAAACAATATTACATGTATTGTAAAAAGGTAATGTTCGTATTATTGGTAATATAATAGAGGATAATATGTATATACATGTAAATATACATTTTTGTATATTTACATTAATATATATATATATATAATTGAATATATTTGTTACCAATAGTATTGACGAAATTGATGTTATGGAAAAATAGGGTAATAATAATTATATTATCTTAACCTATAAAGGGATGGACAAAAAGGGATAAACAATATCACATGTATTGTAAAAAGGTTTTGATAAATAGATAGACCGTAAGGTAACGCCTCGGGAACTTGGTCAATACTACGGTTTAAAACATCAGATGTTGGTGACCCTGGGGGCCAATGAGTCTAAAGGTGAAATAAAATAATTACTTTTTATACTAATTCTTATTTTAAAAGAGAAGTATATTTGATGAATACACTATTGTGGTATTTATAAGGGAATTATTGTAAATATACGAATATGAAAGCCTTAAATAACTATTCAAGGTTGGGTAGTTCTGCGGTCCACCGAAGTTGTACTTAGTGAACATACACCAAATTAAGATGTACTAATTATTAATCGTTAGATTAGTCGTACATCTTAATATAATATATTGTACTAGATCATGACCGTTAATAGATGTACAATCAAAAATAAGAATGTACAACAGAATTTAAATTATTTAAATAAATATTTTTTGAATTACCAATATATCCTTATAAATTAATTAAAAATAAAACACAATTAATCTTATTATATATTCTTAACCAATATATCCTTACCAAATAACAATTCCTATTATATACCTGCCCCTTTCTTCCTTCTTCCCCGTTTCTCCAAGAACTTGTTGCACATCCCCCCTTTTCTTCCTCCAGTTTGTACCAGTTTTATCTCAATGTTTTAGTTTCAAAAAAAAAGAAATTCTGGGTTGGGAAACAATTTTTTGAGATATTGATTACGTCATTTTTATATTTATTTCTAGAGTTGAGATGTTTAGTCTTTGGTCCAACAGCTTTTCTGTTTGTTTTGTTTGAATTTTGTTGTTACTATTTCGTTCTTAAAAAAAAAAATCCCCCTTTTCTTCCCCTTGTTCTCCAGATCCCTTTCTTCAATCCTTTATTTTTTTACCCATACGATTTCTTTCTTGTCATAACCAGCAGCAGAATTCAAGATTTACGGGTGAGGCAAAAAATAAGGCTGCAATATCGATTTTTTGACATTCGGTGCTCGTTGTGTAAGAGGGAGTTGCACCCGACTAGGGTTGCGGCGGCAGAGGGAGGCATGCCACGGACATCATCTGTATCTTCTTCCAGAGGTTATGTGTCTGTTATCTTGCTACCTTATGTGATTTTTTATTTTATTCCTTAATATTCAATGAAGTGTCCGTTGAACTTAAGAACACAATAGAAAAAGATCTGACTTATAGAGTTGATAGTGACTATATTGTATTTGTGCAAGAATTTGAGGAACCACTGATTGGGATGCTCCGCCATACCGGCGCCAAAAACTGGTGCCTTACCAACTTGGTTTGGTTTTTCTGGACTTTAGATCATCTTGTTACCTCTACTTATACTTATGCCGCCAGTCGGGTGTTCATTAATTTGACCGAAAGCAACTAAATCGGTTTCAATTTCTTTTTAAAAGCCGGGAAGATGAATTCCAGCGACTAAATCCAATCAAAAGGAAAAGGTCTGCCTTGCCCGGACTTATTCAAATTCAAACGGGAGCCCTAAGTTCGAATGGGATTGGAAAGGCAAATCCCAGTTCCTATTCCTCTGATTCAAACGAAGTAGAAGACGTTAACTCTTTTAGTTCTGTCTGTAGCTCAGTTGGCAAGGAAGTTCTCTAAAACCTGTAAACATGCTATGGAAAAATGAGGATTCAGGTAACTCGTAAGATGCTATAGATGCAAAAGTTAAATCCATAAAGAAAAATAAGGTTTATGATCTAGTTCAACATAATGAGGATAGAAAGGCAATAGGCTGTAAATTGGTTTTTAGGACAATACGAGATCTAGGGGAAATATTGTACTGAAAGGGGATTGATTATACTGAAACATTTTCTTCAGTCTCTACAGAAGATTTTTTTAGAATAATCATGGCATTAGTAGCTAATTTTGATATGGAGTTGCATCAAAATTAGAATATTGCATTGCAAGTGGTATCATTAATGAACCCTAGATTAGGGATTTAATCCCCACAATTACCCTTTAATTATCATTAATTAAGGATTGAACATATCGCTCCTAGCATTTGCTATCGATTTTTGAGATCTCAACTAGTAAGGGAAGCACAGGCTTTCTAACAAGAGATAACGGCCAAAGTAGAATCTGCTAACAATTTTGCTGAGCAGATCAAGTGGACTCCGACCTAAAGATTTCCTAAACACATGGGCGTAAAATTAGAAGATTTCCTAAACAGATTGATTAAAATGTTGCAAGACACAACTAGCTTGGGCATCGACTTGAAGGATCACTCATAACCTTTGAAGTAAGCATTTAAAAATGAGTTGTGATCCAGAGATTAGCTTAGCAGTTAAATTAATCATCCTACTACATAAGATTCTTTAGTTAAACCTAGTAAGATTAGAGAACCAACAAGGAGTATCTATACTATACCAATTACTCGTTATTATCCTCAGTACTCCATGCATTTTGCCATTCCTTATCCTGATGTTAGATAAGGGTGTGATGAAGCAAGCTTAACAGCACTGTGCAGAAGAACTATGCAATACCTCTTGACTTGGAGCGGCCCCGGATAATTGCATTGAAACTTTATGAAATGAATAGAGGGGAAAAATAAGATGAAAATATGGGAAAGTTGAGAAATGTAGCGCCTTTCTGCTTCTTGTTTTCTTTTTTTTATGTATTCGATCACATATGTGTGTGTGTCTATGTGTGTTTTGGTTGGTTGATTGATTAGAAAGTGATCTTAAGTTTATATTCATTTTTCTAAGTTAATTCACTTGTGTGTGTGTGTGTATGAGTGTTCCAGTGTGTGTTTTTAGTTGGTTGATTGATTAGAAAGAGATGTTTAGATTATGTACATTCTTCTAAGTTAGATAACTCTTGTGTGTGTGTGTGTGTATGTGTGTGTGTGTGTGTAATCACTTGGTTAATGAGGGATTCTTGGTTTCTGGCATATTGTAATTTCAATGCAATATGCCAAATAGAAAAAATCTATATTTCTCGAGTTGCATCAAAATTAGAATATGGAGTTGCAAACTTTGATTTTATAGTTGAAACATTGTTTTAGCTGTAACTAATAAATCTATATTTTCCATGCAAGTGGAAAAAATTATGATGATGACAGTTAATGGAATTTCATCTCATTTCTCTTTCGTGTGATGGTTGCGATAGGAAGGGCATCCTAATAAAACTTTACTTTTTTGTAATTTGCATGATTCCAGTGTTAAGCATTTTGACCAGTATTTGACACTTTAATTTTCATGCTACCTACTCCAACATGGTTGGGAGTAAGGTGCATGATGATGGTGACGATAAGGCTTATGCAATTATAATGGTATCCATACAAATCCAGAATACATCGTTTGCCTCCTACGTATTGTATATTACCGGATTCGTGTCCAGTACCCGTATTAGCACTTCAAAGTCGAGACCTATCAAACTAATATAAGTTATTTTAAGAAATGTGGCCAGCTTATTTGTTGTTTCCTTTTTGGATCTGATATGTACCTACCTTTCTAACTATGTCAGTTCATTTTAGTCGATGCATTAATTCTCTCTGATAAGTCATTGAGACTTATCTAACCGGCTTGCTTAGCTACCTAAAGCGGGTGTGCGGTGCTTGAAAGATGTTATATATCTTGATATAAAGAATTTTGCTGATGAAATACATTGACCAATTTGTACTTTCTTTTGGCAGGTTCTGTTGGTTCACATTTTCTACATAATAGAGGTTGTATTTCTTTGAGCTTTTCTCTTCATCTGAATAAACTGGATTTCCTTTTAATAGTCATTAATTCAAATCCATTCTTCTTTAAGTGATCTTGGGGCACTATAAATATTATTTTGTAATAATGCATGCATGTTTAGCGTATGTTCTTATGTTATATAGCATCTAATTTGTCATTTGCCCTAATCAATATAGATATGGAAGAACGCGAATTGTCCGCTTTTGGAGACGGTATTAATTCAAGTAATAGGCGTAAAAGGAGAAATTTTGAGAATATTGAATGTGAATATGAAGATGTTAGTGGTCTACATGATAGTGGTGATGACGTTGTCAAGCGAGTACGAAAAATGATGTTTCGTACCATAGATGAAGCCGAAAGGTTTTATATCGCATACGGTAGAGAAATTGGTTTTGATATCAGAATGCAAAAAGTACAAACCACAAAACCAAATAAGTTCGTACAGAGCATAAAATGGGTTTGCAATCGTGAAGGTCATAGAAAGGAACGAGCAGATTACTTATTTCGGGAGCGAGAAAGTAGGCCTGAAACCAGACATAGATGTAAGGATTTTCTACGAGTGGCATATCATCGTTATTCTGGGTGTTATAGAGTCACAAACTTCGAACCAAATCATAGTCATGAACTAGCAACAGCTGAAACTGCACACCTTCTATGTTGTAACAGGTATTTACTCTATCACTAAACCAATGCTCCGCTTTACTTTAAGGGTTTATATTTTGTCTAGATTTTTGTACACTATTTTTTTTTCTCTCACTCATCCAAAATATTATATATATATATCTATTTATTGACAGGTATTTGACATCAGCTGATAAGAGTACTTTGACACATATGACAGAAATCGGGATTACACCATCAAAAACAATGGATTTTATCCAAAGTCTGGTAGGTGGAACTGGAAAGCTACCGTTTATGAGGAAAGATGGTTATAATTTTCTACATAAACAAAAACTGGAGAAAATTCGATATGGTGACGTGAATATGGCTTTCAACATGCTCGATGGAATGAGGTTGCATGACCCAGGGTTTGTATTGAAGCACACGGAGAATGCTGATGGTGCACTAGCAACCATGTTTTGGTGTGATTCACAATCAAAGGTCGAGTATGAAATATTTGGTGATGTATTAGTTCTCGACAGTACTTACAAGACTAATACATACCGTTTTCCGCTTGTCATACTATCTGGTGCAAACAACCACGCTAGCAATTATATTTTCGGTCCAGGGATAGTATGTAGTGAAACAATTCAATCCTACCGTTGGTTATTGCGCGCGTTCAAAGATGCGATGAATGATAAACTTCCATCTGTAGTGATCACTGATCAAGATGCATCTATATGCCAAGCAATTCAGGATGAATTTCCTGGCATTCCACACAGATTATGTAGTTGGCACCTATGCCGGAATGCCAAAAAGAGGGTGAGAAAAGCTAATTGCATGCGAGTTTGTTAAGTTGGCAAAGAGAAAATGCTCTGTACAGCAGTTCGAGGAATACTGGGCTAAATTAGTTAGAGATTATGGAGTGGCTGATAACTCATGGGTGAGCGACACATATGAGAAAAGAGCAATGTGGAGTGAGGCTTATTTTAATGGAGTGTTCTTGGTAGGAATGAGTACTACATCGCGTGCAGAGTCAATAAATGCACTTCTGAAGTTGTATATGAAGCCAAGTTTATCACTAACGGACTTCATCCAGATATTCTATCAGGCCTTGAAGCAGATGAGAAACAATTTTATCAAGAAGCAGTTGGATGATGAGATTAGGAAGCCAAAGGCGAGAATCGGGAGTGCTCTATTTGATCTTGAGGAACATGCTGCTAATTTGTGTACTAAAAGGGTTTTCAAAAAAATTCGTAAGAATATATCTTCTGAGCAAGGTATTATCACCGAGACCACAGAAAAGTTGGGAGAGGGGAAATTTTTATTCAGCTTTAGAGAGTATAATAAGGATGAGGAGAAACGCTACTCCGTAAAAGTTGATGTTGAGAATGCAATTTTTCGATGCGATTGCATGATGCTGGAGTCTGTTGGTGTTCCGTGTTCACATATTCTTTCTGGTTTCAAGTCTATGGGCATTATGGCCTTTCCAGCTAAAAGTATACATAATCGTTGGCTCATTGAAACAGGAAAGAGAATTAGGATTTTGTTTGCAGAGTCATTCGCAATGCCTGAAGTACAGCGCACTCGATTAGGCCTTCTATACAAGGAGTTTGTCAAATTATATCAATTGTTGTCCCAAGATGATTCCCAATTCACTAACTCGTTGAATAAGTTGAGAAAAAATACAAAAGATATAGAAGATATCAGGGGTGAAGCTAGGGATGATGAAAAAGTAGAGTGCAATCATGGGATTGGTCCGTGTGTTGAAGCAAATTATGGCATACACGACCCTATAAAAGTTAAGTCGAAGGGTGCTCCGCCGCGACAAAAGCAAAATTGCGGACTATGCGGGTATGTCGTTTTCCTATTTCTACATATCCTTTTAAATGTCAATATATCTGTGTGAATGTTCAACTTATTCATTTTTTGGCATGTTGACAGAGTGCCAGGCCACAACCGTGTTACATGTCCAAAGAATCCTGCAAACGGAGAACGGCATGAAGATGATTGAAGTATAAAAATACTTTAACTAATAATTGAAGTGATTGAAGTATAATAATTTTATAAATAATATTCTCTCCGTCCCTTAAGTATAGACACCTGAGTGAGTGGCACGGGTTTCAATAAAAGGTGTGTTGAGTTTGGCATGAATTTTAATGAATAAAAATTACTAAAAATACCATAATGGTGCTTGAATTGTAATTAAGGAAGATTATCACAAGTGCCCCCGCTTGGGTCGAAATGTTCTTAAGAAAATTTGCTCCAAATTTATTAGAGGTTTTAATTTTGTAATTAAGCAAAATACTAAAAATACCTGAGTGGTTCTTGAATTGTAAGGAAAATTATCACAATTGCCCATTTTGGCACCAAATGTAATTAAGTAAACTTAGGATAGAAATACCCCTCGTTCATGTGCGGGTTAAATTGTAGATATTAAAAATTATAAAACCTGACCCACGGTTAAGATGATGTTGAAGTTTAATTAAAAAAGTACAAAAACTACCCCATATTTAAGTAATATCTGAATTTGGCGTGAATTGTAATTAAAAAAATTGATTCTCAAAAGAATTTAGATTAAATTAATCATTACACAAACATGATCCGGGTACATAAATTTGAGTCGCTTATAAATTGAAACTATAACAATATCACCCTACTTGCAAAACTCACTCAAATATACTTTACGAACTTTAGATACATCATACGGTAAATTTAATTCATATAAGTGAAACTATAGCACATAATGCAATGATCAATGTCGTAATGTTTTTGTTGCTTCTCGACGGAAAGCAAACAAGCCGCGTACTAGCAATTCACAATGGACACAATGTGCTTTGATGCCTGTACAAATCCAGTCGACTATCCATACCAATCCAGGACATTTTTTACCATCCTACATACAACATATTAATCATTAGAGATGCGTTAAATGGTAACAAATGGAGTAAAAAATACAAGATAAGTAAAAATGAAAATCAACAAATAGGTAATCAACTTTGGCCAACAAATCGACTTGGCCTCAATTTTTACCCAACTAAAATGACTGACCCGATAGTATATGATTTTCCAATATGGCTAAATTTGGACCCACATCAATTTGCCAGATGATAACCTAATTGCATCAGAACCCAACCTATTATGCCCAGAAAAAGAATGAGACCAAGTGAAAGGTGGCAGACCAGTGCGCTGAGAAACTGGTTTACCCAAACGAGCATCAGTACTAGTTTTCGATAATGAAGTAGTTCTGGCTGCATCAGAGAGCAAAACATCCAAGTCCTTCGGCCGAGAAAGTGCCAGACGCTCCAAGATATCTTTGGGTTTATATAGTGGGGAATCGGCAAAGTCAGAGATTTTGATAATGTCATCAGATTCGCGAACCTTGAAAATGAAAATACAATCAACTCACTATGAAAATTCTGAAATCAATCAAATGCATAATTTTTTTCATAAGCATGACTCCATTAATAAGCATATTGCTATATTTACAATGACAGAATGCGCAGATGTAGCACAAAATCCGAGTATCCAAAATCTAAAAGGGATTTTTTCATCCTTATGCTCAAGTTTGCATTATGATGCCAAACAATAATGAGGAATTAATAATGCAAACAATATTAAAAGAAGATTATTCCTTGATTTTTTCAAAGATATCATTCGAGTTTGCGCAATCAGACAACAAAGTTGCGGTTGTTATGCCTTTTTTTTTTCCTTTGATTGCTATTAGATTGACGCTCTTTAATGTCAAACTCAGACATCACGGACCGTATTATCGACTTCATATTTTTTGGCATCTCAGTAATGCAATCTTTTAGTTCCTCGATGAGTTTGATTTGTTGCCTAAGTAGATTATCAGTGAGTATGGCAGAGTTTCCGACATTTAGAATGCTTTGCCCAAGAAGTTCTGTATTTAAAATTTGAGATACTTGGCACCATATGGTTTCCATAGCGCTAACTCTAGCCTCAAGTGTCGAAGGGACTTTGGGCACATGGGGAGAATCTCCACTAAATTTGAAATATGTGTATTTATTATTTGTTCTCTCACACACTTTTCTACTTCCTGCTCCTCACTACCATCATCTGTTGATGCATACCCGTCATCTATTCCCCATGATTGCATCGGTGGGGTAACATCATCAAAGTAATTGCCATCAATTTTTGGTCCATCAAAGTTCTCTTTCTTACTTTCCTTCTCATTTGTAATGTGCTCGCCAGTTTCAACGCCACACCTCTCATTTTCAGTATTAGGAGACACCAAATTATGTGTTGCATCTATATCTACTGGGAATTTGTTATGTGATTCGTTAGCAACTCGGGCTTGCATGCGGATAATATAAGTTAATTTATTGCCCGAACTTGCAAAGTTGAAACATTTTTAGCAAATATGTATGACCAGTTTTTAAAGAGACCTAAACGTGAAGATGGCAGAAAATCTGCAATTAGGTTTCCAAAAGCACTTACAAAAACTTGACATAAAGCATTAAACGAAATTGATTGATGCCAATAGAGTACATACAAAACTCCTTTAGCTTCACTGAACTTCACTCAACGCAGGAGAATTCACAGATTGATAGTCACAATTTAGTAAAAAAGGTGATTAATAAAAAGACTGTGACCACAGTATACATATTTCAAAACAACATCAAATCTATACTTGATATAAATGAAATTAAATTAAATAATAGTATATGTATATGTGTGTGTATACTGGCTCATGTATATTTTATAATATTATTGAAATTCGATCACATATTATTAATATAATAAACTATTTAACATTTTACGCCGTGCATCGCACGGGAGGACATCTAGTAATACTAAAGTAGCAGAAAAAACTACTTAGAAGGCTTACTTTTGGATTCCAGTAGCCCCATGCATTGTTGAAATCAAGTGCGATGTTAGATATTCTTTCCCGAGTTAGTTGTTCCACATATGGCAATGGAGAGGTAAGATTAACACCGGGAGTTGAATCTTTCGGACAAATATGGGCAAAGAAAATAACCTGAACATAAATAAGAGAAATGAATAATTGCAAGTATTATGGATTTCCCAAATTAATCAAATCGGGTTGAACGTGTGAAAGATATTCAATCGTACCTGGAGCAAGAATGAACATCCAGTTAAATATGTTCTTCCATGTTCTTTTCGTAACTTCACCCCATCATTTAGCTTTTCTACCACTAACTTGGCCCAATTCATGTACGACACTTTCTCCAAGTTCACAACAATATTCAAGTATCCCACCCGAATATTTGGTAATGTGTCCGGAAAGAGTAGTGTCCCAAACAAAAACATAAGGTAACACACCTTGAACTCATATCCACTAGTAACACAACTTTCTAGTTTTCTAGCTAGTTCGTTAATGTCAATTCTACCACTGGTCACCGTGAAATAATTCTTATATTTGTTTATACCTTCCACAGAGTCAAAGTCTAAATAGATATCATCGCCTTTATGTGGAATACCTAGGGCACGACTAGCCTCAGATGCAGAAATATTTATGTGACAAGTGTTGTCTAAAGTGATTAAACTCTCATCGGGATTATACCTATCTACGAGCCAACGGACCAACTCGCGGTCAAGTTGCTCAAACTCTATCTTAGTTATCGATAAAAATCCCATTTCTTCAACACATTTTTTCTGGTCCGGCTGAAGTTTTCCATTTACAGCCCATAGCTTTGTGAGAGATATCCTAGTGTCAAATTTTCCATCCTATGGTTTCATATAATCAGAAGAAAATTGCGTCATTAGTTTAACATCTTAATGAAATAATTCATCGAGAGAAGTAATTTTATCAAATGTGACTTACATCGGGCTTCATAAAATCCTTAAACTCATTCCGTTGCCGTTGGGTGTAACTTCCCAATATTCGATCGATATGCATATTTTCCCTATCATTTTTTTCAAATAAATCACCCTGTAGTATCATTGAAGTAATGAATTCCACGATTACCACATAAAATACATATCATGTACTATTTTGCTACTTCCACTTGAGCAAGACTCAAACCAAAAAAAAAAAAAAAAAATCAATCTGACATACCTTAACTTTAGCAGCACATTTGCGCTTTGATGCAGGAGTAGTCACGATTTTTTTTTCTGGACGGGCATCTGCATCGTCCGCTCCAATTCTCCTTTTATTTGTTGAAGGTTGCAACTTTTCATTCCTACAACAATTGGTAAAAAAACTACATATAAATAGTAGGAATAAAAAGACTTAACATATTGACAATAGCTGAAATCAACGCACTTCAGGTACTTACGGTGATGAGATTGAAGAATCCATGTGCAATATGTTTCTACGAAAAAAATCAAGAGCCTTTTGAAATTCTTTACAGGAAGGCTAACAACTGACAACGACTAAGAAGTCTTATGTCCTCCGAGTCGCACGGCGGCTCACACCTGTTACAAGAGGAAGGAGCTTCTGAGTGGAAAAGAGGAGCAGCAACTCTGCAGTAAAATTGGGGATGCGGAAAAGAAACCCTCGAATTGACACACACTGTAACACCCCCAATCCGTTCAGGGATATTACACGTCGTAGACCCTTTCCTCAAGGATCTACCAGGCTGGTAACAACATAGAACAACTCAACAATGCCTTTAAGGCTAAAATGACTCAGTAGACCGATTTGGTCTTTCAATAAATACATACAACTCAAACTCATTACATGCCCACGCAGGGGTCAAATACAACACACTCCCATACAACGGGAAAGAATACTGCAATGGAAAATAAACTATAACTAAACCAATGACATCATACGGATCCTCGTGTGATTAGTACCATTCATCTTTCATCATCCTTCGTGCCGACACTGTGTTATGCTCCCAAACCTGAATGCAAAAACAGACATCCACCCCCCGAATACTAGGGGGTTAGCAAAACTCCACTGTTTTGCTAGTGCAAGAACAAAGTGCAAATACGAGCCATACAATTCACATTCCACGAATAACAATAACCAGGAATCCTCAAAGATCCAAACGTGTCGAAAAGTACTTCCCGGGGCAAGAGTTTGGGTAAAACATTCCAAAACCGAAAGATCACAAATCAAGGAAAATAATTTATAAAACAGTTCTAAAGATGCCATTGAGAGTTTTAATAGAAAACAATTTAGGATTATCAAATCCTTCTCTTTCCAAAATCAACAGGGTCCTCGACCAGTAGGCGGAAAGCAATTTGCAAGAAAACCATTCAATCAACACAAACGAGTCTTCACAAATATTTCCCACGGGGTTCTCGACCCAATACAAATAATATCAACACGAGATCAAACATCTCAACATCACACGGGGTCCTCGACCCAAAACACAGAATGTTAACACAGCCCATCAACGACACATCCTCTCGTCCGACCAATACTGCTCAAGACCCCTGACTAATTAACCCTCGGAGATCTCGTCAAATGTCCTTGGTTAACTAACCCTGATACCAACGTTTAAAACAAGTTGAAACACACTTTCAGAAACACGAATCACGGTCTATAACGAGACCAGCATTTTGAAAAGAGTTGAAAGAATTTGAAATACGATAATCGTTCGGTAACGGGGTCTTAGCTATCACTCAAATATCCATTACCAATAAGCCTGCCAGGCGCCTCCACTGAAACACCTGTGCACCGGCGTTCACTCCACTATGTCAGCCGCACATTGTAAGTGTCACCGCGCCGGCGTCACTCCCGTAAGAGCCGCCCCTTGCACACGCATCGGGTTAAACACCGGCGTTCACCAACCATATGGAGCCGCACATTGCAGCGTACACCAGGTCGGAGTGCACGCCCCACCCTCAGAGGCTCCCGGATATGACGTCTCTCACAACAAGTATTCACATTGTCACAAACATCAAGCACACAGTCAATCGTTGTAACAATTATCAAATCAATACACCAATTCACATAATTCATCTGTCAGTCCACGACCACACGAATAAATAACAACACGCACGTCAACCATAACGCGACGGAAAGAAGCAATATACGTACCCACGCATTATCAAGCGCAACATCAACACCAAACATATCCAAAGGATTCACGTAGTCACTTACAACCCACACAATTTATCAAACACACGCGTTTTGAAAGTGAGCCTTTAACGAGGCTAGACGAATCTTTTGAAAACTCATTTCAAACAAACAAACAAACATACCCAGACGATCACCAATTATCATATCCACAAAACAAGAAATGTATGGACAAGGTACTTGCCTCGAATAAGAACAACGCGGAGAATCGACCGAAGTAGGTTGACACGAACCGACTACGAACCCGCCGACTCCACCGATCGCCAACTCGCGATAATAAACTACGAAGGACAATAACAACAATGAAAATGGATTCCATAGCACGACTTAAAGCCGTTGAATTCAAAGAACGAATGACGAAAGTTCAAGTGTTTCCCCCAAAACGGTCAAGAACACGATTCGTCCCGTCAAAATAAAAAACTGGAATTCCAAAACGAAATATGGATATACAACCCATAGGATATGTTTAACAACATCATTTAGCAACAATCTATCCATCAAAAACGGATGGAAAACAAGATCGAGAACGAATCCCCCAAAAAGTCGATTCGAAGGAAATCAAGAAATATACTCCGATTCGACGAAGAACAATGGATTAAGTGATGTTAAACACAAGAATACTACCAAGATTAATCATACTCATCATGAATTAATCAACAATACGGAACGAATCGGACAAAAACGCAAAAAACCCAAAATTCAAGAAACTCGGGTTCTAAGAAGAGATTACCTTGATTCGCTGGATCAAAGGATGACATAGGATGATCAATCAATGATATGAAATCAAGAACTTCATGGATTTGTTGTTCAACAACATGGATTCGCCTCCTCCGAAGCTCCAGCCGCGGATCGAAAAGAAAGGAAATGAAAAACGAGTGAAAATGAGGCTGCTCTGACACATTTATACTGGTGCAGCCTAGCGCGCGCTAGGCTTCCGGGATAGCGTGCGCTATCGGCCCAGGCCGCAATCCAGAACCTCACTGCCCTACTGACTTGGCCAGAAAGCGTGCGCAGCCTTCCGGCCGTAGCGCGCTCTACCTGCCGGTCGTAGCGTGCGCAGTGCCCGATAGTAGAGTGCACTACCTGCCGAACCTACCCGAGTCTGGAATCTGAGGACCCCTCTGCCCAGACCCGATAGCGTACGCTGGGCCGGTCGACAGCGTCCGCTACACCCGCCGAGCTAGCGCGTAGCCTTCCAGCCGTAGCGTGCGCTACGCCGGTTCCTGCCGGTCCTGCTCGGCCAGTGCCCGGCCAAAGATCGATGCCGCTTTGTCCGACAGTACTTTCGCCAAGACCCGACGACTCGATTTCCGAAAACGTACGGAACGAACACGACGAAAAGCTCGCGGACAACATCAACGACCCGAAATAAAAACATAATGCAATAATTAATCATACGCGACCAAGAAAAGGGTCGAGAGAACAAATACAGATACGGATACCCATAACTTTGGGTAAATTACAAAATGGCCCAAAATGCCCGAAAATCACGATACGTAACCGAATAACCAAATCGAAGTTCACAACACGTCTAACAAGGTTAAACGGGCTTACAGGGAACTCGAAACAGCAGTTTTGAACGAGATTCGCAAGAATCGAACCCAAGTGCGGAAAAGTCGCCAAAAAGCACGGAACTCAACAAAACGACACCGAAACGAACTCGGATGACAAAAAGTGCAGAATTAATCATTCTCGGAATGACGAAATGGTCATGAGCTAGTCATCAAAACGGACTTTCGCCGAAAAAAGAAATTACCGTAAATCGAAATTACGGGTATTACACACTACCCTCCTTAAAAGAAGTTTCATCCCGAAACTTAAAACAAGTAGGGAGAAGCAATATCCCGCCAGAGAAACTCAACGAGATACACAAGAAACGCGTAACTTACGCCCATCGGCGAAACGTTACAAGCAACGCCAAGGAATATACGGCGTGAAAACACGCTCCACGATGACCAACACCACGTCGCCGTTAGGGATATAATAAGACCAACAAATGACAAGCGTCATCAAACGGATAATATAGTCAAGTCAATTATCCGAACAATCACAAAACACAACGAACGAAAATCAATATGATTGACCAACCCAATGGTACATCAATCAAAACGCGAGCCAATCGCTGAACAAATACGGAATTCCACCGCCCAAGGGTTGGAAGATCGAAAACGAGACCAATTTCCCGAACTTAAGGGAATTACGAAGGAGTCTGAACGTTCAACAGTCATGAGACGAGATCAACAAAAACCGAATAATCAAACGATCAAGCCACAACAATCGAGACAACAAAAATCGAACAATCATGTTCGAATCACGAAGAACAATAAAATTCAAACAACAACTCCAAGACTCACAGGAATCGAACCGAACTCGGAAAAGTCACAGCGATAACCAGATCGACTCAAAACAAGATCACAGCTCGTTCGAACGATGAACCCGAAATACAGAACAAGTTCAGAAAGTATCAACGAACACGAGCGAGTCGATGGAATTGGGAAAGAGAAAATGCAGAAGTCAAAAATAATACGGGTATTATATTCGACCTCTTATAAAAGAAAGGTCGTCCCCGCAACCCATAACAACGGAAGCAAGGTAAAAACACAAAAGCAGCTGACGGAAACATTCCCCATGGCCTCTTAGAGCCGATCCTGATATCTGTACTGAAGTTCGCACCCAGAAAGACTCGGAACCCAACTCACAAAACTGGATCCTGTGTCTCTCGGGTCCACACTTGAAACGCGTTACCAACGAGAAGGACAATTGTACGTGTATGTCCCCGGCACACCACGGTTGAAACACCTCGGCTCGGCATATCGAAAATACAAATGCTAGATACAATGGGGAATAACGTCGCAAGACAACATAGCAGAGATGCCAACTTAGCACAATAGAAAATCATAACACATATCATATACAACGATTACCATTGTAAAGTAATATACACACGAACACCACAGCAACGACGGTATCGTTCGGCGACCATCAATGGCCCGAACGATAACCAGCACATAATTACAAACGTCGTGAAACAATCACACATGTACACAAACGTGTAAACCCAAAGCTTTAACAGCTCACATAGGTGCGATAACATGCAAACCACCACGAAATGACAACATTAAAGATCATCACCACACCTCCCAAAAGGGATAACAAAACATATGCGTGGCGAACGACTCAACGTTCACACCACTAATTCAATTATAACTCGGAGGGCTCACACCCTAACGACAATACTAACATCATACACACCTTCTCAGACCACAAGCAGGAAGTGATAGGTTTTAAAAACGAAAACCACCTTTTGAAAACAATTTGGAAACACCAGTTGGTCTTGAGTATCACATTTTCAAAAAGTTGAATAAACATCATTGTCGAGACTTTGAAAATCATCTTGCGTTTGAACAAAAATGAGGACACTTTTCTTTCAGTGAAAAACTTTCAGAATGTTTGACCCTCAGGTCTAAGTAAAAGTGTTTCTAAATAATTGAAAATATCTCAAAGTATTTTTGGTCCTCAATTGGAAATTTTTTGAAATATATTGTGGCACTAGAAAGCACCTTGAAAACACCGCAAGGAAATAATTCGTTTTCAAAGTACGTCTCGAAATTTAATTTTCTAAGATACTCAAGGTTTTCAAAAATTCAATAGGCCAGAATGCCCAAAACTCACGCATACCGACATACACTAAAACACCTCCTAGTACACGCATCAAAACGTTTAAAGTCAAGACAATACATGTCTTTTAACGGAAAATAAATGGTAAAATACCACAGTCGAAGACCGCCTAGGATACAGAACAAAACCACTAACCCCATTCAAGGCCTCTAAGGACCCTCCCGCACTGGCTAGTGAACAAGTCGAACGCGTATAAGCACAAAGCTTCCACAAGAGAACTTGTAAAACGAGCAAATCGATTCGAAAATCATAAGCAACGGACAAAAACAACAGTAAAAAGACATGAGAAGCGACGACACTCCTCGTATAAACCAAATACGAGAGTCAACTAAATACATATCGTGAAGTCAAAATCCACAGAAGGATTCTATCACTTAACAAATAATCATAAAAATAGCTTGTGCCACACGAGGCACAACATAAAGAAGGGAGACTTATATCCACAGGTCGCACGAAGATGATGATCGCCCCACGATACTAATCACGACCAACCAACTCAGACGACGCGTCGCGACACGACTCAGTCAGACAAAATCCGACGAGACAAAACTCAACAGACACAACTGACCCGACAGTCTAGGTTTCCACGACCTAATCTCCGATACCATTTATGTAACACCCCCAATCCGCTCAGGGATATTACACGCCGTAGACCCTTTCCTCAAGGATCTACCAGGCTGGTAACAACATAGAACAACTCAACAATGCCTTTAAGGCTAAAATGACTCAGTAGACCGATTTGGTCTTTCAATAAATACATACAACTCAAACTCATTACATGCCCACGCAGGGGTCAAATACAACACACTCCCGTACAATAGGAAAGAATACTGCAGCGGAAAATAAACTATAACTAAACCAATGACATCATACGGATCCTCGTGTGATTAGTACCGTTCATCTTTCATCATCCTTCGTGCCGACCCTGTGTTATGCTCCCAAACCTGAATGCAAAAACAGACATCCACCCCCCGAATACTCGGGGGTTAGCAAAACTCCACTGTTTTGCTAGTGCAAGAACAAAGTGCAAATACGAGCCATACAATTCACATTCCACGAATAACAATAACCAGGAATCTTCAAAGATCCAAACGTGTCGAAAAGTACTTCCCGAGGCAAGAGTTTGGGTAAAACATTCCAAAACCGAAAGATCACAAATCAAGGAAAACAATATATAAAACAGTTTTAAAGATGCCATCGAGAGTTTTAATAGAAAACAATTTAGGATTATCAAATCCTTCTCTTTCCAAAATCAACAAGGTCCTCGACCAGTAGGCGGAAAGCAATTTGCAAGAAAACCATTCAATCAACACAAACGAGTCTTCACAAATATTTCCCACGGGGTTCTCGACCCAATCCAAATAATATCAACACGAGATCAAACATCTCAACATCACACAGGGTCCTCGACCCAAAACACAGAATGTTAACACAGCCCATCAAAGACACATCCTCTCGTCCGACCAATACTGCTCAAGACCCCTGACTAATTAACCCTCGGAGATCTCGTCAAATGTCCTTGGTTAACTAACCATGATACCAACGTTTAAAACAAGTTGAAACACACTTTCAGAAACACGAATCACGGTCTATAACGAGACCAGCATTTTGAAAAGAGTTGAAAGAATTTGAAATACGATAATCGTTCGGTAACGGGGTCTTAGCTATCACTCAAATATCCATTACCAATAAGCCTGCCAGGCGCCTCCACTGAAACACCTGTGCACCGGCGTTCACTCCACTATGTCAGCCGCACATTGTACGTGTCACCGCGCCGGCGTCACTCCCGTAAGAGCCGCCCCTTGCACACGCATCGGGTTAAACACCGGCGTTCACCAACCATATGGAGCCGCACATTGCAGCGTACACCAGGCCGGAGTGCACGCCCCGCCCTTATAGGCTCCCGGATATGACGTCTCTCACAACAAGTATTCATATTGTCACAAACATCAAGCACACAGTCAATCGTTATAACAATTATCAAATCAATACACCAATTCACATAATTCATCCGTCAGTCCACGACCACACGAATAAATAACAACACGCACGTCAACCATAACGCAACGGAAAGAAGCAATATACGTACCCACGCATTATCAAGCGCAACATCAACACCAAACATATCCAAAGGATTCACGTAGTCACTTACAACCCACACAATTTATCAAACACACGCGTTTTGAAAGTGAGCCTTTAACGAGGCTAGTCGAATCTTTTGAAAACTCATTTCAAACAAACAAACAAACATACCCAGACGATCACCAATCATCATATCCACAAAACAAGAAATGTATGGACAAGGTACTTGCCTCGAATAAGAACAACGCGGAGAATCGACCGAAGTAGGTTGACACGAACCGACTACGAATCCGCCGACTCCACCGATCGCCAACTCGTGATAATAAACTACGAAGGACAATAAAAACAATGAAAATGGATTCCATAGCACGACTTAAAGCCGTTGAATTCAAAGAACGAATGACGAAAGTTCAAGTGTTTCCCCCAAAACGGCCAAGAACACGATTTGTCCCGTCAAAACACGAAAACGGAATTCCAAAACGAAATATGGATATACAATCCATAGGATATGTTTAACAACATCATTTAACAAAAATCGATCCATCAAAAACGGATGGAAAACAAGATCGAGAACGAATCCCCCAAAAAGTCGATTCGAAGGTAATCAAGAAATATACTTCGATTCGACGAAGAACAATGGATTAAGTGATGTTAAACACAAGAATACTACCATGATTAATCATACCCATCATGAATTAATCAACAATATGGAACGAATCGGACAAAAACGCAAAAACCCCAAAATTCAAGAAACTAGGGTTATAAGAAGAGATTACCTTGATTCGCTGGATCAAAGGATGATATAGGATGATCAATCAATGATATGAAATCAAGAACTTCATGGATTTGTTGTTCAACAACATGGCTTCGCCTCCTCCGAAGCTCCAGCCGCGAATCGAAAAGAAAGGAAATGAAAAACGAGTGAAAATGGGGCTGCTCTGTCACATTTATACTGGTGCAGTCTAGCGGGCGCTAGGCTGACGGGATAGCGTGCGCTATCGGCCCAGGCCGCAATCCAGAACCTCACTGCCCTACTGACTTGGCCAGGTAGCGTGCGCAGCCTTTCGGCCGTAGCGCGCGCTACCTGCCGTCAGAAGCGTCTTGATGCCGACAGTAGCGTGCGCTACCTGCCGAACCTACCCGAGTCCATAACCTCAGGACCCCTCTGCCCAGACCCGATAGCGTACGCTGGGCCGATCGACAGCGTGCGCTACACCTGCCAAGCTAGCGCGCGCAGCCTTCCGGCCGTAGCGTGCGCTACGCCGGTTCCTGCCGGTCCTGCTCGGCCAGCTGCTCAGTCGCCAAGACCCGACGACTCGATTTCCGAAAACGTACGGAACGAACACGACGAAAAGCTCGCGGACAACATCAACGACCCGAAATGAAAACATAATGCAGTAATTAATCATATGCGATCAAGAAAAGGGTCGAGACAACAATACAGATACGGATACCCATAACTTTGGGTAAATTACAGAATGGTCCAAAACGCCCGAAAATCACGATACGTGACCGAATAACCAAACCGAAGTTCAAAACACGTCTAACAAGGTTAAACGGACTTACGGAAAACTCGAAACAGCAGTTTTGAACGAGATTCGCAAGAATCGAACCCAAGTGCGGAAAAGTCGCCAAAAAGCACGGAACTCAACAAAACGATACCGAAACAAACTCGGATGACAAAAAAGTGCAGAATTAATCATTCTCGAAATGACGAAACGGTCATGAGCGAGTCGTCAAAACGTACTTTCGCCGAAAAAAATAATTACCAAAAATCAAAATTACGGGTATTATATATATATATATATATATGTGTGTGTGTGTGTGTGTGTGTGAGAGAGAGAGAGAGAGAGAGAGAGAGATAGAGAGAGAGAGAGAGAGATATCAAAACTAATTTCTAGCTAACCAAAAATCTTGAGAGGAAACGTGAGATGCCTGGGAAGGTAAGTTCCCAAAAATTCCCAAAATATTGAGAGGAAACGTGAAGCGGGATGAAAGGAACGAAATTCCCAGAACTGGGCGGTGGTTTTTAAGGCAGATGAAAGGGATGGAAGGGTCAAGGGGGTTTCCGGTTCAATCGTCCAGTCATGAAGGCTTTTTGATTACTGAAGTAGGCTTGTCCGTCTACTCACGATATTTCTTTTTTTTTCTTTTTTGGTTGGTGTGGCTTTAATTTCTAACTAATAATGGTGAGAGAACCATAATATGCTAGTTAATTAATAATATGCAATTTATATATATTAATGAAAATTTCTTGTCCACATCATGTCTATAATTTGTTATTTTCTCATAATTCTAGACTAATTATTATTAAAAATATATTTATATTGGACTAATTTAAATAAAGAAGGTTAAAGAATTGAATGAGATTAAAATAAGAAAATAATTATAATTTTTTAGATAATATGTAATTATCAATTATGTATAATTTGAATCGATCATGTACATTTCAACTTACTGTATATAATCCTGACCAATCATGTTTACTCTCAACCAATTCCGTATAATTTCAAATCGATCATGTATAATTTCAATCGATTAAACTAATCATGTACAATTCTAATTGATTATGCATAATTTCAACTAAATATGTACAATTTCGACTCTTTATGTATCATTTCGCCTAATTGTGTACAATTTCAATCAGTTGTGTATAATTTCAAATCAATTATTTACATTTTCGACCAATTATGTTTAATTTCAAATCGGGTATGTTTAATTGATTATGTATAATTTCAACCAACTGTGTACAATATCGAATGGATTATACATATTTTAATTGATTATACATAATTTCAAACAAATATGTACAATTTCGACCCATTATATATAATTTCAAATCGATCATGTACATTTTCAAATCAATTATGTGCAATTTCAAATCGAGTATGTTCAATTTCGGCCAATTATGTTTACTCTCGACCAATTATGTACAATTTCAGATCGATCGTGTATAATTACAACCAATTATAAATAATTGTGATCAATTGTGTATAATTTCAAATCGATCATGTACTATTACAACTTAGTGTATATAATTTCGACCTGTTATGTACCATTTCGACCAATTATGTGTAATTTCAACTCGATCGTGTATAATTTCAAATATAATCGCAACAAATTATATACAGTCTGTTGAGATTGTACAATTTCGACCCATTATGTAAAATTTTAAATCGATTATGTACATTTTCAAATCGTTTATGTACAATTTAAAATCGTGTATTTTCAATTTTGACCAATTATGTACAATTTCAAATTGATTAAGTATATTTTCAAACCGATTAACTATAATTTCAATCGATTATGCTCAATTTCGACCAATTATGTACATTTCAAATCGATCATGTTCAATTTCAATTTGCCAGATGATAATCGCACAAATGTAAAACATAAGAGATAAATTTACCAAATAAAAACCTCTACACTTTCTGATAAATCTCTCTCTAAGAAATTTTCAAACTTTCGATCATGTACTATCATAACTTAGTGTATATATTATTTCGACCTATTATGTACCATTTCGACCAATTATGTTTAATTTAAAATCAATCATGTACATTTTCAAATCGATTATGTGCAACATCGAATCGAGTATGTTCAATTTTGACCAATTCTATTTACCCTCGAGCAATTATGTTCAATCTCAACCAGTTATGTATAATTTCAAATCGATCAGGTACTATTACAACTTAGTGTAGACAATTTTGACCTATGTCGTAAATTCAAATAGATTATTTATATTTTCGACCAATTATATAATTTTGACCTATTACGTATCATTTCGACCAATTTAGAAGGTCTATTTTACCCGATTTAGAAAGTATTTTTTCTAGTAGTGATTATTGATTTGAAATTAAACATAATTGGTCGAAATGGTACATAATAGTGATAACACTCATTTTTACACATATTTTTACACCGATTTTTCGGGTTTTAGGATCCTAAAATGTGTAGAACTGTGTCGTTTATGCTCATATTGTGTTTATTGGACTCGATCACGCTTGGGTACGTTTTATGGATTTTATAGGTACTTTATGGACATAAATCAAGCAAGAACGAAGTCTCAATCCCCAATACATATCAAGCAATACGGAAACGAGAGATCGAGCCAAAAAAGGAGTCAAAACAGACCAACATTAGCTCGGCCGTGCCACATTGACACGGTCGGGTTTCGCATCCAGGCAATTGTGCCCTTTTTAGAGGAGTATGACACGGGCCGTGTCATTCGACACGGTCGTGTCATTTGCTCGGCCGTGTCAATTGACACGGTCGAGTTCCCTGTCCAGCGAGCTTCAGCTTTTCTAGAGCACTATGACACGGGCCGTGTCACTTTTCGGTGGAAAAATCACCTTTTGATATTTTTGCAAGATTTGAGCATGAAAAGTGATATTTTTAGACTTATAAAAGAGGATCTTGGGCAAGACTTGAGAGATATGCTGAATTAGAGTGATTGGAAAGAGAGAAACACAAGATTTGAGGGCTTTTACTCCAAAAAGAAGGAGATTTGAAGGAAAATCTTGAAGAACACTTCAAGAACATTTGAAGGCTTCAACCGGGATAAATCAAGACACCATCCGAGTTTTATCTTCTTCCTATCTTTTATTTATTTTGTTGTTTTATTTAGCATGAACATGATGAACATGATGATTATTAATTTTTATTCTATTACCATGTCCGGCTAAACTCATTAGATTCCGGGCATGGGAGTACGTTGTTTTGCTATGGTTTTGAGGGATTGATGATTATATATATCTAGTGTGATTTCTTTATCAAATACTTGGTTTTGATTCATGTTTAGACACTTGATCAATGTTTTTACATGTTGAACTTAATTGCTCATAATTCGAGAGAAGAGGGCATTAATAGATTTCGAGTATTTGACATAGTAAATTACGAGATTGAGAAATCGGTGATAAGCTATGATGATGTTTAAATCTTATGAACATTTTGGAGTTAGCTAATTTATAGTAAACGGAGACGTTATTATAGGTTGTTTAATTACGTTTTAATGCATCTCGAGAGGGACTTTAGAATATTATTGTGATTATCATTTTGGAAACGCACTTAGAACTTTTGGAACCAATCCCGACTAAACTTAGTGATCAACGGAAACCGAGCCTTGGAATCTTTCTTTGTAAACTCTTACAATTCTCTTGAATTCGGATATTTTATTTTATTGTCATCATTTTATTTTATTTCGTTAACCATCCATTCAACTTTCGATCGTCTAGATAAAACCGGAATCATTATAATCTAGTACTCAACACATTCGGAATATTTAGTCACTGCGGAATACGACCTTGCTCGCCGCTTTCTACACTCACTCCGTACACTTGCGGATTGTTTAAAAATATAGCGAACAAATAGATTGAAATAATATATACACCAAGTTGTAATAGTACATGATCGATTTGAAATTGAACATTATTGGTTGAAATTATTTATAATTAGTTGTAATGATATCGATTTGAAATTGTACATAATTTATTGAAATTATACACAATAGATTTACAGTTATACATCGATTTGAAATTATAAATATTTGATCGAAATTGAACATAATCGATTTGAAATTATATATAGTTGGTCGAAATTGAACATAATTGATTTGAAATTATACATAATTGGTCGAGAATAAACATAGGCCGAAATTAAACATACTCGACTTGAAATTGCTTTGCACATAATCGCTTTGAAAATGTACATGATCGAGTTGAAATTACAGATAATTGGTCGAAATGGTACACAACAGGTCGAAATTATATACACCAAGTTGTAATAGTACATGATCGATTAGCAATTGTACATAATCGATAGTAATTATTTATAATTAGTTGTAATTATACATGATCGATTTGAAATTGTACATAATTTGTTGAAATTATACATAAATCGTTTTGCAATTGTACATAAATCGATTTGAAATTATACACAATTGGTCGGAATTGAACATAATCGATTTAAATTATACATAATTGGTCGAAATTGAACATAATCGATTTGAAATTATACATAATGGGTTGAAATCGTACATATTTGGTCGAAATTACATACACTAAGTTTTAATAGTACATGATCGATTTGAAATTATACATAATTGGTCGAAATGGTACATAATAGGTCGAAATTATCCACACTAAATTGTAATAGTACATGATCGATTTGAAATCTACTTTACAATTAAAAGAGAGTTGTACAAAACACGTGTCTTTATGTGAATTTTTTGAATTAATTATCTTTTTCTTTTAAAAACACACTAACTCCTACCATTTGAATGAGAGTTAATGGGAACCAATTTTTTTTTCTTTTTATTTTTCTCCCAATGTTTAAAAGTAATAGTTTTATTGTCTCAACTCTATTTTTTATTATTAATATTTTAAATTAATCTTCTTTTTACGATATTTGATTTAACATTCATTAGGCAGATATATAATTAAAATATTTCTTTTTGAATATAAGTTGTTTTTGAATAATTATTATATTATATCTTGATTTTAAATTATTTTTATATAAAATACAAAAATTAGATAATTTCCAAATAATTTCATTGAAGTAAATCTATCTTTTTACAAGATCAATATTTTTACTTCAGTTTTCACCTTCTTATAATAATTTTAGATTACTGAGTTATTTTATTTTAAAAATATTTGGGAAAATAATTATAGATAGACTTACAATTCCTAGTAGAAAGATATATTATTAGTTAAAATAATTTTTTGATCGATTCTTCTTCATTATGAAAAGAAAAATTATATAAACAAATATAATAAGTTGATTATATTTTTATTTAAGTACGTACAATAACTATGCCTAATGAATTAATATCATTATTAAGTATAAAATGTGTGACTTTAATCTAAATATTTATCAAAACTATATGACGTTCTTTCACCTGTATACTGATATGTAATTATATTAGTATAATAATATAAATATTACAAATATACAATGATCATATAGATTCCTGTCATGTTTATATATTTTATATCGAATTTTTACACATCTATACTTAATATTAAAACAGAGTCGCAAAAAATCTAGGGAAACATGTGTCATCTCTACGTTAATCCTCTTTTTAAAAATCTTAAGAAAAATGGACGTTTAATTTGGGAGAGGGTTAGAGGATTATTCCATTATATACTATCTACCAATTAAAAACTTCCACTCAGTTTATTCCTTTTATTTTTAACCTAATAGTTTAAATAATTATAACTTTTATGTATCAATTTTATTTTTGAGAAAAAACATATCAAATTAATTCTTACTTCGTGCTCTTTAATTTGACATCCATATAGTATTTATAAAGTAATATAAATATAATTATAATATATTTAGATGATTAAAATATTTCAATATAAAAATATGAGAGTATTGAAGAAAGATATATTTTTAGTTTATTTTCATAGTTTTTTTAACAATTATTTGTTTTAAGAATTATTTTGTTCTGATTATAAAATAGTAAAATATATTACATTAATGTTAAATCATATAAAAAATTATATTAGTAAGAATATCACTTGTATAATTTTAATGAAAGTTGATAATACAACACCACCAACATCATCATCAGAGGCTTAATCTCAAAATGTTGTGGGGTCGGGGTCGGCTATAATGAAAGTTGATAATAATAAACATAATTTAATTTCTTATTTATAAAATTAGATATAAAGCTCATATTGTCCTATATGAAAAAATAAATGCCGGTGCTTAATTAATTTACGGTTTTCCTATCATGTGCCCTTAGATCACATGATAAGAGTTTATAAATGAAACTAAATCAAATAAAGTATATGTGTGTGTATACTGACTCATGTATATTTTATAATAATTTTATAATATTATTGAAATTCGATCATAATTTTTAATATAATAAAATACTTAACATTTTACGCCGTGCATCGCACGGGAGGACATCTAGTTATACATAATCGATCGCAATTATTTATAATTAGTTGTAATTGTACATGATCGATTTGAAATTATACATAATTGGTTGAGATTGAACATAATTGGCCGAGGGTAAACATAATTGGTCGAAATTGAACATACTCAATTTCAAAAGGGGCCTGACATGGTCCAATAACACCCCTGATTTAAACAGGCAGCCCCTTGTATGAGAGTCATACAAACACATTCCCTGAGTAGAATACTTCATTCATAAATGGAGACATTCAGAAAATTTCAAACAGATTGACCATTTTGGCAGGCAGCTCTCCATGTTTTTCCTGGATCCTGCATTTTCAAGTTGATTGTTTCAAGCCCTGGAGTGCTGAGGTTAGTGGAGGTGGGATTGGAAAATCTCCTTAAGGGCAGAACAGAATGAAGATCAATTCGAGATAGAAAATTAAGATTAACCGTGTGGTTTAAGTTCCAATAACTGCAAGCTCAAACTTGATCAATTTCGTCGAAATAATAACTCATAGAAACAGTCATCCAAGAAAGCAGCCCCAAAAACCAACCTGATAATAATCTGTTAAGTACCACAAACATCCGAAAACCATCTAAAAGAAATTACAGAGCATAAACAGAAAAAAAAAAAAACAGGATAGGTCCTTCAAAATTAAAACCAGCAAAACTCAGAGCAAGAAGCGACTTATGCAAATCATAATATCGGTCTGTGAATAACACCACTGACTTAAATACAAAAACAGCTCCCTTAGCTGATCTTCGCATTTGAAAAGTCCATTTCCGGAGGCTGTATGGAAATTTATTTCAGGTCAGTAAAAAAATAGAAATTACAAGAAAATAGAGAGTTAGAAAATGATTAACTAGCATTCACCTCTGCCATAAGAAGACGGGAATGCCGTCAATGAAGGGAGTGCCTCCGTAAGACTCAAGACTGAATTCAGCCGGAAAAGCCGGGACCCTATCGCAGCACACGAGCACTCAAAACTGCCAAAGAACTTATCAAAGCCGATATCTGTGAAGCAAAATCCGCCAAGTGGCATCACTCATCGGTTCAGAACTATCGCCGAACCTACTACAATAGATGAGCATCCTTGCCCTATGTCACAAAAACCCCTCCCCGTAGAATTTCAGTGCATTAGCTCGAAGCTATCAAAATAGTAGTGAGACCCAACGACAAATCTAGAACCCAGAAAGCTTAGAGACCCGTAGGATGAAAATAGGCAGCAGTTGTGCCGAATCAATTTACCAAACTGCTGCCAGCAAATCCGTCCGGCAACAAACATGTTCCAAGTTCAAGATGTTGGCATCAGCATATCAGCAGTCCGATTGGAAATAGCAGCAAATATGGAATCCGATTCCATATCCGTGAAGCGTAGTACTTGTACAAAAGCACATTTATTGAAAGCCAACATCAAAAGCAGTGAAACCCAGGAGGTCCCACAAAATGTCAACACAACAAGAAGCACCCGAAAAGCAATACCAACACATAATTCAGGTAATGGGGAATCAGATTCCATATCATCAACTCAGCAAACACAAGATATGAAAAGAGACTCCCATATTCAGAACCGATCACAACACAATCTTTTCTATCAAGCAAATTCAAAAAGAGATGCTGACCGTGTAAAGAGAAATGGGAGAAATCCCCATCTGCGACCGAGACCTGTTAGATAGTGGAGGAATGACTCAGGCGGGACGACTCAATGAGTTGAATAGGCCAGACTCACTGAGTCGAACAACAGATGGTCGGCCAGGCTTCATGAACGGCGCGGGTTCCAGATCGGGAGCACATCCAATGGTGTGTAAGGGATCTGTATAAGAAGAATCGCAGGCCCTTTTTGAAACTAACAGCGCGCACCCAAAACAAAATATATCCCTAAGATCGCGAAGGGGAATGAATCTTTGTATGATGTCGCGAATCGTGAAAAAGGGGAATCTGCTGAACCACTTGAATATGAAAGCCTCCATCAATGGGTGGGTGGGGTCTGGGTCGGGTAGCAAAACCCAAATCTGGATGCGAAACGAGGTTGTAGCTCGCGAGGAAGAGATCCCCAAAACCTGAATCGGGGGGAATCAAGTGAAATTCGGAACATGAAACGTGAATAGAAGAAGAGAAGGGCAAAATTTAAGCAAGAGGGTGGCCGGCGGCTGTTGGCGGCTGGCGGAGGCAACAGTCGCCGGCCAAGGAAGAAACGCACGTTTAGTGCGTGAGAATCGCACGTAGAGAATCGCTGCTCTATTCTCATCGTCCATGTCGATGAGATGAGAAAGATAATTCACTTTGAATTTATTTTATGATTTATTTTCTTAAAATTTATTTAAGTTAATTAAAGGGTTATAAGTGTAATTTTCCAATTGAATATCCAGATACTCTTGTACAAATTATTATATTGTACGAACGGTCAAGATTTAATACAACTAGTTTTATTAATTATACAATTGATCCAACGATTATTAATAAGTATGATGAAATAAGATGAATGTAAACTATATACAAGGTAGGGTGAATCATAGAAACTCCCTTCAAGGTTTTATTTGATAAAACTACATTTCTAATAACCTATTACAAATAATGATCAAACACCCTCCTCATACCGTAGCACGAGATAATCACTTCTAGTTTTTTTATTATAGCAGAATACATTATATATATGTGTGATTGTGTCATGCATTCGTGTGTATAGTATTAAGCTACAAATTATTATTGGGCAGGTTTGTAACATCCCAATTCACAAATGGAACATTACACGCCGTAGAACCCCCGTGAGGTCTACCAGGCTACTCATGACACGTAAACCACAATGATATCCCAAATGATGCATTCAAAAAGTAAATAAGGTCGTGGCCTCGGCCAAAATATTTTAACGGAGTATATGAAACATAAGTTAAATACTAATTCATTGCTCACGCAGAGGACTTAAACCAAGTTTAAAAATAAACAGTCTAACTCCAGTACTCAACAAATGCAATGACAAAACAGAAAAATACAGACTCGAGCCACATCATCATGCCAGCCCATCCTTTGCGTGCGCATCCCATGCCAGCTCCTCAGCTCGACCAGTACCTGAAATGCATAAGACGCATTTCCCCCATTTAAGGGGTTAGCATTTGAATAGCTAGTGCAAGTACACAATTACACAACATTATATACATACGAGATCCAACGCAAACAAACCATTAGGAAAAGCATTTGAAATCAATATTCCGGAATATCACATTTACATTTAAAAACAGTATATCCTCACGTTTCCGCACCAAAACCATACACACTTGCTAACTCGCGACCGTACCCATTAGTATCGGTCCCCAGAGGTCCCGTCGAACCGTCCCCAGGTGAGAAATCACTTCTGCGGCCGTACCCATTAGTATCGGCCCCAGAGGTCCCGTCGAACCGTCCCCAGGTGGAAGAACATCAACACACGCACCCAAGTCCACTTCCGTGGACGTACCCATTAGTATCGGCCCCCAGAGGCCACATGGAAGGAAAAGGGTTCGGTCCGAACAATCTTCACCAATCCGATCCTAACAACGATAGAGACTCAATCAACTACAATTCCACTGAGAAATCACGAATTAATCGGCGTTCTACCCTAAGGGACAATACGCCGAACACTACGGAGACATAAGGTTCAAATTCGATCAACGAAGGGAAAAACTTGGAATTGATCCACTAAAGTTCTAGGAAAACATAACATTACGATTACCCAACTATAATTCATCATCAATCGAAGCAAAAACGAACGGAAAATTGAATAATAGCCAAGAACCCTAAAATTAGGTATAATGTCCAATTACCTCAATTCAACGATGGAATGGTGGAAGGAAGGTGATTGATTCGTGTTAAAATGTCCAATTCCGAGTTATAAGATGCTAGAATGCAATATCCGGATGAAATCGCCCAAAAACCGTGATGAAGGAGTGGAGAGCCGAGAGGAATGATGAAAATGGGGTTAAAACCCGTGTCCTGTCTATTTATATCGGGATGTAACACGGCGCAACAAATGGCCCAAATGGCGCCGTGTTCGGGCCAGACAAGGGTCAACGGCGACTGTGCGACACGGCGCATGCACACGGCGCAAATGCCGCGGGTCTTGCGCCGTTTTGCAAGGCAATGGCACCATCGGCAACACGGCGCATGCACCCGCCTGCAATGCCGCGGTCTTGCGCCGCCAGACAGTTAGGCCAGATAGCCTCTGGACACAAGACAACGCTACCAAAACGGAAAAAGACGATAAACCAAAACACGATATGCCGACCCAACTGTCCGGGAAAATCACATGCAACGAGAATAATATCCAAGAACCCGAAACGGTCCGAGGTACACAACCATAATCGAACAAGGAACAAATTCCTAAACTTATAGGAAATTACTAAATGGCCCAAACGTCTGAAAATCACGATACAACGTCGGATTAACAATCCAAAACTCACAACATGCTCCACTCAACCATACGAACTCATGGAAATAGGAAAATAACGAAATCGAATGAGTTTTACGATAATCGAATGCACATGCGATAAAATGTAACTCAAGATGAAAATACGCAAAAACATCATCGAAACTCGTCCAAACGGGGAAACTCCAAGAACAAAATAGATTCAGAATTCCAAAATAGTGTTAAGCGAGTTGTCCGAAACGAACATACACGAAAAATAGAAATTACCAAAAATAGAAAACACGGATATTACATTCTCTCCCCCTAAAAATAAGTTTCGTCCCGAAACTTACAACGCGAATAACTCGGGGTATCTCGACCTCATACTCTCTTCCGTCTCCCACGTGGCTTCCTCGGACCCATGCCTCGACCATTGCACTTTAACCAAAGGAATGGTTTTGTGCCTGAGTTGCTTCACCCGATGCTCTAAGATCTGAATCGGCCTCTGCTCGAAGGTAATGTCGGGCCCCAACTCGATCTCTCCAAAATCAATAATATGGCTAGGTTCCGGTACGTACTTCCTAAGCTGGGAAACATGAAATACGTTATGCACGTGGCTCAGGGAAGGCGGCAAGCCTAACCGATATGCAAGCTCTCCAACTCTCTCTCGAACCTCGAATGGCCCAATAAATCTCGGACTAAGTTTACCCTTTCGACCGAAACGGTAAACTCCCCGTGTCGGCGACACATTAAGCAACACATGGTCTCTCACCTCAAACTCCAACGGCCGACGACGTGTATCGGCATAAGACTTCTGTCGACTCTGAGCCGTCAACATCCTATCGCGAATCAAAGCAATCTTCTCTCTCGTCTCAACTACCATATCAGGCTCGGTGCCAATTAGCTCATATGTATCATCCCAACACAACGGCGATCTGCACTTCCTACCATACAGTGCCTCAAATGGTGCCATTTTGATCGAGGCGTGCCAACTATTGTTGTACGTGAATTCGATCAATGGCAAGTGCGACTCCCAATCATCCTTCCAATCTAAAGCACAGGCTCGCAGCATATCCTCCAAATTCAGATGGTCCGCCTGCATCGTCTGTCTGAGGGTGGTAGGATGTACTGAGTCTCAACTCAGTCCCTAAAGCTCTATGAACGGCCTGCCAAAAATGTGATATAAACCGGCCATCACGATCTGAAACAATACTCTTAGGGGTCCCATGCAACCTCACTATCTCCGCAATAAACACTCGCGCTAGTCTCTCTGGCCCCCAAGTGTCCTTAATACTTAGAAAATGAGCTGATTTTGTAACACCCCCAATCCGTTCAGGGATATTACACGTCGTAGACCCTTTCCTCAAGGATCTACCAGGCTGGTAACAACATAGAACGACTCAACAATGCCTTTAAGGCTAAAATGACTCAGTAGACCAATTTGGTCTTTCAATAAATACATACAACTCAAACTCATTACATGCCCACGCAGGGGTCAAAAACAACACACTCTCGTACAACGGGAAAGAATACTGCAGCGGAAAATAAACTATAACTAAACCAATGACATCATACGGATCCTCGTGTGATTAGTATCGTTCATCTTTCATCATCCTTCGTGCCGACCCTGTATTATGCTCCCAAACCTGAATGCAGAAACAAACATCCACCCCCTGAATACTCGGGGGTTAGCAAAACTCCACTGTTTTGCTAGTGCAAGAACAAAGTGCAAAATACGAGCCATACAATTCACATTCCACGAATAACAATAACTAGGAATCCTCAAAGATCCAAACGTATCGAGAAGTACTTCCCGAGGCAGGAGTTTGGGTAAAACATTTCAAAAACCGAAAGATCACAAATCAAGGAAAACAATTTATAAAACAGTTTAAAGATGCCATCGAGAGTTTTAATAGAAAACAATTTAGGATTATCAAATCCTTCTCTTTCCAAAATCAACACGGTCCTCAACCAGTAGGCGGAAAGCAATTTGCAAGAAAACCATTCAATCAACACAAGCGAGTCTTCACAAATATTTCCACGGGGTTCTCGACCCAATCCAAATAATATCAACACGAGATCAAACATCTCAACATCACACGGGGTCCTCGACCCAAAACACAGAATGTCAACACAGCCCATCAAAGACACAGCCTCTCGTCCGACCAATACTGCTCAAGACCCCTGATTAATTAACCCTCGGAGATCTCGTAAAATGTCCTTGGTTAATTAACCCTGATACCAACATTTAAAACAAGTTGAAACACACTTACAGAAACATGAATCACGGTCTATAACGAGACCAGCATTTGAAAAGAGTTGAAAGAATTTGAAATACGATAATTGTTCGGTAACGGGGTCTTAGCTATCACTCAAATATCCGTTACCAATAAGCCTGCCAGGCGCCTCCACTGAAACACCTGTGCACCGGCGTTCACTCCACTATGTCAGCCGCACATTGTACGTGTCACCGCGCCGGCGTCACTCCCGTAAGAGCCGCCCCTTGCACACGCATCGGGTTAAACACCGGCGTTCACCAACCATATAGAGCCGCACATTGCAGCGTACACCAGGCCGGAGTGCACGCCCCGCCCTCAGAGGCTCCCGGATATGACGTCTCTCACGACAAGTATTCACATTGTCACAAACATCAAGCACACAGTCAATCGTTGTAACAATTATCAAATCAATACACCAATTCACATAATTCATCCGTCAGTCCACGACCACACGAATAAATAACAACACGCATGTCAACCATAACGCGATGGAAAGAAGTAATATACGTACCCACGCATTATCACGCGCAACATCAACACCAAACATATCCAAAGGATTCATGTAGTCACTTACAACCCACACAATTTATCAAACACACGCGTTTTGAAAGTGAGCCTTTAACGAGGCTAGCCGAATCTTTTGAAAACTCATTTCAAACAAACAAACAAACATACCAAGACGATCACCAATCATCATATCCACAAAAAAAGAAATGTATGGACAAGGTACTTGCCTCGAATAAGAACAACGCGGAGAATCGACCGAAGTAGGTTGACACGAACCGACTACGAACCCGCCGACTCCACCGATCGCCAACTCGCGATAATAAACTACGAAGGACAATAACAACAATGAAAATGGAATCCATAGCACGACTTAAAGCCGTTGAATTGAAAGAACGAATGACGAAAGTTCAAGTGTTTCCCCCAAAACGGCCAAGAACACGATTCGTCCCGTCAAAACACGAAAATGGAATTCCAAAACGAAATATGGATATACAACCCATAGGATATGTTTAACAACATCATTTAGCAACAATCGATCCATCAAAAACAGATGGAAAACAAGATCGAGAACGAATCCCCCAAAAAGTCGATTCGAAGGAAATCAAGAAATATACTTCGATTCGACGAAGAACAATGGATTAAGTGATGTTAAACACAAGAATACTACCAAGATTAATCATACTCATCATGAATTAATCAACAATACGGAACGAATCGGACAAAAATGCAAAAACCCCAAAATTCAAGAAACTAGGGTTCTAAGAAGAGATTACCTTGATTCACTGGATCAAAGGTTGATATAGGATGATCAATCAATGATATGAACTCAAGAACTTCATGGATTTGTTGTTCAACAACATGGCTTCGCCTCCTCCGAAGCTCCAGCAGCGGATCGAAAAGAAAGGAAATGAAAAACGAGTGAAAATGAGGCTGCTCTGTCACATTTATACTGGTGCGGCCTAGCGCGCGCTAGGCTACCGGGATAGCGTGCGCTATCGGCCCAGGCCGCAATCCAGAACCTCACTGCCCTACTGACTTGGCCAGGTAGCGTGCGCAGCCTTCCGGCCGTAGCGCGTGCTACTTGCCGGTCGTAGCGTGCGCATTGCCCGACAGTAGCGTGTGCTACCTGCCGAACCTACCCGAGTCCAGAATCTCAGGACCCCTCTGCCTGCACTGAGCACAGAGGCCGGGCTTGGCCGACAACAGACGCTACACCAGCCGAGCTAGCGCGCGCAGCCTTCTGGCCGTAGCGTGCGCTACGCCGGTTCCTGCCGTGCCTGGTCGGCCAGTGCCCAGCACTTCCGACAGTGCCGCACCTGTCCGGCCAGCTGCTCATCCGCCAAGACCCGACGACTCGATTTCCGAAAACGTATGGAACGAACACGACGAAAAGCTTGCGGACAACATCAACGACCCGAAATGAAAACAGAATGCAATAATTAATCATACGCGACCAAGAAAAGGGTCGAGACAACAAATACAGATACGGATACCCATAACTTTGGGTAAATTACAAAATGGCCCAAAACGCCCGAAAATCACGATACGTGATCGAATAACCAAACCGAAGTTCACAACATGTTTAACAAAGTTAAACGGACTTACAGGAAACTCAAACAAATAGCTTGAACGAGATTCGCAAGAATCGAACTCAAGTGCGGAAAAGTCACCAAAAAGCACGGAACTCAACAAAACGACACCGAAACGAACTTGGATGACAAAAAGTGCAGAATTAATCATTCTCGGAATGACGAAACGGTCATGAGCCAGCCGTCAAAACGGACTTTCGCCGAAAAAAAAAAGAAATCACCGGAAATCGAAATTACGGGTATTACACACTACCCTCCTTAAAAGAAGTTTCGTCCCGAAACTTAAAACAAGTGGGGAGAAGCGATATCCCGCCAGGGAAACTCAACGAGATACACAAGAAATGCGTAACTTACGCCCATCGGCGAAACGTTACAAGCAATGCAAAGGAATATACGACGTGAAAACACGCTCCACGACGACCAACACAACGTCGCCGTTAGGGATATAATAAAACCAACAAATGACAAGCGTCATCAAACGGATAATGTAGTCAAGTCAATTATCCGAACAATCACAAAACACAACGAACGAAAATCAATATGATTGACCAACCCAACGGTACATCAATCAAAACGCGAGCCAATCGCTGAACAAATACGGAATTCCACCGCCCAAGGGTTGGAAGATCGAAAACGAGACCAATTTCCCGAACTTAAGGGAATTACGAAGGAGTCTGAACGTTCAACAATCATGAGACGAGATCAACAAAAACCAAACAATCAAACGATCGAGCCACAACAATTGAGACAACAAAAATCGAACAATCACGTTCGAATCACGAAGAACAATAAAATTCAAACAACTCCTCCAAGGCTCACAGGAATCGAACCGAACTCGGAAAAGTCACAGCAATAACCAGATCGACTCAAAACAAGATCACAGCTCGTTCGAACGATGAACCCGAAATACAGAACAAGTTCAGAAAGTATCAACGAACACGAGCGAGTCGATGGAATTGGGAAAGAGAAAATGCAGAAGTCAAAAATAATACGGGTATTATATTCGACCTCTTATAAAAGAAAGGTCGTCCCTGCAACCCATAATAACGGAAGCAAGGTAACAACACAAAAGCAGCTGACGGAAACATTCCCCATGGCCTCTTAGAGCCGATCCTGATATCTGTACTGAAGTTCGCGCCCAGAAAGACTCGGAACCCAACTCGCAAAACTGGATCCTGTATCTCTCGGGTCCACACATGAAACGCATTACCAACGAGAAGGACAATTGTACGTGCATGCCCCCGGCACACCACGGTTGAAACACCTCGGCTCGGCATATCGAAAATACAAATGCTAGATATAATGGGGAATAACGTCGCAAGACAACATAGCAGAGATGCCAACTTAGCACAACAGAAAATCATAACACATATCATATACAACGATTACCATTGTAAAGTAATATACACACGAACACCACAGCAACGACGGTATCGTTCGGCGACCATCAACGGCCCGAACGATAACCAGCACATAATTACAAACGTCGTGAAACAATCACACATGTACACAAACGTGTAAACCCAAAGCTTTAACAGCTCACACAGGTGCGATAACATGCAAACCACCACGAAATGACAACATTAAAGATCATCACCACACCTCCCAAAAGGGATAACAAAACATATGCGTGGCGAACGACTCAACGTTCACACCACTAATTCAATTATAACTCGGAGGGCTCACACCCTAACGACAATACTAACATCATACACACCTTCTCAGACCACAAGCAGGAAGTGATAGGTTTTAAAAACGAAAACCACCTTTTGAAAACAATTTGGAAACACCAGTTGGTCTTGAGTATCACATTTTCAAAAAGTTGAATAAACATCATTGTCGAGACTTTGAAAATCATCTTGCGTTTGAACAAAAATGAGGACACTTTTCTTTCAGTGAAAAACTTTCAGAATGTTTGACCCTCAGGTCTAAGTAAAAGTGTTTCTAAATAATTGAAAATATCTCAAAGTATTTTTGGTCCTCAATTGGAAATTTTTTGAAATATATTGCGGCACTAGAAAGCACCTTGAAAACACCGCAAGGAAATAATTAGTTTTAAAAGTACGTCTCGAAATTTAATTTTCTAAGATACTCAAGGTTTTCAAAAATTCAATAGGCCAGAATGCCCAAAACTCACGCATACCGACATACACTAAAACACCTCCTAGTACACGCATCAAAACGTTTAAAGTCAAGACAATACATGTCTTTTAACGGAAAATAAACGGTAAAATACCACAGTCGAAGACCGCCTAGGATTCAGAACAAAACCACTGACCCCATTCAAGGACTCTAAGGACCCTCCCGCACTGGCTAGTGAACAAGTCGAACGCGTATAAGCACAAAGCTTCCACAAGAGAACTTGTAAAACGAGCAAATCGATTCGAAAATCATAAGCAACGGACAAAAACAACAGTAAAAAGACATTAGCAATGATTTACACTCCTCGTATAAACCAAATACGAGAGTCAACTAAATACATATCGTGAAGTCAAAATCCACAGAAGGATTCTATCACTTAACAAATAATCATAAAAATAGCTCGTGTCACACGAGGCACAACACAAAGAAGGGGGACTTACATCCACAGGTCGCACGAAGATGATGATCACCCCACGATACTAATCACGACCAACCAACTCAGACGACGCGTCGCGACACGACTCAGTCAGACAAAATCCGACGAGACAAAACTCAATAGACACAACTGACCCGACAGCCTAGGTTTCCACAACCTAAGCTCCGATACCATTTATGTAACACCCCCAATCCGCTCAGGGATATTACACACTGTAGACCCTTTCCTCAAGGATCTACCAGGCTGGTAACAACATAGAACAACTCAACAATGCCTTTAAGGATAAAATGACTCAGTAGACCGATTTGGTCTTTCAATAAATACATACAACTCAAACTCATTACATGCCCACGCAGGGGTCAAAAACAACACACTCCCGTACAACGGGAAAGAATACTGCAACGAAAAATAAACTATAACTAAACCAATGACATCATACGGATCCTCGTGTGATTAATATCATTCATCTTTCATCATCCTTCGTGCCGACCCTGTGTTATGCTCCCAAACCTGAATGCAGAAACAGACATCCACCCCCCGAATACTCGGGGGTTAGCAAAACTCCACTGTTTTGCTAGTGCAAGAACAAAGTGCAAAATACGAGCCATACAATTCACATTCCACGAATAACAATAACCAGGAATCCTCAAAGATCCAAACGTATCGAAAAGTACTTCCCGAGGCAGGAGTTTGGGTAAAACATTTCAAAAACTGAAAGATCACAAATCAAGGAAAACAATTTATAAAACAGTTTAAAGATGCCATCGAGAGTTTTAATAGAAAACAATTTAGGATTATCAAATCCTTCTCTTTCGAAAATCAACACGGTCCTCGACCAGTAGGCACAAAGCAATTTGCAAGAAAACCATTCAATCAACACAAGCGAGTCTTCACAAATATTTCCACGGGGTTCTCGACCCAATCCAAATAATATCAACACGAGATCAAACATCTCAACATCACACGGGGTCCTCGACCCAAAACATAGAATGTCAACACAGCCCATCAAAGACACAGCCTCTCGTCCGACCAATACTGCTCAAGACCCCTGATTAATTAACCCTCGGAGATCTCATAAAATGTGCTTGGTTAATTAACCCTGATACCAACATTTAAAACAAGTTGAAACACACTTACAGAAACACGAATCACGGTCTATAACGAGACCAACATTTGAAAAGAGTTGAAAGAATTTGAAATACGATAATTGTTCGGTAACGGGGTCTTAGCTATCACTCAAATATCCGTTACCAATAAGCCTGTCAGGCGCCTCCACTGAAACACCTGTGCACCGGCGTTCACTCCACTATGTCAACCGCACATTGTACGTGTCACCGCGCCTGCGTCACTCCCGTAAGAGCCGCCCCTTGCACACGCATCGGGTTAAACACCGGCGTTCACCAACCATATGAAGCCGCACATTGCAGCGTACACCAGGCCGGAGTGCACGCCCCGCCCTCAGAGGCTCCCGGATATGATGTCTCTCACGACAAGTATTCACATTGTCACAAACATCAAGCACACAGTCAATCGTTGTAACAATTATCAAATCAATACACCAATTCACATAATTCATCCGTCAGTCCACGACCACACGAACAAATAACAACACGCACGTCAACCATAACGCGACGGAAAGAAGCAATATACGTACTCACGCATTATCAAGCGCAACATCAACACCAAACATATCCAAAGGATTCACGTAGTCACTTACAACCCACACAATTTATCAAACACACGCGTTTTGAAAGTGAGCCTTTAACGAGGCTAGCCGAATCTTTTAAGAACTCATTTCAAACAAACAAACAAACATACCAAGACGATCACCAATCATCATATCCACAAAACAAGAAATGTATGGACAAGGTACTTGCCTCGAATAAGAACAACGCGGAGAATCGACCGAAATAGGTTGACACGAACCGACTACGAACCCGCCTACTCCACCGATCGCCAACTCGCGATAATAAACTACGAAGGGCAATAACAACAATGAAAATGAATTCCATAGCACGACTTAAAGCCGTTGAATTCAAAGAAAGAATGACGAAAGTTCAAGTGTTTCCCCCAAACGGCCAAGAACACGATTCGTCCCGTCAAAACACGAAAATGGAATTCTAAAACGAAATATGGATGTACAACCCATAGGATATGTTTAACAACATCATTTAGCAACAATCGATCCATAAAAAACGGATGGAAAACAAGATCGAGAACGAATCCCCCAAAAAGTCGATTCGAAGGAAATCAAGAAATATACTTCGATTCGACGAAGAACAATGCATTAAGTGATGTTAAACACAAGAATACTACCAAGATTAATCATGCCCATCATGAATTAATCAACAATACGGAACGAATCGGACAAAAACGCAAAAACCCCAAAATTCAAGAAACTAGGGTTCTAAGAAGAGATAACCTTGATTCGCTGGATCAAAGGATGATATAGGATGATCAATCAATGATATGAAATCAAGAACTTCATGGATTTGTTGTTCAACAACATGGATTCGCCTCCTCCGAAGCTCTAGCCGCGGATAGAAAAGAAAGGAAATGAAAAACGAGTGAAAATGAGGCTGCTCTGACACATTTATACTAGTGCAGCCTAGCGCGCGCTAGGCTGCCGGGATAGCGTGCGCTATCGGCCCAGGCCGCAATCCAGAACCTCACTGCCCTACTGACTTGGACAGGTAGCGTGCGCAGCCTTCCGGCCGTAGCGTGCGCTACCTGCCGGTCGTAGCTGTAATATCCGCGTTTTCTATTTTCGGTAATTTCTATTTTTGGTATATGTTCGTTTCAGACAACTCGCTTAGCACTGTTTTGGGTTTCTGAATCTATTTTGTTCTTGGAGTTTTTCCGTCTGGTCGAGTTTCGAGGATGTTTTTGCATAATTTCATTTTGAATTATATCTTGCCGCACGTGCGTTCGATTCTTGTAAAACTTGTTCATTTTCGTTGTTTCTCGATTCGTATAAGTTTGTATGGTTGAGTTGGTCGTGCTAGAACTTTCGGTTTGTTAATCCGTCGATGTATCGCGATTTTTCGGGCATTTGGGCCGTTTTTGTAATTTTCATAAGTTTGGGGAATTTTGCTTTATTTGCTTCGTTTCAAACTCTCTAGTGATCGAGATTATATTCCCTTTCAACGCTCAACTTTGTCATCTTGATTATTACGTGTTTATGATTCTGGATTATGGTCTTGCTTCGTTTTTCGGCACTTTTACTGCTGGCAAAGACTGTCTTGTCAGAATCACGCTCGAGTAGCGCACTCTACTCAGGATTTACTTGCGTGCGCTATCATTGTGTGGTTAGCGTACGCTAACCTGGGGTTCGTAGCGTGCGTTATCGATTTCAAGCGATTTGGGCGGTGGGTTCGAGATTTCAGATCGACTGTGCAACAGACGCTAATCGGCGTTAACGCACGCTAATCCTCAGTACTAGCGCACGCTAACCATGTTAGCTTGCGTACGCTAACGGGAGGACAGAGGCGATCGTTCTTCCATGCCCCGCTAGCGCACGCTAATGCTTGTGCGTAGCGTGCGCTAAGTCTGTTAAATATAAATAGGGCAAAGAAATAACTTCGTCATTTTTCCTTCATTTCCTATCCTTCTCGGCTTTGGCGATTCCAGCGGGGTTAGGGCCGATTCCGATCAGATCATCATTCACTACCACCGTGCGTTCCTTGCGTGAATTCTTCAAGTTCCTAATCACTTTCCACCATCCGAATCAAGGTAAATATTCCCAAAACCCTTGTTTTGAGATTTTGGGGGGATTTTGGGGATTTCTTGGGATTTGACTCTTTTAGTCCGAATTATTACTGGGTTATCGCTAGACTTCGATCGTGTACTTGTAATCCTTCATTTTATTGATGATTTGTGGTTTTAACCTCCAAGTTCTCCATTGTTCGTCACTTATAGTCGACGATACCCAAGTTTTGTTCGACTAAGGGTTTCAGCGGGTAGAACTAGGATGTATTCCATCATTTACGTAGTTTTAAGATTGTTGTCCATCGTTATTGTGTTAGGATCGGATTTTTGAAGGTTGTTCAGGCCAAAACCTTTCCGTTCGCTGTTTTCCTTCACGTAATATTAATCAGGCAAGTACATGTATTACATTCCGTTATGTGCATATGATTTTGATGCGAATGATGTAAATGGTGTTATTGAACGAATGTGATTGTTTATCTTCCACCTGGGGATGGCGTGTGGCCTCTGGGGGCCGATACTAATGGGTACGGCCATGGAAATGGATTGGGGTGCGTGTGTTGATGTTCTTCCACCTGGGGACGGTTCGACGGGACCTCTGGGGGCCGATACTAATGGGTACGGCCGCGGAAGTGGTTTCTCACCTGGGGACGGTCCGACGGGACCTCTAGGGACCGATACTAATGGGTACGGTCGCGAGTTACCAAGCGTGGATAATTGTGATGTGGAAAACTTGTTGATATACTGTTTTGGTGTTAATGTGATATTCCGGAATATTGATTTTCAAAATGATTTTTCCTAACGATTTATTTGCGTTGAATCGTGTATGTATATAATGTTGTGTAATTATGTACTTGCACTATCTATTCGAATGCTAACCCCTTAAATGGGGGAAATGCGTCTTATGCATTTCAGGTACTGGTCGAGCTGAGGAGCTGGCACGGGATGTGCATGCGAAGGATGGGTTGGCATGATGATGTGGCTCGAGTCTGCATTTTTCTGTTTTGTCATTGCATCTGTTGAGTACTGGAGATAGATTGTTTATTTTTAAACATGGTTTAAGTCCCCTGCGTGGGCAACGATTTGGTATTTAACTTATGTCTCATGTACTCCGTTAAAATATTTTGGCCGAGGCCACGGCCTTATTTACTTTTTGGATTCACCTTTTGGGTTACCATTGTGGTTCATGTGTCACGAGTTAGCCTGGTAGACCTCACGGGGGTTCTACGGCGTGTAATGTCCCATTTGTGAATTGGGATGTTACAATTATGGTATCGGAGCATAGGTTTGAATACCTAGGTTGTCGGTGAAATTTGGGTCTGTTAGTTGCGTCATTAGAGTCAGTCGTTGAGCCTAATATCATCATGCTACCGTCTTTTCGTGCGACCCGTGGTTGTAAGTCTCCTCGAACTCTTATATTTCTGTAATTCGTTTTCTTACTGCTCTAATCGTGACTTGTGTTACCAACCTTGTGAATTGTGAATCTTTCTGATCTTGTTCTTTTCTTATTTTCCTTTAGTATGTTGAGAGGTCGTGGTAGACCGGCTAGGGGACGCGGCCTAGGCCGTGGCCGTGGTGCTGATAATGAGGAGGGCTCACTTTCTCAGTCCTCTGCGGACTCAGCCTCTCACTCAGTGCCGTCGGGTAACAATGCCGACGCTGGCTATGCCGTATTTGCCAGCTTGGTAGCCCAACTTACTCAGATAGCTCAGGGTGGACGCCAGAATCCGCCCCCGACACCGGAGGAGGAGGCTAGTAAGTGGCTTCAGACGGTGACTAAGATGCACCCACCTCGTTTCTCCGGATCTTCTGACTCCCTCGGTTGGGAGAATTGGCTCTTTCAGTTGTCCAGGACCTTTGATGCCGTAGCTTGTCCTGAAGACAGGAGGGTACATATTGCCCAGTACCTCCTGGATAAGGAAGCTGCGGAATGGTGGGAGGCCGTTGCACCCAGAGACCGTCGGGCCATTTGGGATGAGTTCAGGGCTGCTATGGAAGCAGAATATTGTCCGCCGCCAGTCAAGGAGCGCAGAATTGTGGAGTTCTTCACCGCTACACCTCAGGATGTGCCTATTTCTCAGGCCATCATCTCTTACAATCAGCAGTTGGGTTTCGTGAGAGATCAAGTGAGAACGGAGGCTGATAAAATCCGTTACTTCAATATGCGCATGAAGCCGCATATTAGACAGAGTATGGCGCCGCTCAAGTGTGCCACTTTGAATGAATACCGTGATCGCGCTCGCGATCGAGATGGTCATCCGGAATCGAGTCGGTTTGGAAGCTAAGAAGCGAAGACTACCGGTGGGTTCTCGGCCGGAAAAGGTGGTCGGCCGAGGTCTCGCTCGCTCCTACACTGGAAGAGGCCGTTTCATCGTGCCGGTGGATCTCGTGGTAACTGCTCACCCACTGTTGCACAGGCGTGAGAGTTTGTTTTAATTGCATCGGCCCGAGCATGTTGTGAAGGATTGCCCCCTTCCGTTAGTTACTTGCTTTACTTGCGACAGACGCATCGAGCACTCATTATGAGAGGACCACCAGGGCCGCTAGATTTACGACTACCACCGCCGATCGTAGGATCACAGGTTCACCACTACTCATGTTCCGCAGGTTCGAGTCGTGGTAGAGGTCGGAGTCACCGAGTCGCCGCAAGGCCGAGTTGGTCTCGATCCATCCCCGATTATATCGATGAGGCGCACGGAGGAGGCAGACATTCGGTGGCGTCGGTACCACTCGAATCCTTTCTCATCCAGTTTGATTGCTTTTGATTCGGTGCACCCATTCCTTTATAGCTTCGGATTGTGTGAGTCGTATTGGTTTTGACTGCTTGTTTGAGTGTGAGCCATTTGTAGTGGGTACGCCCAGCGGGGATCGTATGGTTGGGGACCGGGAAGTTAGGGATTGCCCAGTGAGGATCGGGAGCCGGGATTGGCCCTCGAATCTCATTGTTATAGACCTTAAGGGTGAGGATTTAATCCTCGGGGACGATTGGTTAGATCGTCATGGTGCTATCATGAACTATCGGACTCATACCATCACGATAGTTGCCGAGGACGGCATCGAGCATACTCGCTTACCGTAGTCGTAGATCAGGGTGTGTGATTAGCGCCTTGAAGGCGATGAAACTTTTGAACCAAGGTTGTGTCGGCTACTAGTGTTTCGCTCTGCAGGCGGAAGATGGTGGGGTTGACATACCGTCGATTCCAGTTGTTAGCGAGTATCCCGATGTATTTCCGGATGACTTGCCGGGATTACCACCACATCGAGAGGTGGAGTTTCCTATTGACCTTAAGCCGAATGCGGCCCCTATTTCTCGAGCACCGTACCGTATGGCACCGTCGGAGATGCTAGAGTTGAAAAATCAGTCGGGAGAGTTGTTAGATAAAGGGTATATTCGACCGAGCGCATCGCCTTGGGGTGCGCCTGTACTTTTTGTCAAGAAGAAGGATGGATCGCTTCGTTTATCATCGACTATCGAGAATTAAACAAGCTAACCATCAAAAATAAATACCCTTTGCCCAGGATTGACGATTTGTTTGATCAGCTTCAGGGGCGGCCTTTTCAAGATTGATTTGCGATCGGGCTACTACCGATTGAGGATTCGGGACGCCGATATTCCGAAAGCCGCCTTTCTGACGAGATATGGCCATTACGAGTTTGTGGTTATGCCTTTCGCCAACCAATGCCCAGCAGTGTTCATGCACTTGATGAACAAAGTTTTTATTGAGTATCTGGACAAATTCGTAGTCGTTTTTATCGACGATATTCTTATCTATTCACGGAGTCGGGAGGAGCACGCCTTACATCTCCGGATTGTATTAGACACTTTGAGGGCTGAGCAGTTGTACGCGAAGTTCTCTAAGTGTGAGTTTTGGCTTGAGGAAGTGACGTTCCTCGGGCATGTGATTTCAGCAGAGGGAGTTCGGGTAGATCCGCAGAAGATAGAGGCAGTGATGGCTTGGGAGCCGCCTAAGAATGTGAAGGAGGTGAGGAGTTTTCTGGGTCTTGCCGGCTATTACCGTAGATTCGTGGAGGGATTTTCTAAGATCGCTAGACCACTCACTCAGTTGCTCCAGAAAACTCAGAAGTTCGAGTGGACTGCAGACAGGCAGGACAGTTTTGACGAGTTAAAGAGACGTTTGACTACCGCACCCGTGTTAGCGTTGCCTCAGGGGAACGAGGATTTCGTAGTGTACAGTGATGCTTCGGGCCTTGGTCTAGGATGTGTTTTGATGCATAGAGACAGAGTGATTGCGTATGCGTCCCGTCAGTTGAAACCGTATGAGGTGAATTACCCCACGCACGATTTGGAGTTAGATGCGGTCGTTTTCGCCTTAAAAATCTGGAGGCATTATCTCTATGGGTCATCGTGTAAGATTTTTACAGATCACAAGAGTTTGAAGTATATCTTCAGTCAGAAAGAGTTAAATATGAGACAGCGTAGGTGGTTGGAGCTAATTAAAGATTACGACCTCGAGATACTTTACCATCCGGGTAAGGCTAACGTAGTGGCTGATGCGTTGAGCCGTAAGCCGATAACGTTACAGATGTTAGAGGTACTTACACCACAGAGTAGGATCCATGAGATCTTATTTGTCGAATATTGAGGTTTGGGTTCGAGAGAATTCAGGCCGCTTATGTGCATTAGAGATCACTTCGTCCTGATCGATGATATCAAGGCGAAACAAGATGATGATCCGTGTTTGGTCCATTGAGGGAGGATGTGAGGCGGGGAAAGACCACGGATTTGTGGTTCGTGATGATGACGTTACGAGATTTCGCGCAGACTATGTGTACCGAATGATATTGAGCCGAGACGTAAGATCTTGAGTGAAGCTCATACCACACCTTACTCCATACATCCCGATACGAATAAAATGTACAAGGATGTGAGGAGCAACTACCGGTGGAGTAATTTGAAGACGGATGTTAGCGAGTTTGTGTCGAAGTGTTTGACTGTCACAGTTAAGATCGAGCATCGGCGACCCGCTGGTTTTTGCGACCACTTCCTATCCCGGAGTGGAAATGGGAGGATATTTCAATGGACTTCATTACTAATATGCCCAGACTCGGAATGGAATGAACATGATTTGGGTTATTGTCGATCGATCGACCAAATCAGCTCACTTTCGGGTATTAAGGACACTTGGGGCCCTGAGAGGCGCACGAGTATTTATTGCGCAGGTCGTGAGATTGCATGGGACTCCTAAGAGTATTGTTTCGGATCGTGATGGCCGGTTCGTGTCACATTTTTGGCAGTCGCTCATCGAGCTTTGGGGACCGAGTTGAGACTCAAGACATCTTATCATCCTCGATCGACGGCAACAGAGCGGACGATCCAGACGTTAGAGGACATGTTGAGAGCCCGTGCCCTAGAATGGAAGGATGATTGGGAGTCGCACTTGCCATTGATCGAGTTCACGTACAACAATAGTTGGCACGCCTCGATCAAAATGGCGCCATTTGAGGCGTTGTATGGGAGGAGGTGTAGATCGCCGTTGTGTTGGGACGATGCGTCCGAGCCGATTGGTACCGAGCCCGATATGGTAGTTGAGACGAGAGAGAAGATTACTCGATTCGTGATAGATTGTTAACGCCCGCAGTCGGCAAGTCTTATGCCGACACGCGCCGCCGTCCGTTGGAGTTTGGGGTGGGAGATCATGTTTTGCTTAAGGTGTCGCCGACACGGGAGTTTACCGCTTCTAGGAAGGGTAAACTTAGTCCGAGGTTTATTGGGTCGCTTGAGATTTTAGAGAGAGTGGGAGAGCTTGCCTATCGGCCAGCTTACCGCCATCCCTGAGCCACGTTCATAACGTATTTCATGTTTCCCAGCTTAGGAGGTACATATCGGACCCTAGCCATATTATCGATTTTGGAGAGATCGAATTGGGACCCGACCTTACCATCGAGGAGAGGCCGATTCAGATTTTAGAGCGTCGGGTGAAGCAACTTCGTCATAAAACCATCCCTCTGGTTAAAGTTCAATGTTCGAGACATGGGTCCGAGGAAGCCACATGGGAGACGGAGGAGAGTATGCAGTCGAGATACCCCGAGTTGTTCGCATTGTAAGTTTCGGGACGAAACTTATTTTTAGGGGGAGATAATGTAATATCCGCGTTTTCTATTTTCGGTAATTTCTATTTTTGGTGTATGTTCGTTTCAGACAACTCGCTTAGCACTGTTTTGGGTTTCTGAATCTATTTTGTTCTTGGATTTTTTCCGTCTGGTCGAGTTTCGAGGATGTTTTTGCATAATTTCATTTTGAATTATATCTTGCCGCACGTGCGTTCGATTCTTGTAAAACTTGTTCGTTTTCGTTGTTTCTCGATTCGTATAAGTTTGTATGGTTGAGTTGGTCGTGCTAGAACTTTCGGTTTGTTAATCCGTCGATGTATCGCGATTTTTCGGGCATTTGGGCCGTTTTTGTAATTTTCATAAGTTTGGGGAATTTTGCTTTATTTGCTTCATTTCAAACTCTCTAGTGATCGAGATTATATTCCCTTTCAACGCTCAACTTTGTCATCTTGATTATTACGTGTTTATGATTCTGGATTCTGGTCTTGCTTCGTTTTTCGGCACTTTTGCGCTGTTGGCAGCAAGACTGCATGCGTAATCTTGCTCGAGTAGCGCACGCTACTCAGATTTACTTGCGTGCGCTATCATTGTGTGGTTAGCGACGCTAACCTCGGGTTCGTAGCGTGCGCTATCGATTTCAAGCGCTTTGGGCGGTGGGTTCAGATGCTTGATCGACCAGCAACAGACGCTAATCGGTGTTAACGCACGCTAATCCCGATACTAGCGCACGCTAACCATGTTAGCTTGCGTACGCTAACGGAGGACAAGAGGCGATCGTTTCTTCCATGCCCCGCTAGCGCACGCTAATGCTTGTGCGTAGCGTGCGCTAAGTCTGTTAAATATAAATAGGACAGCAGCAGTCAACTTCGTCATTTTTCCTTCATTTCCTATCCTTCTCGGCTTTGAGCGATTCCAGGCGGGGGTTAGGGCCGATTCCGACTGTAGATCATCATTCACTACCACCGTGCGTTCTTTGCGTGAATTTTTCAAGTTCCTAATCACTTTCCACCATCCGAATCAAGGTAAATATTCCCAAAACCCTTGTTTTGAGATTTTGGGGGAATTTTGGGGATTTCTTGGGATTTGACTCTTTTAGTCCGAATTATTACTGGGTTATCGCTAGACTTCGATCGTGTACTTGTAATCCTTCATTTTATTGATGATTTGTAGTTTTAACCTCCAAGTTCTCCATTGTTCGTCACTTATAGTCGACGATACCCAAGTTTTGTTCGACTAAGGGTTTCAGCGGGTAGAACTAGGATGTATTCCATCATTTACGTAGTTTTAAGATTGTTGTCCATCGTTATTGTGTTAGGATCGGATTTTTGAAGGTTGTTCAGGCCAAAACCTTTCCGTTCGCTGTTTTCCTTCACGTAGTATTAATCAGGCAAGTACATGTATTACATTCCGTTATGTGCATATGATTTTGATGCGAATGATGTAAATGGTGTTATTGAACGAATGTGATTGTTTCTCTTCCACCTGGGGATGGCGTGTGGCCTCTGGGGGCCGATACTAATGGGTACGGCCATGGAAATGGACTGGGGTACGTGTGTTGATGTTCTTCCACCTGGGGACGGTTCGACGGGACCTCTAGGGGCCGATACTAATGGGTACGGCCGCGGAAGTGGTTTCTCACCTGGGGACGGTCCGACGGGACCTCTGGGACCGATACTGATGGGTACGGTCGCGAGTTACCAAGCGTGGATAATTGTGATGTGGAAAACTTGTTGATATACTATTTTGGTGTTAATGTGATATTCCGGAATATTGATTTTCAAAATGATTTTTCCTAACGATTTATTTGCGTTGAATCGTGTATGTATATAATGTTGTGTAATTATGTACTTGCACTAGCTATTCGAATGCTAACCCCTTAAATGGGGGAAATGCGTCTTATGCATTTCAGGTACTGGTCGAGCTGAGGAGCTGGCACGGGATGCACATGTGAAGGATGGGTTGGCATGATGATGTGGCTCGAGTCTGCATTTTTCTGTTTTGTCATTGCATCTGTTGAGTACTGGAGATAGATTGTTTATTTTTAAACATGGTTTAAGTCTTCGTGGGCAACGATTTGGTATTTAACTTATGTCTCATGTACCTGCTAAAATGTTTTGCCGAGGCCACGGCCTTATTTACTTTTGGATGCACCTTTGGGTTACCATTGTGGTTCATGTGTCACGAGTTAGCCCGGTAGACCTCACGGGGTTCTACGGCGTGTAATGTCCCATTTGTGAATCGATGTTACAAAGAAGGCGTCGCATGCCGACAAGAGCGTGCGCTACCTGCCGAACCTACCCGAGTCCAGAATCTCAGACCCTTTGCCAGCACTCCGATAGGCACGCCGGGCTTTGCCGACAACAGACGCAACACCCGCCGAGCTAGCACGCGCAGCCTTCCGTCCGTAGGCGCGCTTACGCGGCTCGCCGTGCTCGGCTGCTGCCAAGGCTCAAGACTTCCGACAGTGGCGCACTTGTCCGGCCAGCTGCTCAGCCACCAAGACCCGACGACTCGATTTCCGAAAACGTACGGAACGAACACGACGAAAAGCTCGCGGACAACATAAACGACTCGAAACGAAAACATAATGCAATAATTAATCATACGCGACCAAGAAAAGGGTCGAGACAACAAATACAGATACGGATACCCATAACTTTGGGTAAATTCCAAAATGGCCCAAAACGCCCGAAAATCACGATACGTGATTGAATAACCAAACCGAAGTTCAAAACACATTTAACAAAGTTAAACGGACTTACGGGAAACTCGAAACAGCAGTTTCGAACGAGATTCGCAAGAATCTAACTCAAGTGCGGAAAAGTCGCCAAAAAGCACGGAACTCAACAAAACGACACCGAAACAAACTCGGATGACAAAAAGTGCAGAATTAATCATTCTTGGAATGACGAACCGGTCATGAGCGAGCCGTCAAAATGGACTTTCGCCGAAAAAAAAAAGAAATCACCGGAAATTGAAATTACGGGTATTACAGATTTGGTTAGTCGATCGACAACGACCCAAATCATGTTCATTCCAGTCCGAGTCTTAGGCATACTGGTAATGAAACCATAGAAATATCCTCCCATTTCCACTCCGGGATAGGAAGTGGTCGCAAAAGCCCCGCGGGTCGCTGATGCTCGATCTTAACCTGCTGACAGGTTAAACACCTCTACACAAACTCGCTAACGTCTGTCTTCAAATTATTCCACCAGTAGTTACTCCTCACATCCTTGTACATTTTACTCGTACCAGGATGTATGGAGTAAGGTGTGGTATGAGCTTCACTCAAGATCTTCTGTCTCAGCTCAATAACACTCGGTACACATAGTCTGCCGCGAAATCTCAAAACTCCATCATCCTAAACCACAAATCCAGGGGCTTTCCCCTTCCTCACATCCTCCCTCAATTGGATCAAAAACGGATCATCATACTGTTTCGCCTTGATATCATCAGTCAAGGACGAAGTGATCTCTAACGCACATAACTGACCCTGAACTCTCTGAACCCAAACCTCGATATTCTGACAGATAAAATCTCCCTGGATCCTACTCTGTGGTGTAAGGCCCTGTTCTTTTGGACTTATTTTTCGATTTTTTTCGATTCGATTCGATTCGAGTCCATTCGATTGATTCGATTGATTCGAGTCCATTCGATTCGATTGATTCGATTCGATTACTTCTTCTTATTATTATTATTATTATTGATCTTAATTATTATTATTGTTATTATTACTAATAATATTACTATTATTATTGTTGTTGTTAATTACTATTATTATTATTATTTATCATTATTATTATTATTTACCCTTAATATATATTTCAGTTCGATTCGATTCGATTCGAGTCCATTCGATTCAGATTCATTCAGTCCAAAAGAACAGAGCCTTAAGTACCTCTAACATCTGCAGCGCCATCGGCTTTCGGCTCAATGCATCGGCCACTACGTTAGCCTTACCCGGATGGTAAAGTATCTCGAGGTCGTAATCTTTAATTAGCTCCAACCACCTACGCTGTCTCATATTCAACTCTTTCTGACTGAAGATATACTTCAAACTCTTGTGATCCGTAAAAATCTTACACGACGACCCACAGAGATAATGTCTCCAGATCTTTAAGGCGAAAACGACCGCAGCTAACTCCAAATCTTGCGTGGGGTAATTCACCTCATAAGGTTTTAATTGGCGGGACGCATAAGCAATAACCTATCTCTCTGCATCAAAACACATCCGAGCCCGAGGCCCGAAGCATCACTATATACCACGAAATCTTCGTTCCCCTAAGGCAACACTAACACGGGTGCGGTAGTTAGTCGTCTCTTCAACTCGTCAAAACTACCCTGTCTGTCTGCGGTCCACTCGAATTTCTGAGTCTTCTGGAGCAACTGAGTGAGTGGTCTAGCGATCTTAGAAAATCCCTCAACAAATCGACGGTAATAGCCGGCAAGACCCAGAAAACTCCTCACCTCTTTCACATTCTTAGGCGACTCCCAAGCCATCACTGCCTCTATCTTCTGCGGATCTACCCGAACTCCCTCTGCTGAAATCACATGCCCAAGGAACATCACTTCCTCGAGTCAAAACTCACACTTAGAGAACTTCGCATACAACTGCTCAGCTCTCAAAATGTCTAATACATCCGGAGATGTAAGGCGTGCTCCTCCCGACTCCGTGAATAGATAAGAATGTCATCGATAAAGACGACTACGAATTTGTCCAGATACTCAATAAAAACTTTGTTCATCAACTGCATGAACACTGCTAGGGCATTGGTTAGCCCGAAAGGCATAACCACAAACTCGTAATGGCCATATCTCGTCCGAAAGGCAGCTTTCGGTATATTGCTGTCCCGAATCCTCAACTGGTAGTAGCCCGATCGCAAGTCAATCTTCTAAAAGACTGTCGCCCCCTGAAGCTGATCAAACAAGTCGTCAATCCGGGGCAAAGGGTATTTATTTTTGATGGTTAACTTGTTTAATTCTCGATAGTCGATGCATAAACGAAGCGATCCATCCTTCTTCTTAACAAAAAGTACAGGCGCGCCCCAAGGCGATGCGCTCGGTCGAATATACCCTTCATCTAACAACTCTCCCAACTGATTCTTCAACTCTAACATCTCCGACGGTGCCATACGGTACGGCGCTCGAGAAATAGGGGCCGCATTCGGCTCAAGATCAATAGGAAACTCCACCTCTCGCTATGGTGGTAATCCCGGCAAGTCATCCGGAAATACGTCGGGATACTCGCTAACAACTGGAATCGATGACATGTCAACCCCACCATCCTCCGCCTGTAGAGCGTAACACCAATAGCCGACACAACCCTGGTTCAGAAGTTTCATCGCTTTAAAGGAGCTAATCACACTCCCCGATCTCCCCGGCTTACAACCGAAGAGAGTATGCTCGGTGCCGTCCTCGACCACTATCGAGATGGTATGAGTCCGATAGTTCATGATAGCACTGTGACGATCCAACCAATCGTCCCCGAGGATCAAATCCTCACCCTTAAGGTCTATAACAATGAGATTCGAGGGCCAATCCCGGCTCCCGATCCTCACTGGGCAATCCCTACTTCCCGGTCTCCAACCATACGATCCCCGCTGGGCATTCCCACTACAAACGGTTCACACTCAAACAAGCAATCAAAACCAATACGACTCACACAATCCGAAGCAATAAAGGAATGGGTAGCACCCGAATCAAAAAGCACGGAAACTGGATGAGTAAGGATCTGAGTGGTACCTGACGCCACCGGAACGTCTGCCTCCTCTGTGCGCCTCATCTGATACAATCGGGGGTGAACTGAACCCGAACTCGATACTGTACGGCGATCCGGCTGACCCCGACCCCTACCACGGCCCGAACTCTACGGAACATGAGTAGCTGGAGTGCTGTGTTCCCTCTGATCGGCGGTGGTAGTCGGAACTCTAGCGGCCCTGGTGGCCCTCTCACAATGAGCTGCCCGATGCCCGGTCTGTCCGCAAGTAAAGCAAGTAACTAATGGAAATGGGCAATCCTTCATAACATGCTCGGGCTGACTGCAATTAAAACAAACTCTCCCTCCAGGTGCAACAGACTGGACCGAACGGTTACCCTGAGATCCACCGGACTGATGAAACGGCCTCTTCCCAGGTGTAGGAGCAGAACGAGACCTCGAAAACTGACCACCCTTACCAGCCGAGAATCCGCCAATAGTCTTCTGCTTCTTAGCTTCTGAAACCGACTCTGATTCCGGGACAGACATCTCGATCGCTAGAGTGCGATCTTGGTATTCCTTCAAAGTGGCACACATGAGCGGTGCCATACTCTGCCTGATATGCGGCTTCATGCGCATATTGAAGTAACGGATTTTATCAGCCTCCGTCCTCACCTGATCTTTCACGAAACCCAGCTGCTGATTGTAAGAGATAATGGCCTGAGAAATCGGCACATCCTGGGGTGTGGCAGTGAAGAACTCCACAATTCTGCGTTCTTTGACTAGCGGCGAACAGTATTCTGCTTCCATAACAGCCCTGAACTCCTCCCAAGTGGCTCGACGGTCTCTGGGCGCAACGGCCTCCCACCATTCCACAGCTTCCTTATCCAGGAGGTACTGGGCAATATGTACCCTCCTGTCTTCGGGACAAGCTACGGCATCGAAGGTCCTGGACAACTGAAAGAGCCAATTCTCCCAACCGAGGGAGTCAGAAGATCCGGAGAAACGAGGAGGGTGCATCTTAGTCACCGTCTGAAGCGACTTACTAGCTTCCTCTTCAGGTGTCGGGGGCGGATTTAGGCGTCCACCCTGAGCTATCTGAGCAAGCTGGGCTACTAATTGCTGAAGTACGGCAGTAGCCCCGGCATCGGCATTATTACCCGACGACACTGAGTGAGAGGACTGAGAAAGTGAGCCCTCTTCATTATCAGCACCCCGACCACGGCCTCGGCCGCGTCCCCTAGACGGTCTACCACGACCTCTCAACATACTGAAGAAAATATGAAAAGAACAAGATCAGAAAGATTCACAATCTACAAGGTAGGTATCACAATTCTCAATTCCGAGCAACGCAAGAAAACGAATTATAGAAGTATAAGAGTTCGAGAAGACTTACAGCCACGGGTCGCACGAAAATACGGTAGCATGATGATATTAGGCTCAACGACTGACTCTAACGACGCAACTGACAGACCCAAAATTTACCGACAGCCTAGGTATTCAAAACTTAAGGCTCCGATACCATAAATGTAACACCCCAATTCACAAATGGGACATTACACACCGTAGAACCCCCGTGAGGTCTACCTGGCTACTCATGACACGTAAACCACAATGATATCCCAAATGATGCATTCAAAAAGTAAATAAGGTCGTGGCCTCGGCCAAAATATTTTAACGGAGTACATGAAACATAAGTTAAATACCAATTCATTGCCCACGCAGTGGACTTAAACCAAGTTTAAAAATAAACAGTCTAACTCCAGTACTCAACAAATGCAATGACAAAACAGAAAAATACAGACTCGAGCCACATCATCATGCCAGCCCATCCTTTGCGTGCGCATCCCATGCCAGCTCCTCAGCTCGATCAGTACCTGAAATGCATAAGACGCATTTCCCCCATTTAAGGGGTTAGCATTCGAATAGCTAGTGCAAGTACACAATTACACAACATTATATACATACGAGATCTAACGCAAACAAACCATTAGGAAAAGCATTTGAAATCAATATTCTGGAATATCACATTTATATTTAAAAACAGTATATCCTCAAGTTTCCGCACCAAAACCATACACACTTGGTAACTCGCGACCGTACCCATTAGTATCGGTCCCCAGAGGTCCCGTCGAACCGTCCCCAGGTGAGAAACCACTTCCACGGCCGTACCCATTAGTATCGCCCCTCAGAAGTCCCGTTGAACCGTCCCCAGGTGGAAGAACATCAACACACGCACCCAAGTCCACTTCCGTGGCCGTACCCATTAGTATCGGGCCTCAGAGGCCACATGTCATTCCCAGGTGGAAGAGCAACAATCACAGTCGTTCAATAATACCACTTACATCATTCGCACCAAAATCATACACACATAACGGAATGTAATACATGTACTTGCCTTGGATAACACGAGGCGAAGAAAACGGTGGAAGAAAAAGGGTTCGATCCGAACAATCTTCACCAATCCGATCCTAACAACAATAGAGACTCAATCAACTACAATTCCACTGAGAAATCACGAATTAATCGGCGTTCTACCCTAAGGGACAAGACGCCGAACACTACGGAGGCATAAGGTTCAAATTCGATCAACGAAGGGAAAAACTTGGAATTGATCCGCTAAAGTTCTAGGAAAACATAACACTACGATTACCCAACTATAATTCATCATCAATCGAAGCAAAAACGAACGGAAAATTGAATAATAGCCAAGAACCCTAAAATTAGGTATAATGTCCAATTACCTCAATTCAACGATGGAATGGTGGAAGGAAGGTGATTGATCGTGTTAGAATGTCCAATTCCGAGTTATAAGATGCTAGAATGCAATATCCGTATGAAATCGCCCAAAAACCGTGATGAAGGAGTGGAGAGCCGAGAGGAATGATGAAAATGGGGTTAAAACCCGTGTCCTGGCCCTATTTATACCGGGATGTAACACGGCGCAACAAACGGCCCAAATGGCGCCGTGTTCGGGCCGTATTGCGGGTCGGGCAACCCTCGTGCGACACGGCGCATACCACGGCAAGAAAATACCGCGGGTCTTGCGCTGCTTTCGCAAGGCAATGGACACCACTGGCAACAAGGCGCATGCCGGCAGAATGCCGCGGGTCTTGCGCCGCTTGCAAAGTTAGCCATACCTCTGGACACAAGACAACGCTACCAAAACGGAAAAAGACGATAAACCAAAGCACGATATGTCGACCCAACTGTCCGGGAAAATCACATGCAACGAGAACAATATCCAATAACCTGAAACGGTCCGAGGTACACAACCATAATCGAACAAGGAACAAATTCCCTAAACTTATAGGAAATTACGAAACGGCCCAAACGTCCGAAAATCACGATACAACGTCGGATTAACAATCCGAAACTCACAACATGCTCCACTCAACCATACGAACTCATGGAAATAAGAAAATAATGAAATCGAACGAGTTTTACGAGAATCGAATACACATGCGATAAAATGTAACTCAAGATGAAAATACGCAAAAACATCATCGAAACTCGTCCAAACGGGGAAACTCCAAGAACAAAATAGATTCAGAATTCCAAAATAGTGTTAAGCGAGTTGTCCGAAACGAACATACACCAAAAATAGAAATTACCAAAAATAGAAAACACGGATATTACAAGGTTGAGAACAATTAAAACGGAAACTCGTTTTTATTATATGGCAGCAAAATGACTATCATTTCTTGCTTACCGATGCATGTAACCAAACTGTTGGGACCGCCACCACCACCACTCTGTCACATTAGTATAATATATTGTCCGCTTTGGGCCAAATCCGTACGGATTTGTTTTTGGGATCCTTCCCCAAATGCCTCATACTAATGGAGTGATGGATTTTATTATATAGAAGACTTCCTTTCTTCTCTCTTCCGATGTGGGGATGGGTTTGCCAACCCAACAATCCCCCCTCAAACCAAGGACCACATCATTGTCCTCCCCTCGAAGGATAATCCGTACATCTTGCACCGCCGTTATCATCACTGAACGGGACACGCCGCCTGATCACCACAATATCAGGAAGACTTTCGACACAAGGCACCACCACAGATGTTGCGAGGTCACACCGGGGGCTTCTCCACCATCGTAAAGGCAGTCTCAGCTTAGACTCCACCACTGGGCCCAGCCAAACCATCGGCTCTGATACCACTGTTGGGACCGCCACCACCACCACCACTCTGTCACATTAGTATGATATTGTCCATTTTGGGCCAAGCCCGCACAGATTTTTTTTTGGACTCCTTCCCAAAAGACCTCATACCAATGTAGTAGTGGACTTTATTATATAGAAGACTTCCTTTCTTCTCTCTTCCAACTTGGGATGGGTTTGCCAACCCCAACACAAACCAGTATCAGATTTTGCATTCGCTCCTTTTCATTTCTTTGTATGATTTACATTATACATACGGATAATGAAGATGTCAAGCATTTGATGGTTAGTTGTGATTTTTCTTACGGTGTTTGGAGTATTATATGCAAGTGGAGCAAGTTGGAGCCTTTTTTTGCTTATGACTACGACAATTTGCTGATGTTATACAACAATGTTCATGCTGGGAAGTGGAGGAAAAAGATTATTAGAGGTATAGTTATGATTACGGCTTGGGTTATTTGGAACACAAGGAACGCGAAGATTTTTCATAATAAGGACAACAAGGTTATGGATGTTGTGGCGGAGGTGAAGTCGAAGGCTTTTTTGTGGTTAAAATATAGATCGAAATTTAAAAATATTGTTTGGAAGGATTGGGCCACTTATCCATTGTATATGTGTGTATAATTTGGCGGTTCTCGATTTTGAGTGCTAGCCATTGTTAATGAAAGTTATTGTTAAAAAAAAAAAATAAGACCATCCATAATGGAGGATTTGTGATGGCGTGGCCACAAACTTTGCCAACAAAACACTGCAGCTTCGAGTTGTTTGAGGCAAACAGGATTCTCTCTCCATTTTCTCTTTCCTCTCTACTAATCAGATTTTTTTCTCCACCCTCCCTCTTCTACAATGTTGGGAGATCCTCGGCAGCAGCCCCCAGAAGATTGGCAGGATGTTCCATCTAGGAAAGGCAGAAGGGTCTCTCAGCAGGACGCGGCAAAGAACAAGGTATTCACGAAGTTTTTTGTTTCGAACCTTCCTCCGAAGTGTTCGTCATCGGATCTAAAGGAGGTGTTTGGCAAGTTTGGTTCTTATGATGGGTCATACATCGCTAGGAAACTGGATAGGTGGGGTAAAAGGTTTGATTTCGTTTCATTTATAGATGTCCAGGATGCGAAAAGATTGGAAGGGGATATGGTGGATGTCTGGGTGGGTTCGTATAAGTTGCATGTGGCTCTAGCAAGATTTGTAGATGGGGAAAAGATCAACTATTACAAGGCTGATGCGAAAAGGAAGGAGAACGTGAAGGATCAGGGCCACCATGCTAACCCCAATTTAGGGGGAGCGCCAGAGAGAAGGGCAGAAGTCGATAAAGGTGGGTCTCGTACAGTTAACGTGGGAGGTGGGAGATCATTCCTTGATTCGGTGTTGAATAGGAATAAGGTGGATATTATTAACGTGGAGGACAATGTCGAAGGGTTCGTGCAGTGGTACGGTTATGCTCTTGTAGGGAAGGTTATGGATTTCAAGATACTGTCAACATTGAAGATGGAGTTGAGGACCAGAGGGTGGAGTTCAGTGGGGATAAAGTATCTGGGAGGTTTCACTGTCTTGTTGACATTCGTTTGCAGGGAAGATTGTGAGAGATTTTATGGTGATAAGCAAATGTGGTCGTCTTGTTTCGAGGGGCTGAACAAATGGGATGGTAATGTGAAGGTTGTGGATGATCGAATTGCATGGTTACAGGTGTATGGGGTGCCGGTTCAGCTAGCGTTGGATCAGGTGCTCGACTTAGTTGGGAGTCGTTATGGCAAGGTGGTGCAGCCGGCATCAAAGTCCGTAGATGATAATAACTTTTCGTATGCATATATTGGTGTCTTGTGTAAGTCTAGATGTAGGATCGTGGATCGGGTGGACATTAATTGGAGAAGGTTGTCTTTTAAAGTATGGATTGACGAAGTCGTGGGAAAATGGGTGCCAGATTGTGTTAAGGAGGTGGATTATGGGTCTGAGACGATGGGTCAGGCCGTTGATAATGATGTTGGTAATAGGCGTATGAATGAGGAGGAGGATGTTCGAAGAGAGGTGAATTTGAATACCGGTCAATCTGTGGATCTTGAAGTGGGTGAAATCCGGAATGAAGAAGGTTCTAATGGTGTGGATATTTCGGGATTGGTTCATGACGGCAATGTGGTGTGTCCAGGTTCTTCCAATTCAGCTCTGAGGGTGGAAATTTCGGCGACTCGTAAGAAGTTTAGAAGAAAGTCGTGGTCTAAGAAGAGGGGCGAAGCTAGTGGGTCTCAGGAGAGGCCAAAGAAAAGACCTAGGGACGATAATGACATGTTTGGGATGGATAAACTCATTGGTATTACGTCGTCTAACTCGGGCAATGACATCAGTGAAGAGTCGGACGAGGTTTTTTTGACACCAGACTTGAACAAGCAATCGAAGGAGGGAAATTGCGATGCTAGGCTTATATTGGATCAGCAAGTTTCTTCCCAGACCATGGAGGTTGGGTTTGATCAGGGCCCGGTTGGTGTTGAAGTGGTAGAAACCGTGAAGTTGGGCAAAGCTTTAGGTGTGGATGATTTCGATGAGTTCGTGCCAGAAGTCCAAGAGGTGATACGTAATGAAGGCTATCAAGAAGGTGAATTATGAATGTCTTATCTTTGAATATTCGTGGGATAGGGTTTTCTGATAAAGCGGATTGGGTTCGTGGTCTTCGGATTATTAATGAGGTTAGTTTTATTATGATTCAAGAAACGCAATTTGTTTCCTTGGATTCGGTGGATATAGGGCGTTTTTGGGGGAGAGGGAATTTTTGTTTTGAATGGGTTCCGTCACCAGGAAGGTCAGGAGGTTTACTTTCTTTGTGGGATCCAAGGGTTTTCACTATAACGTCTATGTCGAAGCTTTCTAATTGTTTGCTGATTTCGGGCAATGTGAAAGGGAGTGGGGTGATTCATAATCTGTTAAATGTGTATGCTCCTCATAATTTGGTAGCTAAACGGGTCTTGTGGGAGGAGATTGGGGGTCTTATAGGAGATGGAGATGGGATGTGGATGGTGGCGGGAGATTTCAACTCGGTTAGATGTGAAACAGAAAGACGTAATTCTATTTTCTCTCAGGCCGATGCTAACGCGTTTAATGAGTTCATCGATGAGAAGAATTTGCATGAGTTTGCTTTGAAAGGGAGACGATTCACTTTTGTGGCAGGAGTTAAGTTGAGTCGGATTGATAGAATTCTGGTTAACTGGAATTTTTTCATGGAGTGGCCGAATGCAGAATATATTACGCTGGAAAGGAATAAGTCGGATCATAGTCCTTTAGTGTTGAAGATTATATCTAGGAATTTTGGCCATAAACCGTTTAGGTTCTATAATTCTTGGCTTGGTCGTGATGATTTCGGGGAAGTGGTTAAAAAGGCGTTGGCTGAAGGAAGTTATATAGGGCAGCCCGGATTCTAAACTAATGATGAAGTTTAAATGTTTGCGTAATTTTATTTCGGTTTGGGCCGCTGAGTGTAAAGAGAAAGAATCGGGGGAAAAGCAGATCTTGGAACATGAATTAAAGGAATTATACGAGGCCATGGAACATAGAGACCTTTCGGAGGTGGAGGTGTGGTCGTTGGAAGAAATCAAAAGGCGTTTACGTGAGCTTGAAATGTTTTACCAACGAGACTTGAAGCAGAAATCGCGCAGTAATTGGGCGATGCATGGGGATGACAATTCGAGGTATTTTCACGGTTGTATTAACAAACGAAAGGCGGCGAATTATTTATCGGGGTTGATGGTTAACGGGATGTCGGAAACGAAGCCTAATATTATTAAAAGGGAGGTTCTTAGGTTCTTTCGAGCTAAGTTCAAAGAGAATATGGCTCGAAGGTCGAAGTTAGTGTATTACGGGTTGAAGAAACTGAATCATGATGAGGCCGATTGTTTACTTGATGAATTTTCAGCTCAAGAAATTAAATGCGCAGTGTTTGATTGTGGAGCAGATAAAGCGCCTGGACCAGAAGGTTTTAACTTTCGGTTTATCAGGAATTTTGGGGAGTTGTTCGAGAACGATTTTGTGGAGATAATGCATAACTTTTATCGCGTTGGAGAGTTCAGCTCGGGGGTAGGGTCGTCTTATATTACGTTGGTTCCAAAGATGGGTGATCCGTCTCAACTAGGGGATTTCCGTCCGATAAATCTGATAGGGTGTATTAGTAAGGTGGTGTCTAAAGTGTTGGCGAATCGATTGAAGACGATAATGAGTAAAGTCGTTTCAGAAAGCCAATCCGCATTCCTAACAGGTAGATATATTCTAGATGGTCCGTTAATGGCTAATGAAGTGCTTACGTGGGCAAAAAAGCGAGGCAAAAAGATGTTCTTGTTCAAGATTGATTTCGATAAAGCATATGATAACGTTAATTGGGGATTTTTATTATCGGTACTGGAACAAATGGATTTTTCCCCCGTTATGGTGTGAGTGGATTCGTGGGATTTTGGAGTTGGATAGATCTTTAGTATTGGTAAACGGGTCTCCAACTTTTGAGTTCGCCTGCCAAAAGGGTATTCGGCAAGGAGATCCTATATCTTCTTTTTTGTTTATAATTCTAATGGAGGCCTTTTCGGGTTTGATGAATAAGACGTGTGACATAGGAGCTTATGGAGGTATTCGGTTGCCCAATGGGGGTCCGGTCTTATCTCATTTGTTATATGCATATGACGCGATGTTGATGGGGGAATGGTCGAACTTCAATTTTGTGAACATGAAAAGGATTCTGCGAATCTTCTTTTTGTGTTCGGGTTTGAAAATTAATCTACATAAATCGGTTTTGTTTGGTGTTGGTGTTGAGAACGAAGAGATTATGGTGCAAGCCGATTCATTAGGGTGTAAGCCGGGTGACATTCCATTCGTTTACTTGGGTATTAAGGTAGGGGCGAATATGAACAGAATTTCGAATTGGGATCCGGTGGTCAATACGTTCAAGAAAAGACTATCGAAATGGAAAGCTAACACATTGTCTATTGGTGGACGATTGACTTTAATCAAATCGGTTCTGGATAGCTTGCCTACATATTATTTTTCTCTTTTCAAAGCGCCTAAGAAGGTTGTAAATACTTTGGAAGGTTTAATGAGACGCTTTTTGTGGGGTGGATCGGATGAAGTTAAAAAATTGAGTTGGGTTTCGTGGGACGTTGTTACTAAAGCTATAGAGGACGGAGGTTTGGGGATAGCTAGATTAGAGTTAAATAATGATGCGTTGATTGGCAAATGGCTTTGGAGGTTTTATAATGAGCAACACGCGATGTGGCGAAGAGTGGTAATTGCTATCCATGGTTATAGTAGGAGTTGGGGTGTTGCGTCGGTCAACAACTCTCTTACGGGGGTATGGAAAAACTATGTTACTTTCTGGAACAAGTTCAAGGTAGAGGGGCGTGGCTTTAATAGTTTGATTCGGGAAAAATTGGAAACGGGGGCCAAATCCGGTTTTGGCTAGACACGTGGTTGGGTACGGAACCGTTAAAGGAGAAATTCCCGACTTTGTTTTCATTAGAAAAAAACAAACGAATTAATGCTGCTGGGCGTCTTCAGATTATTGGAGAGGCTCTGGTTTTTTGTTGGGTTTGGAATCGGGCACCGGTTACTAACGAAGAGCTAATAAGTAAACAATTCTTGGAAGACTTGGTAGTGAATGAGGTTCGGTTGGAAGACAGATTGGATGGTTGGGTATGGGGGGACGAGAAGGGTGATGGGTTCTCGGTGGCATCTCTTAAAAAGTGGATGCGTGGTCCGGCGTCTAATGGGTTTCGGTTTGGCTTCCGGTGGAGTAAGTGGGTCCCTAAAAAGTGCAACATTTTTATGTGGCGAGCATTTTCGGATCGTCTTCCAACAAAGATGGCGTTGATTAGACGAAATATTTCGGTTGAAGACCACTTGTGCGTTTGGTGCGGGAACAACGAAGAGACGATTGAGCACATTCTTACAGGCTGTGTCATTTCAGCAGGTATATGGAATGGAATTTCTAGATGGTGCAGAATTCCAGGTTTGTTTGTATTCCATGTTAACGACTTGGTGGACATGCACGAGCATTGTGGAGTGTCCGGTAATAAGAAGATGGTGCTCCATGGGATATTCATTATTGCTTGTTGGAGGATATGGCGAGCAAGGAATGAAAGAGTTTTCTCGAGTAAGGGTCCTAATGTAGTGGAGTTGATAGCGAACATCAAGACTTTGGGTTTTTTGTGGTATAAACATAGGTTTAAAAAAGGGATGGTGGATTGGGAGAGGTGGTGTAAGTTCGATTTGTTGTAATTTTTTGTTTTTTTGTGGTTTTCAGCTTTCTATTACCGTCTTGGTGATAGCTAGCTCGTTTTGGTGTTTCTAATGAAAGTTAATTTTTTTAAAAAAAAAAATTATATTTAATAATAATAACAATTATATAAAACCACTCACACTACTCCACTTCTTTTTAAAAAGTCACAATGTTGACCGGCTACCACTACACATATAATAATAGACATGACATCTCTGGTGAGTGGTGATGATGCAGGAAAAGGACAAAACCGAAAAGAGTAATCTGAAATTACCTTATTACCCCTTTGTGCTAACCTCGTTTATTATATACATGTACACGTTATTGTAGCTTCTTCCTTTGTCGGCGGCGGTAAATTAGGGCAACGGAATCCGATCTTCGTCTCCAAATCCGGCAGGCAATTTGTTTCTCGGTCTAAAATTAGGCAACGGCATCCGATCTGCTCCTCCGCAACTTTAGTTGATCGGTAAATCAGTCAATCAATCCTATATTCTTCTCGGTTGAATTCAAAATTATAGGTGTATCTCTCTTATTTGAAGTTTATTCGTATTAATTGATGTTTATTTGGATGATTCGTAGAATTTGTGGTAACTGTGGAATTTGATATTTTTTTTGATGATTCGTTTATTCATGTCACCGGAATTTGATGTTTATTTGGATGATTCTTCGGATTAGTGTGAAATTTGACTCACTGTTAAAGTTTGAACCTTGTTCTGATTGCATGATGTGATATGCTTCTGTATTTGCATCTTATAGTTTAGATAGAATGATCGATCTCATCTAATTGGATCAAAATCGTGTCCAATTTGCTTCTGTATTTGCATTCTAGCTTTGATAATCTGAATTTGCTTTGATAAATTGCATGATCTGCTTCTTCTGTATTTGCATATATATTAGTTTCCTCCTGTAATAGGAGGTCAAGTGAAGGTGCCTCTAACATATGCCTACACAATGTTAAAACAATTCAAGTCTAGAGTACTTTGCAAATAAGAGGATTATTTGTGTTATTATCCCATTGTTGTGTGCGAAAAGTGCTTGTTCTATTTTAGTTGTTTGTCCACGGGTTTGTTTGTTAGCATTCATTTCATTTGTTCTAATCTGTCAGAGTCTTGCGTGAATTCTACCAAGGACCAATTCTGTAATTACTTCATTGTTGAAACTTTTTTTTGAAGAGAAGGAAACCCTCAATTCTTCAATGGAGTCTGCAAGTTTGAAAATGATATCAGATGGCTTCATCAAACCAAAATTCGTATCAGAAGAAGCTAAAAAACCAACTTACATGGCACCATGGGATCTCGCCATGCTCAATATAACTTACATTCAAAAGGGTCTCTTTTACTCCTTGCCCCCGGAAAAGAAAAAAGATTTCTCCACAACCAACTTTGTGCACCGCCTCAAAGACTCACTTTCCGATACACTTACTCATTTCCACCCACTCGCCGGCCGTTTAGCCACCGTAAAACAAACAAACCCACCTTCTGTGGTCATCTTCATCAACCCGGAGAACAGTCCGGGAGCAAGATTCATACATGCATCGGTTAACTTGACGATTGATGATCTTCTTACACCCACCGATGTTCCGCTGATCGTGGAATCGTTTTTCGATCATCACAAGACTATCGGTCATGATGGGCACCAAAAGTCGTTGGTGTCGATTCAAGTCACGGAACTTGTTGATGGAATCTTTATCGGTTGTTTGATGAGCCACACGGTGGCTGATGGAACTTCCTTCTGGCATTTTTTCAACTCCTTATCGCAAGTGTTCCAGTCCAAACCGATCGCACCTCCAGTTCTCAAGCGATGGGTTCCAGAAGGATACGACCCGATCATCACCCTCCCCTTCACCCATGAAGATGAATACGTCAACAGACCAAATCCGCCATTGGTACGACAGCGAATATTCCATCTTAATTCAAATGCTATGGCTAAACTCAAAGCAAAAGTGAACTCAGAATGCAACACCACAAGGATATCCATTTTACAGTCGCTCTTGGCCGTGATATGGCGGTGCGTGATCCGGGCCAGGCGGTTTCCAGCTGAAAAAGAAACCTCTTGCAAATTGCTGGTGAACGTCAGAAGCAGAATGTCACCACCTTTGCCAGAACACTACTTCGGTAATGCGATTCAAACCGTCGGAATAAAAACAACCGTCGGGGAACTGCTGGATCACAGTATCGGGTGGGCGGCGATGCAGTTGCACGAGTTGGTGGTTAACCATGGTGATAAACAGATCCGTGAGTATGTGGATTCATGGGTGAAGAAGCCGATTGTGCATAAAATGGACGTGATTTATGATGGGGTTGGTGTAAGTATGTCGAGTTCACCAAAGTTTGATATGTACGGTGTTGAATTTGGGTTGGGGAAAGGAGTGGCGGTGTTGTGTGGGAATGCGATGAAGTTTGATGCGAAGGTCTCATTGAATGCAGGACGGCCACGGGACGGTGAAGGACTTATGGATGTGGATCTCTCCTTGTTACCGGAAACCATGGCGCTTTTTGAAACTGACCAAGAGTTTATGAGTCTTGTGCAGCTCTAATTAATGTTCTTCCTACTTACGATTTCCCTCCTTTCAAGTTTGTTTGTTTTGGATTAGGAAAAAAATGTTAAAGATGTTAAACTTCATTGTGATTGATTATGAATAACTAGTTGATGTTGGAATTTTGGCTATAATAAAAGAGAAGTTTTTGAAGGCATCCCACATCGGTCAAGTAAGGAAGTTTGGGTGGTCTCCAAGCCTATATAAGAAGATCAAGGCTTAGGTTTCTAAGTGCCCCAACCAATACACTTGAAGTGTTTGGTTCTTTCTTTCTCTCTTGTGTTTATAGAGCATGAAAGATGTGAGTTAAATCTTCGGAGAGTGTGGGTGTAATTGGGGGTTGGCTTGAGAGATTAGTCTATGTGATTGTAATAATTTGTCATATAGTGGAGTTTTCTCTCTGGAGGCCCGTGGTTTTTCTCCAGTTTTGGAGTTGTTTGATACATCATGCATTTTCTCCAGTTTTGGAGTTGTTTGATACAGCATGCATTTTCTTACATTATTATTCTTATTGACATCATGCATTTTCTTGTTTGATACATCATGCATTTTCTCCAGTTTTGGAGTTGTTTTGGAGTTGTTTGATACAAGAATTTTGGGAAGATTTGGAAGAGGTTGTCGAACGAATTCCTATGGGTGAGAAATTGATCATTGGTGGTGACCTCAATGGGCATGTCGGTGTTAGCAGAGATGGCTTTGAGAGCATTCATGGTGGCTTTGGTTTTGGGGACAGGAATGAAGCAGGAAATGATATATTGGATTTCGCATTAGCTCATGACTTGGGTATTATGAACACTTGGTTCGAGAAAAGGGACTCTCATTTGGTGACATATAGAAACGGAGGTAATGCAAGTCAGATTGATTTCTTTTTAGTAAGGAATGTTTGGAGGAAAAGTTTTACTAATTGCAAGGTAATACCGGTGAGAGTCTTGCAACACAAAGATAGGGTTGTGGTGCTTGACTTTCGAGGTAAGAGGCACTTAAGAAAGAGAAGACCACAAGTTGACCCTCGAATTAAGTGGTGGAAGCTCCAAGGGGAGAGTCGACATACTTTTGTGGCTAAGATTGCTGATAGTGGTATTTGGTCTGATTGCACGGAGATGGATATAGATTCGATGTGGAACTTGTTGGAGTACAACATAAAGGAAGTTGCAAAAGAAGTCCTAGGAGAATCTAAAGGAAACAGACCATCAAATAAGGACACATCTTGGTGGAATGATGAAGTTAAGCAAGCGATAAAGACCAAACGTGAATGTTATAAGGTACTGGGTAAATGCTCGAGCGATGAGAATTATGAGAAGTACAAGAAAGCTCGAACAGAAGCTAAAAAGGCAGTGCGAAATGCCCGATCAAAGGTCAATCAAGAATTATATGCAAGATTAGATACTAAAGAAGGGGAAAAAGATATCTATAAACTTGCTCGAATGAGAGAGAAGAAGACGCGAGATATTGGAAAAGTTAAATGTGTAAAGATCTTGACCAAAAAGTTTTGGTTCAAGATAAAGAGATAAAAGAGAGATGGAGGTCATACTTTGATACCCTATTCAATGGCCATCAAGAACAAGATATTGGGAATTTAAACATCCCCTCAAGTATGGTTAACCGAGAGTTTAAGAGAAGAATCCAAAAGGGTGAAGTGACATTGCATTGAAGAAGATGGGGTCAAAGAAAGCGAAGGACCGGATGGTATACCTATTGAAGTTTGGAGGTGTTTGGGGAGAGAGGGATCGAATGGGTAACTATGCTTTTCAATAAGATTTGGAGAAGTAATAAGATGCCGTCGGCATGGAGGAAAAGTATTCTCGTCCCTTTGTATAAGAACAAAGGTGATGTTCAAGATTGTTCTAATTATCGCGAATTAAACTAATGAGTCATACCATGAAGTTGTGGGAACGAGTGATTGAACAAATGATCGTGAAATGTGTGAAGATAACAGAAAATCGGTTTGGATTTATGCCTGGAAGATCGACCATGGAAGCAATTTATCTTATCCTAGTTGATGGAACATTATCGAGATAAAAAGAAAGATCTGCATATGGTTTTTATTGATTTAGAGAAGGCATATGATAAAGTACCAATAGAAGTACTTTGGTGGGCCTTAGCAAAGAAGGGTGTATCGCGGAAATATATTGACATTATAAAGGACATGTATGAGGGAGCTAGTACAAGTGTACGTACTAATGTTGGGAGGACAGAAGAATTCCCTATTACGATTGGGGTGCATCAAGGATCTGCTCTTAGTCCTTTTCTCTTTGCCATAGTCATGGACGAATTGACAAGAGAAATTCAAAATGACGTTCCGTGGTGTATGATGTTCGCAGATGATATTGTGTTGATTGATGAAACGAAGGTTGGAGTGCAATGAAATTGGAACTTTGGAGGATACTTTGGAAGCTCGAGGCTTTAGGTGCCGAAGTAAGATCAATATATGGAGTGTAGGTTTAGCGAAAACAGTGATAGAGAGGCGGGGATGATCACATTTGATGGGAAAGTTGTTCATGGATCCACTTTCTTTCGGTATCTTGGATCTATTATCCAAAAGGATGGAGAGCTAGATGGCGATGTGGCTCACGAGAATAAAGCGGGGTGGTTGAAGTGGAAGAGTGCCACGGGGGTTTTATGTGATCGGCATGCCTCATAGATTAAAGGGTAAATTTTACCGCACGGCAATTAGGCTGCTTGTGTTATATGGCACCGAGTGTTGGGTCAGAAAGCGTTGTCACGTTCAAAAGATGAATGTGGCAGAGATGCGTATGCTACGATGGATGTGTGGTCATACAAAAAAGGATCGGCTCAGAAATGAGGTGATCAGAGAGAAGGTAAGAGTTGCGTCTATAGAAGACAAGATGATGGAGAATCGATTACGATGGTTTGGTCATGTGAGAAGAACACCTATTGATGCCCCAGTGAGGAGGCTAGAAAGTTGGGGAGCAAGTAATGTTGTGAAAGGTAGAGGAAGACCCAAGAAAACTTGGATAAAGATGATTGAAAATGATATGCGGTTTCTTGGAATTGGAGAAAGTATGGCGATGGAGAGGCAAATGTGGCGGGAAAGAATACGGATGGTGGATGGAGTCTGATTCTTTTTTTTTTTTTTTTTTCATTCATTCTCTTTTTTTATTTGCTTTTTTCTCTACTTTTTCCCTCTTTTTTCCTTTTATGTTATTTATGTAACGATTATTCACAGTTTCAAAGTTTGATTCATGTTAGCCGACCCCAAATCATTTTGGGACTAAGGCTTAGATGTTGTTGTTGTTGTTGTTGTATTATTCTTATTGACATGTAGATGGCTATTAGCAGGTGTGTTTTGATTCGCCAATGAGTCTTCTGAGTCGTATTTGTCACCACATTCATTGTAAACTTGTGATTTGGAATATGGATACCTTCACGATCTTCGCCCCTTATAATTGGCAACTTTGTCATCGGGTTAAATAACCCAAATAACTACCTATAAATACATAATGGGTTTATTAGTCTACGCTAATGTGTATGATACTATGGTCTATTGAAAACCGTATAATCTCTAATATTTTAGCTATAATTTATGTTTTTTTCCTAATTTACCCTTATCAAATAGGTCTCAACTGATCATTTATATTTTATTATATTATTATTTTTATTATTATTTTATTATTTTTATTTTATTGTTATTATTCTATTATTATTATTATTATTTATTATTTGTTTGAGGAGAAAAGTAAAGACAGCAATCAATTGTATTGATAACAATGAATAGAGGGGCCTTTATATAGGCATTACAAAGAGAGTCTTTCCATACATAGGATTCCTAGTTAAGGTAAGACATCTAACAAGATCCAACTACTTATGGAAGAGTCTAGAACCTACCATAACTCTTATCCCCTACAACTAGTATTAGGTAAGACACCAATACGGAAGGATTTCCTAACACTCCCGTGTCGAACGCTAATACTAACATGGTGCACAATGTGTTGCCTCGGTAAAAACCTTTCCAAGTCAAATAAAACCCCGTGGGAAAAATAAAGACTTTGGTGAGGAAAAAGAGCGCAACGCACCAACTACAAATGTCGAATCATGTGAAGTATACTCCCCGAGGTATACATGACACTCATTCCATCGAGCCATCTTTAGTTGAGCTCGGATAATCGATACATTCCGATGCTCCTCACATGTTTCTCAAATGTAGATTTCGAGAGACTTAGTGAACAAGTCTGCGATATTCTCATCGGAACTCACTTGTTTCACTTCGATATTCACAATTTCTGCTGCTGTGATTATAGAAGAACTTCGGCGCAATATGCTTGGTATTGTCACCCTTTATGAAACCTAACTTCATCTGCTCAATGCATGCCGCATTGTCCTCAAAGATGCAAGTAGGAGTTCTTTGTAGTGGGATCTAATCCACACGTTCCTCGTATATGGTCTACATCGATCGAGCCAAATGCACTCCTTACGGATTCGTGCAATGCAATTATCTCTGCATGGTTCGAGGAAGTAGCAACTGTGGTCCGCTTGGTAGATCGCCAAGATATCGCCGTATTCCCAATGGTGAACACATAACCGTTTGGGAACGTCCTTTATGCGTCGAGAGATAACCGCATCAAGAAATCCAACTAACGTGTCGTTAGGATTCTCTCGCATAAGGGGTAAGCTTGCTTGCATTAGCACTTCCGGTAGTCAAGCTACCATGCTTAGCAATATCGGAGGAAGATCGACGGTCGGTATGCATCGTCTTCACCTCAACAATTCCTTTCTAATATCACTCTCTTTGCGTAGGGAAAGAACAATCCAAGGTCACCGGAGCCTTTCAAGTATCGAAAGATGTGTTTTACTCCATTCCAATGCCTTATCGTGGGAGCGGAGCTAAATCTCGCTAATGATTCACAGAGAATGCGATGTCCTGGACGAGTACATTGAGCCGTATACAACAACGCACCGATTGCGCTAAGGTACGGTGTTTACGCTCCAAGGACCTCTTCATCCTCCTCTTGGGACGAAACGGATCCTTGTTCATTTCCGGACTTCACCAATCATGGGGGTAGCAAGAGGATGTGCCTTGTCCATGCTAAATCGCCCGAGCATTTTGTGGACATAGGCGGTGATGAATGAGTATACCATCATCTCGATGTTCTAGCTCTAAGCCCAAGCGAATCGAGTCCTCCCGGATCTTTCATCTCGAATCGGATTTAAGGTAGCGGGCCGTTTCATTGACTTCATCTATGGTACCATGACATTCATGTCATCTACATGACGGCTACAATCACGAATCCTGCATCTGCTCTTTTCACGAATATGCATGGACAGATGTCACTGTTTCAGATCCCTTCCCAACCAAGTATTCACTTAGGCGGTTGTACCACATCCTTCCTGATTGTTTCAAGCCATACAAATGAACGACGCAATTTCACAACAGACGCGCTCCGTGGTTTAGAGCTACTTGATTTGGGCCATGAAATCCCTTCTGGGACTTTCATATAGATATCCGTATCTAGATCCCCATAAAGATACGCCGTAACCACATCCATAAGCCGCATGTTCGGCTTTTTCTGACACTACCAAACCGACTAAGTAGCGGAAAGTGATGATGTCCATAACGGAGAATACGTCTCCTCGTAGTCAATGCCGGGCGTTGCGAGAAGCCTTGGGCAACTAGTCTCGCCAGTAACGCATGACCTCATCCTTATCATTGCGTTTACGAACAAAGACCCATTTATGTCCATGGTTTAACGCCCACTGTATTGGCTCGATACGGCCAAATACCTCACGTTTAGCCATTGAGTCTAGTTCACCGCATTGCATCTTTCCATTTCGCCAATCGGCTCGTTGTTGACACTCAAGAACCGAGCGCGGCTCGGCGTCGTCGTCTTCAATAATTTCTTGAGCGACGAGTAGCAAAAGCATCGTCGACTAGCGTGGGCGACTGGCCCAATAAGACGTATTCACTGCATATCAGATCGAGATTTCTTTATTTTCCGACATCAACAAAGTTTCCGACGCGTCCGTCGATTGTTCCATTGTTGATTCGAGGACATATCCGTAGTCGAGATAATCTCGTGTGACCAGTCACCGTGTCGATGATGAGAGGATTTTGTGCCTCCGTTCCTCTTCTCTTTCGAGGTTCGGTATCCTTTCTACCCACCGGCCTCCCCTCTTTCGAGCGTGGATAAGAGCACCGGCAAGGCCCCACCACTAAGGTTGACGCCGGTGGCATCATTCCTTCGGGCCGAACCTTGCCCTATAATCGACTTCCAACCTTGCAGAACATTCGCAGGGAATGGTAGATCTTGTCACTTTCGCGATGTCGGTAAAGTGTCGGGCATCGAATCCGCAACTTTCAAGACCGAGAATACGTTGCACTTCTAGCTCGGATTGAGGTGCGGGGATCTTGATGAGGCAAGGAGGAGCACACCGCATAATTTCTGGCGTTAACCGAATCGCTCGATTCCTCTCTCCCCTAACGACGGAAGTTTGTCTCATCAAAGTGACAATCTGCAAATCTTGCGGAATGATCTCTGTCAAAGGTTCCAAATAGCGGATAATTTTAGGCGATTCATAGCCAACATATATACCTAATCGTCTTTGCGGACCCATTTTAGTACGCTGGAGGCGTAATTGGCACATATACCGCACAACCAAAAATGCGTAAGTGTGAAATATCGTGCTCATATCCAGCTACCAACCGGTACGCACTAAACGGTTGATTGGCGGTGGTCGAAGCGAATAAGTATAGCCGCATGCAAAATTGCATAACCCCATGCGTAAATCGGCAAGTTGGTGCGCAATACCAATGCTCGGGCGATAAGTCAGAACCGCTTAATCATAGCCTCGGCAAGGCCATTCTGCGAATGAACGTGGGGGACGGATGTTCAACATCAATCCCAATCGACATGCAATAGTCGTCAAAAGACTTTGACGTAAACTCTCCAAAGATTGTCCAATCTTAATGACGAGATTGGGAAGTCGGGGTGGTTAGCCCGTAACTTGATAATTTGTGCTAGGAGTTTAGCAAATGCGCGTTTCTTGTGGATAGCAGAGCGACGTGTGACCATCGCGTCGATGCATCAACCGTAACCATAAAATATCTAAATGGTCCGCACTCGTGAATAGGTCCACATATGTCCCCTTGAATTCTTTGTAAGAAGCGAATATTTTGTGTTGAGTCTTTAGCAAAGGACGGAGAGGGTATCAACTTTGCTAGTGAACAGGCTTTACAAAACGCGATTTATGGGCATTAGAAATTGCCACGGAAGCCTCGGGATTTACGAGAGATGCACCGTCAACCTTATTAGGGCGTGCGATCTTTAGTCCCGTTGATACGGTATCAAGCTCACTCACATCAATGCCGATATCGAGTGGTGCTTCCAATCGCTTTACGGACTTGAAAACGGATGACCATGTGAGTTTTTCAAAATGCGAATCATCATGTCGCGTCTGTGGTGACCGAGTCGGTCATGCCATAGTTGGTATGCTTCTAATCACACATTTCGTGACTCACAAAGATAGATTCAATAACCCTTATTGTAGTCCGGTATAAACCACTACTTAGACTCATAAGTTTCTCGAGAACGCGGCGTCTTCCGCATTCCGCGAGTAACACACAAAAATTCTGCTCCATTCTCACAATGTGTATCAAGGTGATAACCGATTGCACAGATGTCCCTAAAACTTAGCAAGGTTCGGTTTGCTCTTGGGGCATAGAGAGCATTTGTGACATTAATATGCGTACTGTTAGGTAGCAAGAAATGAGCAGTCCCCTCCTTGAATTACTTGGGAGGAACCAATCATTGTTGTCACCGAGGATATGTATGGCACAATATCCTTGAATAATTGCTATTCGAAGAATAGTGTGGGTTGTTCCACTATCAAGAAGGCACTCAATTTCGCCACGAGACATCTACAATAAGACATGAAACTCAATTAGTCTTATGTTTAGAGACATAGCGAAAACTCATTTACATCGAGTTTGGGGAAATTCGACCAAGTTGGTTAGGATCAAAGTTAGCACAATCACTGGAAATAATTTCCGCAGCTTGACCTTTGTTCACTAAAACAAGAATAACTTCTTCGTTAAGAAGGCTATGGACGAACGGTCGGTTGTTCCGAAACTAGACTTCCGTATCTTTCTATCCATAGGTCGTGCACTTTCTCGGATCATTAAACTCGGATCTCGTGCTCGTTTTAATTTGCTATTTTGGTATTTCCCTATTGTTGTGTGAAAGAGCAAGGTTTAAACCTTTTTCAAAGGCATTATTTTTGATACAATACTATGGAAATATGGCCATAGGAGCGTTTAGATACTTTAAAACGCGTCTTGGTTTACGATTTATATCTCTACTAATGATCCTTTCGGTAACTCCAACTTGGTAGACTTGCAGAGAAAGTAGGAATGTCAGACAAATGCAAGGCTGTTTAAAAACCACTGATTCCGCTTGAACTCTCAAAGCATAAACAAATACCAAGGAGGATGCGCCTAGTCTTGATCAAAAGTTTTGATGAAATCCTACCAATGTATCAAATTTTTATTTTAACCAAGCAATTCGTTGCTAGCAATTATTTTTGTGATAAACCAAACATGCTTTCGAGGGGAAAAATAAAATTCATCTTTGCACAATCACAAAGAATTAAAAGAATTTTATTCATCATAGCCAACTTTATTACATTCATGAAAATCCAAAGTAGTTCTCGGAAACTAGAAACAAGACAAAACATAACCAAAGCGTAAAACTAGTCAAAGTCGGCAACATCCATATGTTGGTCTTTGTCGCAATGGTGAGAGGAGGGATCTCGATCTGATCTCAATATGGTTCACCTCCGTATTCTCATTGTCTACTTCCATGTAATTCGACTCTTGAGCCAAATATTGTTTATAGTGCTTGTAGTAAGCTTGGATGTTCTTTGGCGCTTTGCAATTGCGGTAAGTATGCTTCTTCGATCCGCAAGTATAGCTATTCCGGCCTTTCCTTGGAGTGATTCCATTCCGGCGCAGGAGGCGGCCCACGTGGTTGGGTTCCACTAGGTCCCGTGGCCGAGCCACCTTGCCTCTTCCACACGTTGGAACGACGACCTCGTCTTTTCCTTGCTTGCTCGAGTCATGCATCCGTGGTGCTTGCAAAACCGAGTAGCGTTGCCTTTTCTATTTTGTCGTGGTGCTTTCCTGGGTAGCCTGATTTACTTCCTAATCGGCTTCGTACCGGGCGCGCATTGCTATTGAGAATAATCTCATGGTGCCTTTCTTTTTCGCGAGGTGGGAGATAAGGTCACTAAAGTTCTTAATTCTCCCTTCCTCATAGGCAACGCGGTGATGAGCAATTACACTTGCTCCCACGGAAACGTGTTAAGAGTCTTCTCGATCAAATCTTGATCGACTTCTTGACACCACAAAACCAAGATCGTAGCGAAGATCGAGGATGGCGATTATAGGCTTCCACATTCGCATAATCCAAAAATCGGATTTGCTCCCACCGAAGTTGCACTGGGAAGCGCCGATCATGCACATTATTAAATCGTTGTTCGAGTGTGTCCCATAGTTCTTTAGGGGTTTGTAAGTTCATATAACACTTTTTCAACAACGGATGTATATGTCTACGCAAGTACATCAAGCATTAGCCTTGGTTTCCTCGCTCGGTTCTTGAGCGTTAGGCTCGTTAGAGGAAAGATGGTGGTAGTAAATCTCTTACCGACGAACGCCAAGCGAACGTCCGAGACCCACCTATGGTACTCCTTACCAAGATGGTCAAGGATGTCGAACTCCGGATGAACATTGGAGCTTTGTGCCATCTACAAGATATAAACAAGAGGAAGTTAGTCTTGTTGGATTTTCGGTGACAATGTAAACGGTCACAATCGATGCTTTTAAAAGCGTGTAACATAACCGTTACTCGATTTACTTCCCTTAATTGTTGTTTAGTAAAGTCGACAAAAAAACGGCGATATCGGATCGCACCCGGATACGTGGTGTATGCAACAACCACAAGTATCGACTTTTCAACAATTCCGTGACTCCCCCAGACCGTCACACGCTTTTCTTCGACACGCAGAGATACCGACTTCTCTCGCGGTCTCATCCACCGCAAAGTAGCGTGGGAGATAAAGAACCCAAAACCCGTGTCCCCAAAAGAAAATTCCCAAAAAGGAGAGAGAATTGAAAAGGGACGAGCCGATAGTTACCTCGATTATAAAATTAGGTACGTCTTTGAATCTGTCTTGTGCTTCGATCTACCGGTTGGTACTCGATGCGACGTGAAACCGGAGGCGCAATTTTGACGGCTCAAGATAAGTTGATGTTCGGTTTTGGTCGAGAGTCGAACCGGTCGGACTCGGGCTTTGAGTCGGCGCGGGCGGGCGGGCGGTGGTCGCGCGGGCGCGGCGGCGGCGGCGGGGCGGCGGCTTGGCGCTGCAGCGGTTGTCTTGGCGGGCGTTGGTGGCAGCGTCCGGCTGCCTGGCCGGGCGGCGGTCCGGCGACGGAGGCGGTCCGGTGGCGGTGGTCCGGCTGCGGAGGTGCCGACGCCCGTGGCGAGCAAGCGTTGCCGGCGCGAGCAACCGAGTCCGGCGGAGCAGGCGGCGAGGCGGCGAGCAGGCGGGCGAGCAGGTGGCGGCGAGCAGGCGGCGAGTGAGAGAGGTCCGGCTGAGCTGGCTGTGGCGCTGGGCGGCTGGAGTGTGCAAAGGCGGCGGCGGATCTCGCGGTGGCAGCTGACCGAGGCGGCGGTGTCGGCGGCCGGAGGTCGACGGCGGCGGTCCGGCGGCGGAGCTCAGCGGTAGGCCGTTGGCCGATTTTTTTCTTTCGTTCGAGCTACGTGCTGATAACGTGTTTGAGGAGAAAAGTAAAGACAGCAATCAATTGTATTGATAACAATGAATAGAGGGGCCTTTATATAGGCATTACAAAGAGAGTCTTTCCATACATAGGATTCCTAGTTAAGGTAAGACATCTAACAGTATCCAACTACTTATGGAAGAGTCTAGAACCTACCATAACTCTTATCCCCCTACAACTAGTATTAGGTAAGACACCAATACGGGAAGGATTTCCCGGAACATTATTATTATTATTATTATTATTATTATTACGAGAATTTATTTCTTGCAGTTTCCTGATTGGTTTGTATTTTAATGCTGTTATTTTTACGATTTTCAGATCGGACGGGAAGAGTCATGGCGACCGCAAGTTGGAAAAGAAAATGCAATTTTACCAATGTAAGCAGCATATTATTATTTTTTTAGTTGCAAGTAAATTGATCTACCGCCAACATGACAAATTACAAATACAGTTCATTTATCATTATTACTTAGGTGACCATTGGTCTGTAATGCTGATTTTTCAGTAATCTGCATTTTTTTCTGCCAATATCACAACCTAACTCATTCTTTAGAGTTTCTGAACTTGTTAGCCTTGTTTTTTAGTTAGGGGTGTTTTCCATTTCGGTTTGGAAGAAATTAGGGTACCCGACGCTAACTTAAACCTGAAAGTTCAGCTTTGTTTTTTTTGGTTTTGTTCGTGTTCCGGCTTTGGAATCATTAAACTCAAACCTTCCTAAATATGTCCAATTCGATTTACATATACATGTATCTAATAAATCTATGCAATGCGACCAAAAGTACTTTTATTTATTAATTTTCTACAGAATGTTTCAAACATAGCATTTATTACAACTAGAAAGCTGTAGTCAATCATAGATCGAGTATACCCGCAATTGGACAGAGACACTCGTCACAGCAGTAGTCGAGCCAAAGTCGATCTCTCGAGAAGCTTAAGTGAGGTAATAAGATGACTGTCGGACAACAAAACAAAGAAATGTGTACATTGTTATTTTCTAAATCCTAACAATTTTGGATAGGGTTTTTATACGATCAAGATTGAGCGAACACTTTGTGGGCGATCACAAATTGAAGCAAAATCGGTCTCACCCGATTCGGTTTGGTTTGTACATTAAATTTCTCGGTTCATCATTTTACGAATTGGAGCGAATTGGTTTGGTTCTTTGGTCTTTTTCGGATTTCTTTAGTTCTTGAATTAGTTTAGCTGAGTTTTGACTTTTTAATGTACAATATGATTTTGTGATTCCAAAGAAACAAATGGAGCTTCTTGATGTGTTCTTTGGGTTTTTGTAGTGGTCAAGGCTGCAGTTGCAAAGAAAGCTATTTCTAAGGTACGATTTATACCCACGATCTCTATGAATTACTAATTAGAAGTCTTTTATGAGATTTCAAGCATGACAAAAATGTTTCTGTATATCATTTAAATCTAACTTTTCATCTTCCAGTATTTGTGATACGGCACATAACTTGTTTCATAACACGGATTCTTAGTTTACTTATTTCCCTTTTAAGATTGTGCCCCTGGGTAGATGATAAGTTCCGGTTGAAGCTTCAATGGTATAAATAAACTGTGAGAACACTGCATATTAATTAGGACTGGGCTTTTGGGCTCAAACACTCGGGCTCGGCCTGAAAAACCTCTGGACGGAACCCGGACCGCACGGGCCTGAGAAAAAACGGGACTTGGACTGAACCCGGCTCGAAAGAATATTTTTCGAGCCGAGCTCGGATCTCAATTTTAGAATGTCCGGAAGCCCGAAACAGTCGGAATTTTTAGGTCATGCAACGGCTTTTTTGTACATGTCCTCGGAAAGTCCCCGAAAAGCCCTAAAACCCCCACAAAAAATCGAAGAAGCCCGAAAGCATAATTTGTTGAACCTTGTTTTGTACATGTAATTGACGCTTATCTTATTCTGGAAAACCCTGAAAAATCCCGAAGCTCGGGTCGAACCCAAATGAGGCGAACTCACTTTGTGTTTACACTTGCAAAGATCTCGACTCTAAGAAAATTTCGGGTTCAAATTTGGTCCTCCAAAATTTCGGCTCGTCTCAGCCTAATCCCCGCCCTAATTATCGATGACTATAATTATTTGAAATTAATTTATTATGGTTATGTTATTTCAAAGAATTAATGCTTTACAACCAGGAAAAACAGCAAAAGAAAGCCGACAAAAGAGGTTAAAGGCATATGATCTATCTTCTATTTCGGAGTACCTCCCTGAACTAAAGTCTTCCTCGGAGTCAAAGCCTGCTGACTTCAAAATTAACAGTAAAACAAGAAATAAGTTACTGTGAGTATTATACACGGTTTTTGGAATTTCCCGAAAGTTGATTTTGTTTTTTGATACATGTTCTTGACTTTATTCGTATCAATTATTATTACTTCAGGCTGAAAGAGGGTAATCAGTTGAAGACGGTTATAAACCATCCGGTTTTCCAATCGGATCCTTTAGGTGCAATTTATCAACATCTGCAGAATACACAACCCCCGGCAGATGAGAAGCCTACGATAAAGGATAATAAAACTAGAAAAAATAAAACAAGAAAGAAAAAGTCCAAGGGCATGCAGTCGATGGAGATTTAGATACTTGGGCTTGACCTATTCGTTTTACCGACATTTGGGGTACCCAAAAAAAAAGGTGATGTGTTGCTCCTCTAGGAAACACTTTTCTTGCCATTTCCGGTCTAGTTTTAGGTGAAGGTTGCATTCTGTACAAGGCATTTTCTTTTTGTCATACGACGAACTGTTTTATCGACTTGGATGGCAAAACTTATACTGCGGATACCTTGAAATGGAAATGTATCGTAAATTTTACCCTTTTTTTTTTTTGCGTTTCATTCCTGAAGTTCGACAGTTTTTGCGTTTTCATTTGCTCAACTTCCAAATCTAAATTTATGTCAAGGAATGGATCTGCCACTAAGAAGTGGAATGATCTCCACATGAACCGATCATTATTTAATAATTTAAATCATAAAAAATATGTTTGAGAACCTCAAAATAATAAAATAATTTATATAATAATTTAAGAATATTAGGTTATTTGAATTTTAGGACCAGACAGTTTGTGTACTGTAGAAGATCTAAATATTATTTAAAAATCTAACAGTTACTGTAAAAATTGGGTATAAAATCCTGATTCTTTTAAAAACTATATATGCAATTACTGTAATAGTTAGTGTAGAAATTGACATATTCTTATGAACAATAAAACCAGTTATTAAAATAATTTTTAAAATTCTAAAAATTGATTCTCAGATTCTTTAGAAAACAAAATAGACTTTTCTCTAAATTCATGAGTAATAACGTTGATGGCGTAAATGTGACAATTTATTTCCTTTTTCTTGGGGAAAATAAATAGAAATTATAGTCATAGATCAAATAAATGATAGACGATATCAATGATATTATCAAAGTGATGGACATTATCAATATGTCCCGGGAACGTTTTCTGTCGTCCCCGGACACGTATACGTCTCTAATAATAAAGATTTACAAACTCATTCATGTTTTTTCAGTTAATTGTTTCTGCCTTTGAAACTGTTTGGTTTCTATATAAAGAATAATACTTTGTATTTCCTTCCTCTTACATTATTATTTGCTTAAATGTATAATCTACCATATAACTAATCCACAACAGCAATAATAATAATAAATATTATTATTAATAATAGTAAATATTATTTAGTAATAATAACAATGATAATAATCAAGATTATTATTATTAATAATAAAAATTTAAAATAATAATAATAATAATTGAATTGAACTAAATTGATCTAAATTGAACTGAATTAAACTGAACTGAATGGACTCGAACTAAACTGAATGGACCCGAACTAAACTGAACTGAACTGAAAAATAAGTCCGGACTTGCTTGGATACTCGGTTTACAGAAAAGAACCGGAAAATAAAAGCGTTGCAGTCTTGCAGAGCTACGTGCAACTCAGTCACCACCACACCCCACACGTTATAACCCCCCCTGTTGTACCGAGACAAGGGTTTTCACTTTTCACTAAAACCCTCGGTGAGAAATAGAGGGAGAAAGAGTGAAGGAAATCGAAAAATGGAGGGCGTTTCTTACCAGAGATTCCCAAAGATCAAAGTCCGGACGGTGAGGGACGACTTCATGGAGTTCGAGCTGCGCGAAACCGACGCCAGCATCGCCAACGCGCTCCGCCGCGTGATGATCGCCGAGGTCCCAACAATCGCCATCGATTTGGTCGAGATCGAGGTGAACTCTTCGGTCCTGAACGACGAGTTTCTCGCGCACCGCCTCGGGCTCATTCCCCTCCTCAGCGACCGCGCCATGGCCATGCGCTTCTCACGGGACTGCGACGCCTGCGACGGCGACGCCCAGTGCGAGTACTGTTCCGTGGAGTTCCATTTGCGCGCCAAGTGCATTAACGACCAGACGCTTGATGTTACCTCTAAGGACCTTTACAGCTCCGACCACACTGTTGTTCCGGTTGATTTCTCGGATTCATCATCTGGGTTTGATAATGCGGAGAATAGGTATTTTTAGTTTTATTTTTATATTTTTTGAAGCCAATTGTGTACTGGCACATTTGTGTTTGATTTGTTTCACTACTGTGTTTCTTTTATGCCGGTTGTAAATCTAATTATTACGGGCATCTGAATATTATTAAGAAAGTCATTCCAAGTTCTTTGAGTTACAGCTGTGGATTGTTGCTTGACGTGTTTGGTTTTAGGGGTTCCGAATTCGGGGAAATTGGTGTGAAAATGTAGTTAAAGTTGGGGCTGGTTTATTTTGGGGAAAGGGTTTGAGGAAAAGGCATACAATTGTCATATTGAATGTTAGGTATAAAGTGAAAGGAAGCAGATTGATGCGCATACATTTGTCATATTGAATGTTAGGTATAAAGTGAAAGGAAGCAGATTGATGCGCTCAGATAGAGAAACAATGTTGTCGAAAATGAGAGTCTGGGTAGGAATGCATATTAGTCATGCTCTTTTGTACTTGAAAGTGTCTTAAGGGGGTTGTCTCTGATGCTGTGGTATCTGTATGTGAAAATTATGAAAAACGATTTCTAATCTTGTTTACAAATTTTCTGAATATCTTATGCCGTGTTGATAAACTAGTAACATTATCTAATTTAACTTATGAACGCTTGGTATTACCTTTACCAGCTTATTTGATGATTGCATAGTCTAATTTAACCTATGAAGACTTGGTAATATATCCCACATATGCACATGAACTTAACATTATAGGTACTCCGATTTTAACATACATCTGTTGCATGGAATCTGATGACTGGGATCCCGAAACATATTGGGCTTCAAATGGTGGGAAGAACTATATTTTAAACCCTTTCTCTTTAGAATCACATGGTGCTTTTTTCAGTTGACATGCCCGTTATGCGAATAACTTATCTAAGGTTTGGAACATTACCTTGTACCCAAGTTTTGCTGTATCCTGGGAGTTTTTTTTTTTTGTTTTTTTGTTTTGGGTATTGCTGCCTGAGGATTACTTGCATGACTGAATAATATGATTAAATGATGTAGGGGAATCATTATTGTGAAGCTACGTCGTGGTCAGGAGCTGAATTTACGAGCCATAGCTCGGAAAGGAATTGGAAAAGATCATGCTAAATGGTCCCCTGCAGCAACCGTCACTTTCATGTACGAACCTGAGATTTATATCAACGAAGAGTTGATGGAGACCTTAACACTTCAGGAGAAAAAGGAATTTATTGACAGCAGCCCGACGAAAGTGTTCGAAATTAATCCCACTACCCAACAGGTTTCTCACTCATCTTAGTAGCCTGTTTTGGATCTGAAAAGATGTGCTCAGTTAAATGATGAATCTTTTTATTCAGCTGCTTCTTATATTTTTATTCTCTATGTTGCTTATTGCAAATAACTAGGATCAAGGCTTGTTACTATGATTAGTTGATGTAATTACACTGCCTCATCACATCATCATCAACAATTGCACCTTATTCCGAAGTTGGTGGCATGAAAATTAGTGTCAATTAATCGTCTAAAATTAATTAACACTATAATTCATGCAAAAAAACAAAGTGGCAAAGTTTTATGCCGGATGCCCTTCGTGTCGCAACCTTCACACCGAATGAGAATGTAATTACACTGCCTCGTCCTGGAATTTCTCATCTTAAATGTTTCAAGCCCATTATTCAGAGTCATGTTCTTGAGTTTTTATAGTATCGATTATATAATTGGACATGACTGTAGCAATTATCTAAATTCTCCCCGCCTCATGATGTTTTCCTTGCAAGTGGGAAATCTTACGATGATGGCGGTTTTGGAATTTCATCATATTTCTCATACGTATGAAGGTTGCGATACGAAGGTCATCCGGTATAAAACTTCGCTACTTTGATTTATGCATGAAGTTATAGTGACTGACACTATAATTTTCATGTCTTTGACCCTAACATAGTTGGGAACTAGGTACCATTGATGATAATGATAATGATCCTTGAGTTTTTTAGGTTTGTATGGAGATCTAAAGATCCTGAAGTAGTGACAAAAATGACAAAATAAAAATTAAACAAAAAAAATCCTTGTGGCTGAACTTTTTTTTTTTTTTTTTTGGGTTGATAAATGGCCCTGAATTGAATTGTTACAAATACAAGGGCAGTTTTATCTCAAAAGTGATTCATCTGACATTATATTGTTTACTAAATGGACTTGCTTTTGGTTTTGTATGAAAATTTGTTCTATCGAAACAGTTTCTTGGGCTAATAGCATGTGAGGGCACAATTCTTTTTTAATATAGGAATAAATTACAAAAAGTATCCTTGAGGGTTGACCTAATCAATAAAAGATACCAAGTTAATTTTCAAAATTATGAAATCACCAACCTTAGTATTAGCCATCCCTCCATCCCACTTGAAGAGGGAGGGTACCTTGGCTAATGTACAACTTTTTATTCATTGCAAGGTACAAGACACGAAGTAAACTTTTTGTTACCATTTTTTTCAATTATATCCTTGCTTTTTAGTTGAGAACTCGTTTTGTACTATACATATCCACATTAAGCAAGGTCAAAGAAGGTAGAAATGAGTCTCTTATATTAGGACAAAACTGTGTTTTATAGGTAGACTCTTTACGTGGGACGGAGAGAGTAATATTTTTATAAATGTGAAGGGGTTTCTATGTATTTTGTAATCAGGTCAAACCTCAAGGGTACTTTTCGTAATTAACCCTTTTTCTAATGTATATAGCTCTCCCATCTCAATGCCAATTTTTTTTTGTTTGTTGCGACTCCTTAAAGGTTTACGTTCACCATGCTGAGGCATATACATACGACGACGAGGTGCTCAAGAAAGCTGATGCAATGGGGAAACCGGGCCTAGTCGAAATCCACGCGAAAGAAGATAGTTTCATCTTCACAGTCGAGACGACCGGCGCCCTGAAAGCTTCTCAATTGTTTCTCAACGCCATAGAGGTTTTGAAGCAGAAACTGGACGCCGTCCGTCTGTCGCCCGATACTGTGGATGCCGATGAGCAGTTTGGCGAGCTGGGAGCACATATGCGTGGGGGTTGATTCATGGTCTTGATCGGTCTATTAAGGCACGTGGCACTCTCATGTTTTACTTTCATACTAAGTTGGCATGAATCCTGACGTTTGTTGCCTAAAGGATTATGACATCATAAGTTAGTTTGTGGGGAGGAGTTATTATGACATGTTCGATCAAACTGGACTAACTGAGGGGAAATTACAATCTTTAGCCATGTATTGTGATAAAATTAGCATCTATGAGTTTTACTTGGGTCTGGGAGAATGTAGTGCTTAATTCATCGGCAATCTCGGAATTGTTCCGTAAATCTCTCTCGAATTCTGAATTGCGTGTGAATTTCAGATTAGAGTATTTAGTGGTCAGCAGAACTGATGTTTGTGACCTCATAAGTGATTTAGTTTGTGCTGAGAAATTATGGTTTGTGTGATAAAGCTAAGGCAATGTTGGGGAAATTGCAGTCTTGGTCATGTATTATGATAAAATAGCATATATGTATTTATCCACCACCCTAAAAAATTTGCGTATTTAGTGCTTAAATCACTAAAAGTATCAAATTTGCTCTGTAAAATTCTGGAGTTGGTGCCTTTTTTTTTTTTCTATTCACAAGCACTTAACAATATACGTAGTCCGTTCTTTTTTAGTTGCGACACTTTACAGTTTCGTATTATTCGTATAATAACCTTTGATCCTACTTTTTTCTACTAATGTAAAAGTAAATTATGGCATGTTAGATGTTGAACTTGTCTATCTATCTTTTCAAGATATTATATTTTTGTTATTTTAGCTAATATATAGTTGAAAATATTATTGGTCAAAGTTATACATTAAACTGTTGTTTCTCTTTGTTTTTTAACTTGTATAAAAAAAGGGTTGAATAAAAAGGAAACTTTGAGATTGCTAAATCTCGAATCTCGTGCTCGAGCTTCGAGCTTTAACAGCTACATCATTTCTTACTTGAAAACGACCACACGAAGCATATGTAGTCTAATTTGCCATGGAATTTTTGGGCATTTGTCCAATTTTGAAAACCATAACACGAGCGTTAGTTTGCTGTATATATAATGGAGGTGAACAAGGCGCATTCATTTGATTCTGTTGTATATATATGACTTATGAGCATCTGAAACACTAGAATTGAGAAGAATAAGAGTGTGCGGAAAACCGGACGGCCCTGTGCTGCAAGCTAGCGGGGCGGATATGTATCCCACAAAATCCTCCCCACATACATTGTTATTTTTGTTATAATAAAGCCTTGAAAGTGACATTTCAATTACTCTTTTTGTTTTTATATAGTGTGAATGACTATTATACCCCTGATGTAAATATGTAATTACGATTGTGTCATCTGAAGTTTTCCTATAAATAGGGCTTCAGTTATTAATGAAAAATATACCTGAGAATCATTCTCTAAATTTTCTCTCTCTATTATTTCGGTTTTACAACACGTTATTAGCACGACTCTAGCCATTTGAGTAATATGACGAGTATGCTTCTACAATTCATCTTATAGATCCTCTCAGACGTAAATCAAATTATTACAACAGAATCTCAAAATCTATACAAAACCAAAACTCTCAGATTCTGAATTCCATCCCAAACTGTCGCCCCTCCTTTTTCATCTCTTTCTTCCTCACCCCAAACCCTAGCCGCCCTTAATTGTTCATCACCATTATCGTGTTTTATACAACCAACCGCCACTGAATAATACTCCAAATCCAATAGTAGGTAAAAGGAGTGGCTGAGAAGTTGAAGTCTGATATGGAGAAAGGTGTACCAGGTGATGATACCGACCATGTAAACAGAAAGCAGGCTTTTGGATCAAACACATACCCAACATTTTCGCGTAAATAGGGGTAAAAGATCTGGTTCCAACACAAGATTGATCTGAAGATCTTAGGACCTACCGGATGGCCTCCCAGATACTCTAAGGCAGGATATGAGTTCTGCGTGATATGATTGCAGTTTTTCGCCACCACCTCAAAGTTAAACCAACTACTCCCTTTTGTTTTATTGACATAAACGGTATAGATAATCGGACTAAAAAAAAAAAAAAAGGAGAAAGGGGGACAACTAGATTTTTGTAGGCAGCTAACAAAAATCATAAATTGGCCATCTTCATCTTGGAAGTCACGGCAGATTGGCAAAAGTATAAATTTAAAAGAATAAAATATTATTTTAATTCATTAAATCATTAACTCAGTTCTTCTTATATATAAGATACATATGATGTCAGAATTGATTTTTCTTGATACCATCGTAATCCATTTTACGAGAGCTTCAATTTGACACTAATATTGATATATTGATTATAATTCTTTTAATATCTGTCATTATAAAAATTATTAAAATGTATACATTGATTCCTTCAAAAATAGTGAAAGGACTTGTGGATATATGTTCTTGTACTGTAGAAATTTATAAAGTGGTATGTGTATATTACGGGACGATCAGGCGGCACTGATGCCGACAACTAGGTCGATGATGACTTTTAATGATCCAACCTAATACCACATGATTATACTTTGAGAAAATGGTTGGACGAACCTGCTCCAGAAGAAGCAGTTAAATATTTATTAATCTAATTCCTGACTTTATTATAATTATCTCCAAGTGGTGGTTGAAACCATCTATTTGTTGAGCTTACATTATGTAAATATTACTATACCTCCCATGTGATAGTCAGATTATCATAAGATGGATGGTGATACCTCACATATGATAATTAATTACCACAAGATGGATGGTTATACCTCCTATGTGACAAGTTTAATTATCGCAAGATGGATGGCGATGCCTCCTATATGATAAATGTAATTGTCACAAGATGAATGATTTTACATATTTACTATACCTCCTATGTGATGAGTTCAATTATCACAAGACAGATGGTTTTACATATATGTAATTTATATATTATATATCACTATCGTGGTTGGTTATACCACATGAATGGTTCATAAATCCTGCTCCCGAAGAAGCAGTTGATAAAAAAAATAAATCATACTCTAAAGTAGTTGATCGATTATTTAAATCCTGCTCTTGAAGAAGCAGTTGAAAGAAATAAATCATACTCTGAAGAAGTAGTTGATCAATGATTCAAATCCTGCTCTGAAGAAGAAGCAGTTGATAGAAATAATAAGATGGAGAAAATTGAGCAAGCGATACCAGAAGTTATAATCGATCAAATTAAAGAAAATTCCATGCAAATACACCGCATGGTGGGATCATCTGATAGTGATATGAAAAAATATCACCGGAAAATAATTGCTCAATTAATCTCATGTTGATTATATCACATGGTGGGATCATTGAAATCATATCAATATCACAATAAAGAAGCATATATCACATATTCGTGAGAATAATGTATTTGCATAGAGGCAAAAAGATGATCTTATTATTGCTGGAAAAAGCACAAAACAGTCGAACTGGAAAATATTGAAACTAGCCAAAAGGGTAATAAACACTCGACAATATGCGAAAAGGAAAATACATATGAAACCCATAAAAAGGGGTGCGTCTCGAGAGTATAAAACTCTGTAACTCTGCCACCCCCTGGCATAAGGGTTTATAATGAAAGATCTAAATGATCTAAACTTCTTTTCCGTTTGGCGCCAATAACTGTGATCGATGAGCTTTGACTTCCAAATTCTTAATCAAATATATGCTCGAAACTTTATAAGTAGATCGACATGATGTCGGACATATTATTATATCTCGTGATGGTGAGATATAAACTTGTGATCTACTCCTTGATCCGTAAAGGCAAGCAAATCAAGAAATTATTAATATTCAACAAACCTATAGGTTTGGTATGGAAGTCCCGCTTCCCCATGATGTGATGTTGAATATCTCATTAAGTGTGCCATAGCCACACAGGAGAACAATAAAGGCATCACTATTATTCACCACATACATCAAACTATTATGAGCAGTGTGCTTGAAGCATCAACCCAGTTGAACCTCCTATACTACTTGGTTCGATTGTGGGAAAGTGTAAGGCACTTGTTACACTTATTCTCTCATTTTGTGCAGCATCTAAAAGATAACCCAAAAATCTATGATTACTCCCACCATACAATATATTGATTTTGTGTTTTCCTAATTCTTTTACGAATTGATATGCCATATCTACATGCTGGATATGACCTATCAGTTTGGATCCACCTAAAATACATATAGTTTTAATTGGATGAGATCTATATGAGGATTCTGAGAACTCCATCTTTCTACACTAGACCTTCAAAATACTTTTATGAGAGATACATTTTCTAATTTGTGGATCCCAAATTTAAAGAACAAATTTCTTGCTAAACGACAAACGACTTCACTATTTTTATTGAAAATGGAGCGGTAGATAAGTCATTACTTTTGACAAAATTGCAAAAGAATACGAAAGATATGATATTATATTTTTCAATGAAAATGACGTTACCAATCGGCAGCTGAGAAATTTAAAAATAATATTCAACAACTTGCATTATTTTGCTATTTACTTTATGCCAATTTTGACAGAACGGACTTATAAACTGGATCTTTTGAGATTATTTTTTCATGACTATAACGTTTCCGTTCATCCTTAAATTGCATCCACAAAGCCATTAGTTCACGATGAACGTATCCACTAGGATGTGTATCAAGAATATGTTGGATATCATGATCCATAAATTCCTTACTCAATCCATCCTTGATAAATGTTATTTTATCTTCTCGATTTTTGGATACAAACCCCACAGATTTGCATCGTGTGTCACATGTCCATCGAGCACATTTATAGCACCCACCTAATCTTTTTGCTCTCCGTTTCTTTGCAAAACTACTCTTACCTGTACCTGGCATGTACTTAAATGAATTTGAAAATTCACCAGATAGTCGAACTTGTGCTTCGATCAACCATCGAATATCTTCTGGGATGCCATTTCTCATTAGCACCCTTAATCTTTCGAGTCGACCTCGATAAATTCTTTTTATGATATTCACTGGAAGAGATGGATAATATTTACGAAGATTCGAAAGCATTGAATCCATTATGATATTCAGACCCTCGATATGGGTGAATTTTGTGAATACAATGATAATCTATTTATAGATTGGAATTACGCGTATGAGATTTGACTCCGCGTCATGGAGCGTATGAACTACGACTCTATATATTTGAATAATTAACATAATATGACATGTGGGAGCGGCGACTCCATGTTGAAAATGATGTGCAATAATGGCACCAAAAGATGATGTGATATGCCGATAAAATATCTATATGGTGATATAGACACATCGTCTTCAAATATTTGTTCTCGATTAATATCACTACTAGCCAATATTGGGAATGAATTCCTAATAAATTTGAAATATATTAAGGGGGAGTATGGGCCCACTTCCTCTACATGTGAACTACTAGATATTATGGATCCACTAGATAGTCACATGTTTATATGACTCGTAATCAGAAATTTACGAGATTATTTGCTCACGGTTTGAGCATATATTCCATATCAGATTAAGCTAGTAATATATCCCAAATAAATTTTTATAGATCCGATAAAGGATCAAGATATGCGCATACGAGTGGGATATCAATTGGCATACTATTTGAAGTCCTCCAGCCAATATCGAGAACATAATATATAAACTCCCATGACTGAAGATGAATACTGAGATACTGACATATGTGTTTGGTGCTCAAGAAATCTCTCAGCATGAGGGGGAGTATTGGTAGTTGAAAATATGCGAAATGCATCATATTATATCCTCACAATTATATGAACATGAAGTTCAAAGATGCATGATAGATTATTAATCTTTGATACCAACTACAACTGCTTTGATAAATACATAATAATTCCCCGAATATAAAAAGCAAATGATAAAAGGAGGCATATACTTTTGAGAAGTATGTAGACATAACCACAATGTGTAATTCTAATGGATGATTGATAATGAGATATCTCGGCAAGTTATATTGCCATGGGGAAATAAATATTAAAAAGTGTCGACACAATATAGCGCTATGAATAAAATGAAGATATCAATGATTGGAAAGAGGATATCGATAAATGATATGAGGATATCCATGATTGTGAAATATGGATATTGGAAATGAGGATATTAAAATCCATGATTTGTGAAAATGAGGATATCAATGATTGGAAAGAGGATATCGATAAATGATATGAGGATATCCATGACTGTGAAATATGGATATTGGAAATGAGGATATTAAAATCCATGATTTGTGAAAATGAGGATATAAATGATTGGAAAGAGGATATCGATAAATGATATGAGGATATCCATGATTGTGAAATATGGATATTGGAAATGAGGATATTAAAATCCATGATTTGTGAAAATGAGGATATTGAAATCCATCGAAATTGAAATATATGCCCTTATAATAAAATGAAATATATGGGCTTCTTGAAAGTGACTCGTAAGGAGATTTTGAACATATTATCGGTGCGTGCGATCCTCAAAACGTTGTGAACGAAAATTATATCTTTGTACTCTTTTCCTTGATCGAGGTTTTATCCACCGGGTTTTCCCGAAGGTTTTTAACGAGCGACCTAATCACAACAAATATGGAATCTCCAAAAGATATTTGGAATATATCGCAAAGAATATGAGTTCGATATTACAAATTGCACTGAAGATGATACTCATACTAATCCCTGGAGGATTATTGAAATGCATGGGGCATATTTATAAAATACGCGTTGCACTCTTTTTCCCTTGACTGAGGTTTTGTCCCAATGGGTTTTCCTAGCAAGGTTTTTAACGAGGCAACTGGAATGGCGTATTAGTATGAATAATGTACTCTTTTTCCTTCATTAGGATTTTTCCACCGGGTTTTTCCTAATAAGGTTTTAATGAGGCATATTCATGACATAATGAGGAACACTACAAAGATCAAGATTATTCCTCAAAGTTTGAAAACGGAAGGGGTAGTTGTACTCTTTTTCCTTCGATCAAGTTTTTCCCACTGGGTTTTCTTGACAAGGTTTTAATGAGGCAACACATGGATACTCCAACGAATGATATACATGACAGATTCACTCAGTTTTTATCCCACGAGGTTTTACTGAGACGGCACAAGAATATTCATACAAGAACTATCGAGATAAGGGGGAGCAAATTTACGAGATCACCGATTGCTGAAGTTTTTATCCAACGGAGATTTCCTACCAACATTATGATGCAACATGATATGATTGCCACAAGCTCCAATACAAACAGTTTGAAAGTTTTTCTCCCATTGAGTTTTTCTTCAAACTAGTTCAGCATATTATTTATGTAAATAGTCATTCAAGGGGAAGTGTTATAATAAAGCCTTGAAAGTGACATTTCAATTACCCTTTTTGTTTTTATATAGTGTGAATGACTATTATACCCCTGATGTAAATATGTAATTACGATTGTGCCATCTGAAGTTTTCCTATAAATAGGACTTCAGTTATTAATGAAAAATATACCTGAGAATCATTCTCTAAATTTTCTCTCTCTATTATTTCGGTTTTACAACAATTTTTTAATTGTCCCTACTCATTGTTATTTTTTAATTGTCCCTTGTCAATCCGCCGCACTACATCTTACAAGAAAATATATTTAGGAAAAATAGATCAATAATTTATTCGCCTCTCACCGTCGCACCCCACCGCAGTGTGATTTTTAGTTATGAAAATGACCCACCCCGCAAAAAATTGCACCCCACCAAAATTGCAGGACGAATGCGGTTTCTTGTGGGCGGGCTAGGTCCCGTGGACCTTGCAGACAAGAGATTGCAAGTTCCTACTGCTAGCCATGTTTATCAGAAGGATTCGGTCTCTCAACTAGATGTGGGCAAAAAAAGCGAAACCGAAATTGAAACCGGAAAAAAACCCGAAACCGAAACCGATACCGGTCAGAACCGATTTTTGACCAAAATCGGTTCGGTTTGTATCAAAACCGGCGGTTTGTAACCGGTTGCCTAGTTTACCGTCGAAAACCGGTCCGGGTCGGGTTCTGTGGGAACCGGTTTGTGAAACCGGTTAGAAATCGGTTTTTCCTTGTGACCGTTAAGGTGCCGTTTTTTTCAAAAATGTGACCGTTTTTTTGCTTTTTTTTTTTTTTTACCATTTTGCCATCCTAAATTTACTATAAATAGCCCATTTGAGTTTGGTTTAGTCACAATACTCAAACACTCTTCAAACACTAAAAATACTTACAAATTTCTCGTTTCTCTCAATTCAAATGACAACTCGATCTTCTTCTGCTTCCACGAATGCACCCGAGATTTTTGAAGTTATAGAAAAACCCGAAACCCAAAAATTTGGTGTATCAACCTCGTGAAGTTGTCGGATGGGCAACTTAAGGCTCATTGTAAACATTGCGGTAAGTTTTTGAAACATGAATCCAACACGACGTTGAAGATGCATACCGACAAGTATTGCGAAGGACTCAAATCCATTCCGGAAGCCGGTCAAGCATCTATGTCACGAGAGGGGGAACTCAATTTCCCGTTCTAACCGCCATGGCCCGAGATTTACTAACCGTCCAAGCTTCTACGCTAGCTTCGGAATCTGCTTTTTCTCTTAGTGGCAGGGTATTATCTATACGAAGAACAAGACTCACACCGACATCATTGGAGATGTGTATTTGCTTGAAGGATCATTTGGACGCATCCGAGCGTATACAACACACTGAAAGTCTTGAAGGCGAAGTAGACATTGAACAAGAAATACACGATATCGAGGTGGAAGAAGGTTTTACAATCTCACTCTCCGATGAAGAAATTGCTCTCGATGAAGCTTCGCGCGAGGCTAGCTCTGAAGAAGATATCACTCTCGATGAATAAAAGTTTATGTTTTAAATTCGAAATGTTTGAATAAAAGTTGATGTTGTAATGAGTTTATTTAATAAAGGTTTATGTTTTAAATTCTAAATGTTTGAATAAAAGTTGACGTTGTAATGAGTTTCTTTAATAAAATTTTATGTTTTAAATTCTAAATGTTTGAATAAAAATTGATGTTGTAATGAGTTTCTTTAATAAAAGTTTATGTTTTAAATTCTAAACATTTGAATAAAAGTTGATGTTGTAATGAGTTTCTTTAATAAAAGTTTATATTTAATATATAATGGGTTTATTTAATATGAAGATATCACTTTCTTAAGTTTTTTTTTTTTTTTTAAAACGGTTATAACCAGTTTTCATAACCGAACCGGTCTCAACCCAACCCAAACCGGTTAGTATAGGGTCGAGTTTTTACAGACTCATAACCGAACCGACCCGAACCGGTTTGGTCAAAAAATCGGTTTTCAAACTTCGACCAAAAACAGTTCGATTTTCAAATCCGAACCGATTTGGAAAAAAACCTGATTTGTACACCCCTACTCTCAACTGGTGGTGGAGCTGTGGGGCAGGGGGATAGTTGCCCCCACTTAATTCTTTAAGTATATGTATTATTTCTTTCGTCCGTCCAAAAGTTTACATTTTTTTCAAAGAGTCATCTTTTTAACAAGGTTACATATATTCCTTTTCACAATCAAATCAAACAATTATTTTTTATTTTTTTACTCTCATCACACATTCATCATCAATATATTTTTATCTTTTAATATCCATCACATATTTACCATCATTACTTATACGAACAATTATCTAAAAACATGAGATATACACTCTATGAACATTTAACTTAGACATAAAAAGTATTATTTTTAATCCACTTTGTCCACTTCCAAAGGCATTTTCTTTCATTTTACATTTGACACATAATTCAAGCCTATAAAACAACATAAAAAAAAATTAGTTACTCAAACTTACAGACACCATTCATTTGCACATCCATCTCAAATTACATTGTTCGTTGCACGACTATAGCTACTCAAATCTTCAATCAAATCACTCATATCCCTATACGAAGACCCCCCTTCCCGAACCGCCACTCCCGCCATTTCTTTATAACATCTCACCCGACCCCTCATATCCGACCCTAATTGTCCCGCCATCACAACCTTCACCGCCTTGGCCACCGCGTCTGCACTCACCCCTTCGTTGCCCACCCTTCGCCACGTCATGTTCCCAACGGGAACCCCGATCCGCAGAACTTCCGTCACCAACTTTTCGTTGAAAAATTGCTCAGCGAAAAGCGGCCACGTGACCATAGGCACCCCGGCACAAATGCCCTCCAATGTCGAATTCCACCCGCAGTGCGTCACGAAAGCACCCGTCGCATTGTGTTCGAGAATCGACACTTGGGGCGCCCACCCTTTTATAACCAGGCCGCTCCACCTCGTCCGCTCGATGAACCCTTTAGGTAGAAACTCGTTGTTTTCGACCGTATTTTCGGTTTTCCTCACGACCCAAATGAAATCTTGGCCGGAGGTCTCGAGTCCGACTGCGATTCCGTGCAGTTGAGCAAGGGTGAAATTTGCCATGCTCCCAAAACACACGTAGACGACCGAGTTAGGCCTCTTCGTATCCAGCCAAGACAAGATTTCGTGGGCATCATCAGATGATTCCTTTACTCTATCCATGTTACCTTTAGGGAAAAAGTACAGAGAATTTTCCTTAATATATTGATCCAATTAAGAAAAAGGATAAATTCAAAAAGACCCATGAGCAAGGCTCCAAACGAGGCAAGCTACCTGCGAACATGTTCGGTCAAAGCTCGACTTGAGCTCGAGTTAACCAACCTCGACTCGAGCTCGTGAAGACTTAACTCGTGAGCTCGTAGGCATTTAAATTATTTTTTGAATCTTGTCATATATGTATAAATCCAAAATATTATAAGTATTTATTAATTATTATTATATTTATTACAATATACCGTTTTTATTTTTATTTTTAAAATGAATTATAATAAATAAAATAATAAAAAATGTGTTGCGCTCGCAAGTGCTCGAGAATACTACTCGAGTCGAGCTTGAGCTCGGATTTTGCAGCTCGATCAAGCTCGAGCTCGGATTTTGCAGCTCGACCGAGCTCGAGCTCGGATTTTGCCGAGCTCGAATTGAGCATCACTCATTACAATCAAAACTCAATTCAGCTCAATTCGTTTGCAGCCCCACACATAACCTATGACCTTTTCTTTTGGGGTGGGGGGGGGGGTTACAATACGAAAATAATCCTTTACCTTTATCTCCTTTATTGTACAAAAGAAGTGGCCCTATATTCCAAGCCTTCCTTCCCAAAACTCTCTTGTAATAATCAGCATAATCCGGTTCGAGTTCGTAAAAGCTATTAACCACGACCCCATAGCTTCTCGAGTCGGCGTCCCTCACTACCTGCATTACCTTACTAAACTCATCTTCCTCCAAATAATTAGTCACTTGCGTTCTTACAAACTTGAGCTCATGCGGGAGACCGGGCACGACGAACCGATCCGTGCCGCCACCGTACGATGACGTCTCGTCGAAAGGCTTGTGGCGCCTCATTTGTTCGGAACAACACAGCGACACGTAGCTGATCCCGTGGAAAACCAGTCTTGGGATACTGAATCTGGCCGCACAATCCGCGGTCCACGGCAGGAACATGTCGGAAACAAGACAGTCGGGACTCGATTCCCGGATGAGATTCTCGAGCGGTTCTCGGAGTAGAGATAGAGCTTCGAAAAAAATTGGAATCAAGTCGTCCGAGGTGACTTGATCGAGGCTGACGATGTGGTCGGGGAGTTGGGATTGTTTAGGCGGGAAGTCGATTATTTCGAGTCCGATGTCGTGGAATCCGGAATGTTGGGCTTTTTTTATTGGGCCGGAGAATGAAGGGGTGGAGATGATGGTTGCTTTTAGGCCTCTTGAGATGAAGAGTTTGGCCATGTCGAGTGTTGGGATCATATGGCCATGAGCTATCATTGGGAAAAACAAGACATGGAGGTGGCCCATTTATTTTTTATTTTATTTTTCTTTTACTATGTAATTAAAAAGCAAAAAAAAAGAAAAAAAATAGTGAGAGATGCAAGAATGAGATAAAAGGTGAGAATGAGATGCATAAGGAGTAGTGTCGGAGTTCAAATTAAGGTAATGTATTTATAGGAATTATTTTTTGATGAGAGAGAAAGTGGAGTAATTTGAAGTGTTTTGCTTCAAATTGGATTTTGCTAGAAAATAGGACGAAAGCCCTCAGAATTCGAGGAGATGAGTACTACGTATGTAGATATGGATTGTGCTGAGGGTTCCACCGATGCCCGTTTGGTAGTCATGTTTCGATAGATTAGGATAAATTAACTTGTCGAAATATGCGTTTGGTAGACGTGTTTAGTTAACTCATCGGCCCGGTTTTAAGTCAAAGCCCGTCTTTATTCACTGTTACAATTTGATTTTGTAACCCACCAAATTGGTGAGTTAAGTTATCATTATTGAACATTAACCTCCAATTCCAAATTGCCCTTCCTTCTTCTCTCTCCATTTCTTTCCTGAAACTCTAACTCCTCCCCACCCCCCACCCACCGACCTCCAGCTCCTCCTCTGCTCCCCCCACTCGCCGACCCCAGCTCCTCCTCTGCTCCCCCACCCGCCGACCTCCAGCTCCTCCTCTGCTCTCCCCCACCCGCCGACCTCCAGCTCCTCCTCTGCTCCCCCCCCCCCCCCCACCCGCCGACCTCCACCAGTCAGAGACCTCTTCAGTTTCACCAAGCTTCTCCACGGCGTCGCCTCCCCCATCTCACACACAAGCACCAGAAATCAACGAAGAGAAAGCTCCTCCAAAGGGTTTCCAAATTAATTTTGTAATTGATAAGGACAAAAAAGTAATTACAATGTTATCTAAGAAGAACAATAATTCTATTATTTTCCCACCAAACAAGAAAATAACATATCTGTTTTAACTATCTTTTCATATCCTAACATTCCATATCCTAACATGCCATATCCTGATATGGCTACCAAACGAGCCCTAACAGTTATATCATGGATTCGAGTTCATAAAGATAACACGATTTCGAGAATAATATACACAATTTCGAGAATAATATTTCAGATGGAGATGAATGGATCGATTATTATATATATAGTTCTGGTGAAAATATAATTTAAATTAAGAAATATATACAAATTTAGATCGTATATTTTGATTAAATAGATGACCAATATTTATAATCACGAAAAGTTATGAATGAAATACATTGCTTTAATACATCGATATTTTTATGCATCAATGCATAATTTTAATATATTATTATTTGATGCATGAGATGTCGATATTTTATGCATACGCTAGTCTGAACGATAGAATTCAAATTTATTCCTATTTCTTATTTAAAAAGTCATCATTTAATCTATCATATATATATATATATATATATATATGGCGTGGGGAGTATACGGACACATATTTATTCCTATGCGCTAAATATGTGCCTACTCTTTTTTTTTTTTTTTTGGTGCAGACTTTTTTTTTATTGATACGCTTCCTAAATTTATTCTCATGCATTTATAGGTGCTATCGCCTCATAAAATTTATACGTATTACTAGACCCGACAATTTACCACACGACATGAAAATACGACATGAAAACGATACGAAAATTTAGTATTTGAGTTTGCATATTGAGTACACGACACGAAAATACACGAACACGAAAGTACACGACCCAGATTTAGTGTCGGTTTTGTGTTTACCCTTTGGGTACACGACACGACACGACACGAGGTACACGAAATAAATAAATAAATAAATAAATAAATAAATAAATAAATAAATATAATATTTTATGTTTGATTTAATAAAATATATATTTTATGAATTCTGTTTATACTACTTTAAAATTTGAAAATATAATGTGAATTTAATAAATTTCGTGTAAACATTCGTGTTTTCGTTGCCATTCGTTTCATTTCGTCTACTAACACCTATAAAAATAATATTATAATATTAAATTATTATTTTTATAATATTTTAATATTTATTTTATATTATGTGCCTAACACGAAAACACGACACGAAACGACACGAATTTGCGCGGTACACGATACGACATTGACACGAATTCATTTAGTGTCGTGTATGAGTTTGGACTTTTGGTACACGAAACACGAAAGTACACGACACGAACGAATTGCGAGGTCTACCTATTACCTTCAACAACTGTCTATTAGGGGTGGCATTTCGGAACCGAAAATCCAAAACCGAACCGAAAAAACCCGAAAAAATAACCGAAAAACCGAAACCGAAGAAGACCGAACCGATCGAAAAACAAAAAAACATAACCGAACCGAACTAATTTGGTTCGGTTCTCGGTTCGGGGTAGAGCGGAACCGAACCGGACCGAAATGGACCGAAGTCAAATTTCAACATAGTAAAATGACCTTGTTTTTGTGATTTTGGTGTGTTTCGAATTTTAGTATAATTCGTTTTCCTTTTGTAAGACCCTCATGGATCCTTATATATATATATAATTCTTGTTGGCTTATTGTTATATATAACTTATTCTATTGCATATAATATTTGAATTTATATTGTGAAAAACCGAAAAAACATCAAACCAAATCGAAACCAAACCGAATATTTATAAAATCGAACTTAACCGAACCGAACTTTAAAAAGAACCGAACCAAACCGAAACCGAATATTTGGTTCGACTCTCGATTTCGATCAAAAACCAAACTGAATGGAACCGAGTCCACCCCTACCGTCTATGGTCCACTATTATCTATGCACTAATATGTGCCTACTTTTTTTTTTTATTGATACGCTTCCTAAATTTATACGATTTTTATTAAACTTGTGCCGAAAATTTTCAGACATGTATTTAGAGGACACGAAGAATATTATTTATTAGTAATATTTTTTTCTGCCCCAAGTTTAGTAACAACTCTTTTGATACCTAAATTGTCGAATTTGACCTTTACTCGAATATATTCGAGTCATTAATTTTAATTTCGAGTAACATATTTTCGAGTCAACTTAAAAAAAATACAATATTGAGGAAAGTTGGAATATATTCGGGTTACACGAACAAATTCGAGTGACCCGAATGCATGAGTGAGTACCGAATTCGAGTGACCCGAATGCACGAGTACCGAATTCGAGTGACCCGAATGCATGAGTACCGAATTCGAGTGACCCGAATGCATGAGTACCGAATTCGAGTGACTCGAAATTTTCATAAAATTTTTTCGGGTCACACGAAAAAATTCGTGTAATTATTCGGGTCACACGTAATACATCGTTGACGAATCGCAGGGGGAGGGAGTTCGGAGTTCGGATTACTCAACACGAATTCGTGTGACCCGAATGCATGAGTAACCGAATTCGAGTGACCCGAAACTTTCATAAAAAAATTTCGAGTCACACGAAAAAATTCGTGTAATTATTCGGGTCACACGTAATACATCGTTGACGAATCGCAGGAGGGAGTTCGGAGTTCGGATTACTCAACACGAATTCGTGTGACCCGAATACATGAGTACCGAATTCGAGTGACCCGAAACTTTCATAAAAAATTTTCGGGTCACACGAAAAAATTCGTGTAATTATTCGGGTCACACGTAATACATCGTTGACGAATCGCAGGAGGAGGGAGTTTGGAGTTTGGATTACTCAACACGAATTCGTGTGACCCGAATGCATGAGTACCGAATTCGAGTGACCCGAAAATTTCATAAAATTTTTTCGGGTCACACGAAAAAATTCGTGTAATTATTCGGGTCACACGTAATACATCGTTGACGAATCGCAGGAGGAGGGAGTTCGGAGTTCGGATTACTCAACACGAATTCCTGTGACCCGAATGCATGAGTACCGAATTCGAGTGACCCGAAACTTTCATAAAAATTTTTCGGGTCACACGTAATACATCGTTGACGAATCGCAGGAGGGAGTTCGGAGTTCGGATTACTCAACACGAATTCGTGTGACCCGAATGCATGAGTAACCGAATTCAAGTGACCCGAAAATTTCATAAAAAATTTTCGGGCCACACGAAAAAATTCGTGTAATTATTCGGGTCACGAAATACATCATTGACCGAATCGCATGAGGGAGTTCGGGGGTTCGGATTACTCAACACGAATTCGTGTGACCCGAATTCGTGTGACCCGAAACTTTCATAAAATTTTGACTTATAAAAATACCATGCTCAGCACGCCACAACATCCATCAATTGAACTATTTCTCAAAGAATATTTTCACCGTTCTTTTCTGATATTATCTCACCGATAATTTTTTTCCTTTTTTCTCAGATTAATTATCTCGAGCTCTCTCACATCGAAGAAGAAGGATTATTTCGACTGCAAAAAATAAAAGGTATATTTATCGCTCAATTTCCAATAATGCTTATACTTGAAATATCAAAAATATTCAAATACTATTTAATTGTGTAAATTTTTAGTTAATAACCTAAATTTTTTATATTATTTGACAGATGAGTTTTTGGAAAAAAGTTATCATTCATTTTAATGGCAAGTGGCAAGATTTGGACTATCACGGTGGAGAAGAACAAATATTGCTTGTGCCCGTTGGTGTGAACTATGCAACATTAGTAGATAATGTCCACTCTATTGTTGAAGCTGATAGAAGAAACCATGTTTATGTTCTATTTTCAATTGATTTTGATGGGAAAAAAAAAGATGAAGATAAAGAATGATTCTGATATAAATTACTTGTTCCAATCTAATGTTGAGCTTGTGATTTTTGTTAGCCTTCAGAATGCAACTAGCATTCCTCCAAAAGCTCCCTCATTTGGTCCACAATTTGACTTACCTTGATCCAGCTCTTTTTCGGTACCGTACAATTCTAATCGTATGGATTATTTGACTGATTGGGTTCAAGCATGCAAATTCCTCAGGAATTTGATGGTTCTCGATTTGATGGTTGCGGTCCTTCAAATAATGTATGTGATGTTGGTGGTAATTGTGGTGGTGGTAGTGCTGATGATGGTAGTGATGATGATAATAACGACATAAATATCGATGATATCGATCTCGAAGATGTCGAGGTTCAAAAACATTGGTTTGAAAATTTTTGCAAATATTGTGAGAAAAGGGGCATGTTCAACAAAAGATTGGTAAAAGAAGCAGAACCAGAACCAGAACCAGAATGGAGGCACTTTGATTTCGATCAATTAGTAGATGAAGAAGGTGCTCCAGCTCCTCCCCCTGGTCTTGGGTGGAAAATTCTAGGTAGACCTCCATATGTCTCTCCTTCTGAAGTTGATGATGATATGGACGAGAAATTTCATCCTGCAAATATACTATCTTTACAAAGAGGGTCTGTATTTCTCTCCAAAGATAGGTTGAAAAACGCTGTTGGGCGATATCATTTGGAAAAGAAGTCTGACTATCGTATTCTAAAATCTGATAAGCAGCGCTATTACGTTTGTACGAGATAAAACTGTAATTTTTTGTTGAGCGCCTCCGGTAGGGGTGGATTTTGGAGAGTGCACTTACTGAACGAGCATACGTGTCATTTTGACCCAAATCGCAAGGCACCTAAGCAGTTGCCTTCTAAGATGCTCGGTGAATACATGTCCGACAAACTATTAGTGGAAGGACATATTATGACTCCGAAGCTAGTGCAGGCTCAACTTAAGAATGACTATTGTTTGACAGTCCGTTATGGCTTGGCATTGAGTATTCGCAACCATGCTATCTCGGTGATATATGGAGACCATCAGGATTCTTTCAGAATGATCCCATCGTACTTGCATATGTTGGAGGTGACGAATCCAGGTACCATAACTGATTATGTGGTTGATGCAAATACTGGAAAATTTAAATACATGTTTTATGTTTTGGGGGCTTCGGTATCTGGATTTCGTTATGCTAGACCAATTATTGTTGTTGATGTGACACACCTTCGGGGTAAGTATCGAGGAGTATTATTTGTTGCTGTTACAAAAGATGGTAACAATCAGATATTTCCACTTGCTTTTGGAGTTGGCGACGTCGAATGCGATGAGTCGTGGAAGTATTTCATGTACAAATTGAAAGAGGCCTTTGGTTGTCCAAGGGACCTCTTGATTGTTTCAGACGGGCACAAATCCATAGCAAATGCTATTAGAGAGGTATTCCCACTTGCGCATCACGGGTTATGTTGTTACCAAGTATGGTCAACATGTGGTTGCAATTTTCAATGTGGCAACTTACAACTATCGTATTGAGGACTATAATAGGCATATGGAAAGTTTAGAAATAGCATGTCCAGCTGCAGCTACCTACTTGAAAGAAACTGTCGGTGAAAATAAATGGGCTCGTGTGAAGTGCCCAGTCCGGCGATTCGAGGTTATGAATTCAAATGCCGTTGAAAGCATGACCAACCGTCTTCTATGGGCTAGAAGGCTGCCCATTTCCGCACTTCTCGAGGTATGTCGAACCGTGGTAGAAGAATGGATATCTGATCGACATAAAAATGCAAATGAGTGTCCTGGACCTTTAACGTATCATGCATACGAGATATTGATGAAGGCGGTCGGAGCTGGATCGAACATGAACGTTCAATTTCTTAGTGATGGGGTGTTCAAGGTGACCTCTAACAGGAAAAATTATGTTGTGGACTTGAGAGTGCAAAAATGCAGTTGTATGACGTTCGAGCATGATATGATCTCGTGCAATCATGCCGCTGCAGCTATAAGGTACCTAAATCACGACCAAACTGTGTATATACATGATTACTATAAAGTGTCCACGCTTCGCCAAATATGGGGACGATGCAGTGATTCCAAGATTCTCACCCAAGTGATTGGTTCATTCCTGCTAACATCAAGGTAAAAGTTTGTGAACCACCGCACAATCCGAGGCGGCGGGCGACCAAAAGAAAGGAGACACACATCGTGATTGAGTCCTCGACTCATACCCGTAAAGTTCAAACATGCCTTAGATGCGGAGGCACAGGGCACAATAGAAAGACTTGCACTGCAGTTATTCCCCAACTATTTGAGGATTTCACAATGGAACCAACTCCGTCTAAAAAGGGACGTGCAAAAAAAAAGTGTAGTATATGTCATTCTGTTGACCACACTGCTCCAAAATGTCCAACTAAGCATCGTTTCGACCTAAATGAGCCCCCAATGTAAAATTAGTTACATTTATTTAAAGTATTTATATGAATCAATTACGTTTTATTTGAACCGATTAAGTTTAATTTCAAATTGATTAAGTTTAATTTCAAATTGATTAAGTTTAATTTCAAATTGGTTAGGTTCAATTTCAAATCGGTTAGGTTCAATTTGAACAGATTATGTTTAATTTCAATCGACTAAGTTCAAATTTCAAATTGAGTAAGTTAAAATTGAATCAATTACGTTTTATTTGAACCGATTAAGTTTAATTTCAAATTGATTAAGTTTAATTTCAAATTGATTAAGTTTAATTTCAAATTGGTTAGGTTCAATTTCAAATCGGTTAGGTTCAATTTGAACAGATTATGTTCAATTTCAATCGACTAAGTTCAAATTTCAAATTGATTAAGTTTAATTTCAAATTGGTTAGGTTCAATTTCAAATCGGTTAGGTTCAATTTCAAATTTCAAATTGATTAAGTAACATATAGTAACCATCAATTACGTTTTATTTGAACCGATTAAGTTTAATTTCAAATTGATTAAGTTTAATTTGATACACAATAATCATTATAAAAACGAAATCAGTATTTACATCATCGCTAATACTATCACTAATCTCTATCATCCCACCGTATAAATAAACTAGTGGGATCACACACTACAATATCTATATCATCGCTAAACCTCCATATAGATCGGGCCATACGTCCTCTAAATGCATAAATATCCACATCGGTCTTTCCATGAGAGAAAGACTGCTGAACGAGAGACTCTATAGTCCGTATAGAATACGCACCACAAGAGGTCGAGTCATCCTGAGCATAGCATAAATCCTTCCTCGCTGTAGCAACTCGAAACGGAGTCACCGGGGTGATATCAGGGCGGCGCTCGTAAAATCCAGAACGCTGTAGAATGGTAGGAATTAAGCGACATATACCCGATGACTGCCGCGATCTCAACTTCCAATATGTATCGTGTTCCTGCGCCAGAGAATCGTGCATGATGATGATACCCTCCTCGAGTATAATGCGGAGAACAACCCAATGTCCGCTCGAGGACTCCGGAGACGTATTCCAGATGGTCAACACCTGGATTGTTCAAAAAGTACATTGTCAGCACAATATCACACGAATAACTAATACAAATAAATAACAAAATATGCAATAAATTATCACCTCGCGTAACTCCCACCATGGGCGATGATCGCCCCAAAATGGTCTCAGACCGTGAACGTGGCTGATCAAGAAATCGAGATCATCATCGTCAATACTCAATGAACCTCCTCTCCTATTGGAGTTATTCCATACATTGATACACGTGGCCTAATATAAAATAATTTTGTCGATGAAGCACTCAATTAATTTGGAATAAATTTATTAATATTTTTCATTACCAAGAAGCTCGTATGAGCCAAAACCTATGAGCCCAATCATCGAGCCATCGCACGCCAACAAATCCGGATCAAACCGTAGGATCCCCATATATGCATCCGAGATCTTTGGATATCATTTAAATTAAGAATAATTTTAACATTTTCAATAACTACACGTTTCAATAAGAGATTACCTACATATAAATTGAAAGACTTACTCGCATCTATCAACTGGATCCGTCTGTAGCATCATAAACCAGAGGCACTAGCTCGAATGCAGACCAACATTGACACTACAATTTACTTTTTGTTTAAGTACGGACAATTTTAGTAAATAATATTGAATTTACAATTTAACTCACCTCTCGTTTGTCCAACCACCTGTTATACGCGTCCTCATCCAAGTCCTTCCTCTTCCGAACTACAGTGGTCGAGAAGGGGGAATGCGGTCTGTATGACCTATACTGCAGTCTAGGCACATCACTCGCATCTGCTCGAATAGAAATAAGAGAGTACTCAAGCGGGATAGGGCTCAGATCCGCAGTGGAAGAGGATGGTCGAGACCTAGGGGCAATCTCTGGTGGTGTCATCAACGTCTCAACAGGAAGAACTGGGGGGGTAACTATCGGGACCGAGGCTCCATCAGCATGATGATCGAGACTCGCAGTGCGCTCTACCGGGACCGAGGCTCCATCAGCATGATGATCGAGACTCACAGTGCTCTCTACCGGGACCGAGGCTCCATCAGCATGATGATCGAGACTCGCAGTGCGCTCTACCGGGACCGATGCTCCGCCGGGGCTAGGGACACCCACAGTCTGCTCGGCGGGAGACGACACTCCATCCACACGAGTCTCTGTCGGCAACGATGATCCGCCAGCGTCGGGGACTCTCTCAGTATGCTCGGGGGGAATAGGCGCTTCGTGAAATCGAGGCTCTGTCGGAATCGAGGCATGAGAAGGAAAATCGCGCATAAGATCATTAATACCTCCAAAGTCCCATTCCGGCGTATCAAGAGGAGCATACTGGCCCACTACCTCATCGATATGTCGACATAACTTGCCTACTGCGTCATCAACATATCGACGCATCTGCTCGACCGATGAATCCATATATGCACGCATATGGGTGAAAAGAGTATCAAAATCAGTAATCGGCGCAGTCTCCTGAGTACCCCGTGCCGAAGAAGATGCAGTCTGGTGCGGACCCCGTATCGGAGAACTATGGGGCGGCAAATCAGTATGCACAGGCTCACGAGGCTCTGCTGATGACTCACGTCCATGAGTAAGATATATAGGGTCAGAAATAACCGGACCAGATGTCCGCTGCCGGACAATACGCTCTCCGGCTAGATCACCGACAGAAGCATCACCATCACGAGCCCTCCCCTTCCCCTTCCCCTTCCCCTTCCCCTTCCCCCCACCCTTCTTGCATAGGGCCATCCTGTGCGTATACTGCACCCGCCATTGGCAAAGATCACTAATGGATCGCATATACAGCTCCTGCTCCTCCTCAGGTGTCGGAGATAACACCTCAAAACAATCAATCTAAATACAATTCAATGATTCATTTTCAGTAATTATTACCTTAAATATCTACAAAAGTTTTTTACGTATTGAAAACCTATAATTGATTACCTCATCATCGAAAAATGTGGTAAAATCAACATGACCCAGCTTTTTCAACTTCCAGCGTGTACAACGAGGTCGCTGGATGAAAGAAGCTCCGAGCATGGTCCCACATTTAGAGCCTAACGAAGGTATAGCCTCGCAAGCCCATTCTGAAAACAATAATTGAATCCCAACATAAGAAACAATAACAATATTTATTCTGAGTTTGAGTATATAATTAAGTTAATGAATGCGAGGACGTACCATAATAGCGTATATGTTACCATAAAAATGGTAACTCGGATCCAGACCAGCGGGGACCTCAGTGGGAACATCGCTCAAATACGTAACCAAAATCTGATATGAATATAAGCCCCATGGAAAGCTCTCCCACCGAGTCTGGTCCTCAACCAACGTCCACAACCACCGGTCAGCAATACGCTTGCCACCATCGTGTTCTAGCTAGTCCAACATAAGGGTGCGCCAAACATGGGACAGAGCTGTTCTGTTCTGTCCCGTTCCACTCTGTCCAGTGTACCGAACGCCTGCTAGAATCAGACCGTCCAAACAATTAAGTGGTAGCCCGTCTATTTTTCCCACTCTTAGTAAAGCCGCCTATTTCTTTTAGTGTTTAGTTACACTTTTTTTAAATAGAAACGGCGACACCAAATTTTGTGTTAGTGTAGATATTCAATTTAGTCTATGGTAACACTAATTTATATCAATAATAATATTAGAAAAATGTGTAGCCTTAAATCAAATTTGACCAATTTGAAGGCATCTAAGGCTACACTTTTGCTTGTAACATCAAAAAAATATTGTTGAAAGCCATATATGGTGTAGTGAATTTGGACTTTAATAGATTAAGTATAGTTTAGCCGACGATCGATGATCTTTAGCCGATGGCCAGTCGCCGGCTAAAGTCCTGCATCTTTTTTTAGGCAAAATATCACCATTTCACACATCAAAACACATCATTTACAACAAACTCAAAAAATACACAATAAGAATACGAGAAACAACAATTTTATCTGGATTGATCATTCAAGAAATTATATTTGAGGTAAGATTATTAAACTCTGACATCGATTGTCCACATTATATATATATGCATGAAATATTAATTGTTCATTGAGAGGGTTATAATGGTTACATTGAGATATATATGGTTATTATGTTCATTGAGATATCTAATTATGGATGGAACCTGAAGTTTTTACATACATACATACATACATACATACATACATACATACATACATACATACATATTGTTAAATGTGGTTGAGAAGTGGTGACCCGAATGTATATCGACCTGCCCAGCAAAATGAGAAAACATGAAAGCAGAAATCAATGGGATAAGTGTTTGGAATAGGCTAAGGTCCAATATTAATTAGGATTTTGTATTATCGCTTGTATATATAATGAAGTTGATAACTAGGGTTTCAATTTAACCGTCGTCTTTCAAGCTCGTGAATAAGAATACTTCCTCCTGCCCGTGGACGTAGGTCGCTTTGACCGAACCACGTAAATACCGTGTGTCCTTGTGTATGATTTCTTTCTCATAATTCTTAATACATATATATAAATATATAAAGATTATGTATATTGTTGTTATTTATGTTTTAGGATGAATAAAAGTTGGATTGGTCCACAAAAATATGATCCAAAAGTCATAACAGGAACGAGAGGGTTTATTCGATTTGTGAAGGAGCATGATAGTGATAGTACACTACATTACTGTCCATGCAATAAATATAAATATCGAAGCGATATGTACCGTTCACATTTGATATTGTATGGGAGCACTTGAAAAATAGCGGGTTTCGGGATAAATCACATGTTGGACTTACCATGGAGAAAGATCAAATTCACTTATTCCGCATGATCATATAAAGTACAGTGATAGCACATCCAATGATCCCACAAAGAGGTTGATTGACGACGTGTTTAGTTATTACGAGAGGGACGTACCGGCTCAATATCAATAATACCATATAACTGATAAGCCATTCATCCGAAACCCTACCGGTTAATACTGTTTTTGTTGATAGACAAGCTAATCCAGCTCCAACAGACCCTTCTTTATCCTTGGTATCACATGACGGTTCTGTAACACCCCCAAGATATTCAGAGTATATTACAGCGCGTGGACCCCTACGTGGGACCCACCAGGCTAACTAATTTATACCGCTCGTCTAACCATCTCGGTTAGTGAGAAAATACACATCACCAAGATGCAAATTAAGTAAAACACCCAGTACCACCGGTAAACCAGACATCATCGAAAATCATACATAAAATTTAGTATACAATCCACCTTCCAAATTTAAAATGTCTAAGTACTCGCGAGTACTATCTATCAGTGTACAAGTTTGAAAACAAACGTTTAAAATGGACGACTAAAATAAAGGAACTCATTTGCACACATCAACAACCCTGACCAGCATCCTCTGTAATACCCGGAATTTCTAATACTGTTGTTTAATGTTATTTTATCCGAGTTATGCTATACAACGTGGAATCTGTACAGTATGGATAAAATAAATGAAGGACTGAGACATTTGTATTGGTATAATTGTCGTATTTGGTCGACAATTGCATTTAAGGATATAGTGTGTCGTGTATATGTATTCGGTATATTGAGACGACGAGCAAGATCAGTGTAAATGGCTAAAGCACATAGCCCTTAACGTACGTTAAGTTTAGGAGATAACGTACGCTACAATGCTAAGTGTTACGTACGGTATGTATAACGCATTACGTACGTAACGAGGGGAATCAGACAGGATCAGGCTATAGCCGACAAGTGGTCCCGTGGTCGGCAGCTTTCGGCGCAGAACGTGCATGGGCGAGTCAACTCCTCGATAACGTATGTTATGAGTAGTGTTTTACGTACGTTAAACGGACATTTACTGTAGCAAGTCAACGTACGTATTACGTACGCTAGGGAACAAGTGTTACGTACGTAATCAATCGAACGAAACAAGTGAGTGAGTTCTGGAATGATGTTACGTACGCTGTGAAAGACCGGTAGCGTACGTAAGGAAGCATTACGTACGTTAATGTTGATTGATAACGTACGTAATGGCTGTGCAGATTATAAAATAAGGATCGGTTCCTCATTTCTTCATGAGAGAAAAACCATTCCTTCCTCCAAACTTCGTCCCTCTGTACATGAAAGTGAGAGTTAACATCTTCTAACTTGGTTATAAGCTTGGAAGCATGGATTTGAGGCTTGAATATGAAGATATTGATGATTCTTGAAGAGTTTGATTGTGTTATTCATGTTCTTGAGGTATGTTGATGAACTCTACACCTTGAATTTGGATTTTTATGCTATTATTGATGAATGATTCGTATGAAGATGATTATGGTGTTGTTGTTACGATTCTTGAGGTTATGTGAATTGTATATTGAAGGATACGATGATTTTATGTCTTTAATTATGTTATTTGTTATAAACATGATTTTGGAATCATGGTATTCTTGATGTTCTTGGAATATTTATCACATCAAAGAGGAAAATGTGATAGGATACATAATGGTTTTAAGTATAATCATGGATTTGAGGATTGAAACCAATGCTATGTTGATTGTAGTGGTAGAATTCGTATGTTCTTGACGAAATACGAATCATGATAATAGTTTTGAATCCGGGAAGATTATAGTTATTCTTATAACAAGGTTCTCAATGGTATTGAACTATATGGGTAGTTCAGATTGCCGATTATTCCGATAGTATTGTCCTACTATGAAATTTATAATTATAAACAAGGAGGAATCGTGTTAATTCGTATGAATTCGGAATAGAGTATGTTATGTAATCCTTGTTATCAAGATGAGTTGATCGTTGATATGATTATCGGATTATGGAAACATATCGTGGTTCTGAGTTCATGATTGATTGATTCGGGTTGTTGGGATTTATATTTAATCGGGATATTGTGGAACCACTGGGTTTATTGATCGGTTGTATTGATTGTTAAGTATGATCATCGAGTTGCGATTTGTATTGTAGATATGAGTTCGTATTTGTTGAGTTTGATTATTTGGTTTTGTATATGATTGAGGAATTGTTGAGCCGTTGAGTTTGATTGATTAGTTATATCGGGAATTGATTATTATCGAATATGTGTTAATTGATTACTTCAATATATTGTGATCATTGATCATTGGTTATAATCGTCGACTAGAAAGTGTGTTGCGGTCGTGTTCGATAACGTTCGTGAATCGCTTTGGCCGGGAGTCGAGGAGCTTGTAGACGACGACAAGGAACTGGTAACGGCTTCATCATCGTCGTGTCGGTATCGAGGCAAGTATTACTTGCACAGTTTATAATATTTAATGAATGGTTTCGATTTCATTCGTTTATAATTCGTATAGCAATGATTATAATTGTGAACACTGGAGATTTGGGATTGTACGTTGTTTTCAGATTTTGGGAATTTAAATCATAATGTATATGATTTACTTTTGTTATTGGTATACTTAGGTATCTAGGATACATTTTGTTATAGCCGAAGACATGAATTATCTACCATCCGTGACATTTTGGATCGTCGAATATTGAGGATAATTGTTGGTGATGGTTTTGACATCGAGATTGCTCTCAAAGGACTCGGGGAAAGTAATATATCATTTTTGTCATTTTGTGTCGATCATGTTGTGATGTATTTGTGTATTGTTGTTGTGCATTGTGTATTGTTGTTTTGTGCAGTTGTGCATTGTTGTCATATGTCCACCATGCGTTGGTCCGACGGGATCATCATGGTAATAGCTGTGTGCGCTGGATCGTTGGACAGGTATTTCCACCATGCGTTGGTCCGACGGGATCATCATGGGAATCTATAGTTGTGTGCGCTGGATCGTTAGATTACCATGTGTTGTTGTTGTGCATACGTATATTATGGGTTATCCATGAGTATACATTGTTGTTGTTGATGTGAGCATATTGACGTTGTCATATGAGTATGCATTTGTAGGTCTTGCGTTAGAACCATGTCCGTATGTTGTATTGATCTGATCTTGGATTAGACTGACATGATTGTCGTGGTATTGTGCATCTCGAGGTATGTTCTGTATTTCCTTTGGTAATTGTCTTTTGATGGACAATCGATTATCGTGTTGAGATGTGATGAGGTTACCCGATGGATTGGGATGGACAGAGTTAGTAGATTTCGTAACAGTGAGTTATGATAATATTTTGAGAACATTGGGTATTGTTGAGATACAATACAGATATTTCGGTATGAGCTTATTGTGTTGTTGAAAGGATACGAGATGTGAACTTTGGTAATTATTATCACGAGTTGGTAAAGTTATGGCGGTAAGATTACATTGGTCGTATTCTGTTGGCCACTAAGTATACAGAATACAGCTTGGAAAGTGTTTTAAACAACAAGCTGTACGATTTTCAAATCTGAGTGTGTAGCGGAAGTCTTGTTAAAATAAGTTGTTGTAAATACAGCAACTAGATATGAAGTGTATACTTAAAAATAATCACAGATATTAAAACAGTAAATGCAGAAGGTAGATGACACAGTAATTAAAGTGGTTTGAGGTAAACCCCTCTACGTCCACTGGTCCTCCACATAGGAGTTAAAAAGATTATTATAAATACTACGTACACAACTACGTATTTATAATCAAACCTATCAATGTATCGTTCACACAGATTGACACAATGATTGAAGCTTTCAACCGTTCACACATATTGGTTTAGGCTTTCACTTGACTAACTTCTTCACACACAGTTCCGAAGCTTTGTCTCTTCAATGCAAATTCATCACACACAGTTCGGGAAAAGCAATGCTTTCTCAGTCTACAGAGGGCATATGGGTTTGTTCAATGATAGAACGATGGTTTGAACAACAGCTTGACTTTCTCGATCTTCAACTGATAATGTGTTGTTCAAGGTTGAGCACTTTTAATATTTCTTCTCTCAGAATATGCAGTATACTTGAAGAAATATGTTTGCTCTGATTATTCGTGTAAGCACTTGTTGGTTGTTATTGCTCAGTTATCTTCGTGTATCTGTGTGTATAAATATATATATATATATATATATATATATATAGCCTTCTGAAATATATCCGTTGTGAAAGATCCGCTGAGCAAGATTCCGTGACAACTAAATAGTTGACTTGAATAGACTAAGATCCGGATATTGCGTAGTTTGAAGATCTCTGTCGGCTTCAATATTTAAATACTTTATCCGTTTAGTATTTAAATACTTCTTTATCAAATGGGACTTGACTTTAGCGAATACCAAATATTCCTTTACAAACAGTCTTTAGTCCTGTTTCGATGTGTATTGAAGGTCTCAATACTTCACAGCTTGAATGTTGTATCCATTAGTGCTGTAGGCTATAGGGGAGAAGTCACTGTATGGAATGTTTGCTGTATGAAGGGACATCTTTCATACTTGGCGCTTTTAGACTCTTGTTGCTGTATGATGGCATGATGATAGGTCTTCGATACAGGATCAGCAACTTCGATCAGTCTATCGATACAGCAGCTTGATGTATGCTGGATTGGCATATTGTCAAAACACTCTTATCAAGATCTTTCGATACACGGATTGTTATCCCAACAATTTCCCCCTTTTTGATAATATGCCAAGTCTTACTTTTAAAACCTTTTGATGTTATCCAAACATCCTTGATGATGCCAAAACTTTGACACTTAACATTTTGAAGGAGGGCATACTTCTTGGTCTTCTGTTTGAATGTTCTGGCTTTCAGCAATTTGCCTAACACTAGGAACTGCTCGCAGGCAAGTTCAGCTTTTATTAAAAGAGTATTACATCTTTAAACTTATGATTGGCGCGTAGGCACAACCTTACATTGTTTATCTAGATACATACAACTGAATCTATGAACTGTTCGCAGACAAGTTCGTACAGCTTAATATTTTAACAAGTTTTTATACTTGTATTAATTCAGCAAATGGATTGAATTACGTAATCATACAAACACACAGTAGATTACGAGTTGTAATCTTTCAAGAGAAAACATTTTATTGATGTTGAACAAGTATTACAATGTATTTGTTATAAAATAGCAAATAAGAATACAGGAATAGGAATACAGGAGGGAATCTAGCTCCTATGGTCAGAATGCCTCCAAGGCCTTTTAGGGTCATTCTTGGTACCCTTCCACCAGTTTTGATGAGCGTCCCTGTTTCAATTTTGATAGATAGCTTGACCTTCATAGGACTTATCGAAAGCTAGGATTCAATCTTCTGGATGGGTAACCAAGTCACCTTGTCTGTGCTTGGATTTCATCTTCTGCTTTAGCGGGAGCGTCCCTTCGTCCAACCTCTTCTTATATTCCTCAGTGGCTTCCTGTACTGTCCTGAAACTATTGAAAACAACTCAAATACACCCATAAGTTATCTTGACATTTTACTCGCAAGTAACGATTCTCGGAGCCCTCTACAGACCTACCTGATTAGATAACCTTATGGTCAAATCGTAACGTCTGTCCGTACTCACAAGCACGCGCCTCCGGAGGCCTAGACGGACCCTACCCGAATGACATCATTCAAACACGCCCATAAGTTATCATGACATCACACTCGCAAGTGACGATTCTCAGAGCCCCATCCAGACCTACCCGAATTGATAACCTTATGGTCAGGATGTAACGTCTGGACGTACTCGCAAGCACGCACCTCCGGAGGCCTCGACGGAACCCTTCCCGGATGACATCGCAAACACGTAACACATAAGTTAACACATCATAATTTCAACAAAGGCACAACATTCACAGCACACCATCATTCAGGAAAAAGGCTAACGAGCGAATACTACAAGTATTACGCGATTCCACAATTCCTCGGGTAACTACTCATTTCTAGTATCCGTTTTAGCACAAAATGACATGAAATGGTAGCTATCATTTTTCATGAAACTCGAGTTTACGTTCGTAATTACTTTCATAGAAATCACGTATTCATTTAAAAGTAAGTTACGGTTCAATATTCATTCACTAACAAGTCCATGTTAACTTCACGACATATCACATTCTCAAGGTATAAGGAATATAGACGAGATACTCGCCTCAAGTCCAAAGCACGCAAAGCAATGGGAAATCTCGACCGAAAACCCTCGAATCCTCCAACTAGGTCGAAAACCCAAGAACAACATAATTACTACGAAGTCGATCGCAAGGAGGATGGAAAATATACGAAATCCCCAACAAGAATTCATAGAAACAAAAGATCGAACACTTGGGATTGTTGGGATTCGGTGCCTAAATCGAAGGCCCAGCGGAAGCGGTAAAACGAAAATTAATTCAATCCGAATCCCTACAAGGATCGATCGAGCTACGTATATACGAATATATAAACGAAATCACAAGAGATATAAACACTCACCCTTGTAGTCCGTTGATTAAATGGATTACTTCTCTTGAGCTATTCCCCGAACTTTTCTTGATCTCTACGTATCCAATCCACTCCAAGCTCTTGAATGATCCAACGCCGAAAATACCGTGTCTCTACTTGTCACGCGTCGGAGAAATGACCGGAACGACTAAACTTCGTTATTCTCCAAGGATATGGCTAGAACAAGATTATAGGATCTTGAATATAAAGATTATTACACTCTAAGTGTTAATCTATATTCTCTCTATTTTTCTCTCAATCTTTCTCTAAGAAAATTGAAGAAAAATGGAAGAATATGAAGATGAAGTTGAAGACTTGAAAATGAACTCTAAGTTCTATATATCTCTCTCTCTCTCCTTCAAACGTATGGAATCAATTGTCAAGGAGAGAGATGAAGTCTTCCATATTTTGTATTCTACTCCCACATGAAAACAACTCATGCATATGAGTATCTAACCCCACGAACACATGTTCTTCCATTTAAAATGGAAAACAAAAGACAAAGTGAAAGGTGGTGAAAATGGGGGGGCGACCCATAAAAAATCGGACGAGTTCGGTTCGTTCGGACTCCCAAGAGTCTAAATAGATAAACTCCAATTCCGTTTCAATGTATTTATATTGATTAATTAATACAATTAATTAAACATATCAAATACAAAATAATATAATTAATTTCTCCAAAAAATAATTATATTCATGAATTAAATTAATCACCCAGTAATTTATTTAATTCATTAGGTCGTAAATCAATTTATCCAATAAATCGATTTAGACATCTAATGTCCCAAATTAGATATCCAATATCTAATATTCATAATGAGGGAATTAGCTCGATTCATTCCGTCGTCAATCCTATTGCGCGACTCAGTAGGTCCGTCTCAGTCAGGAATTGGAGGAACCAAAGAGTAGTAGCACCACCTAGCCAGCCTGACAGCCTATATTGTACCCCAACTGAGAACGAATGATGGGATTGTTCAAGAACCATTCCGTCGTGAATACCAGTATACGTATAAACCCTTCTTTCAAATGTCCTGATCAAGTTATAGTGTCACGGTCAGTCAAACCCTATCTGTACTTGACGCTATGCATGCGTTAATGCAAATCGAGATCATCAAGCTCTCGTGTATCTAATACAACTAGCTCTAATGCTTTGGCCAAAGACTTATGATCTCATCTGCCAATAACCGCATAGGACATATAACCCGCTCACTAACGGGAGAAAGAATTCTATCTTGGTATTCAGTATGACCTGCTACTTGCCCGTCAAGATGCACGTCAAGGTTGACCCCCGCCTCCCGGTTTATAGGATCGAACTACTATAATGAAAATCTTGACGTCACAAGCACATCCCTACTAAATCCTCAAGTCGAAGGTTCACGAATACCTATCACAACCTTTCGATTCCATCATTGATTGTCCCGGAGTGAAATCCGTGTGACGAATCGAGGGTGAGTCGGTTCGGGTATACTAATCCAATTAGCATACCTATAACGTGTGCTCCCCCTAACCATTAGTGTTCAACAGGCACTCTCCATGTCAAAGAACACGTCATACAAGTCTTCACATAAACTTAACGCCCAGTCAAGTTTCATCGACTTGCGAACGATTAAGTATTTGAGCTATAACCTTTCCAGTGCCGACCCCCTTATCCAATAAGGAGTGGAACGTTTTGCTCTAAAATACACGGACTAGTTTCTATATGTATATTTACGAGTTAGAAATGCCAGTAACTACCAGTAAATAAAGAAACATTCATTTGCCTTATGATAATGATTTACATAATTACAAGTACAATGCCCTCACTCAACAACCTCTGAGTGGCATTCGAGGGCATACTCCTAACAATCTCCCACTTGCACTCAATGCCACACACTATGGTATCTAATACCCATGTTCTCTAGATGACGCTCTAAGCTAATTTGAGAAAGTGGCTAGGTCAGTGGATCAGCGACGTAGTCGCCTGACTCTAATCTATGCAGCACAATGTATCTCTTTGCGAACAGATTCTCTTATGAGATGATACTCTCTCTCAATATGTTTTGTATTATTATGAAACCTCGGCTCCTAGGCCTGTGCTACCGCTCTATTGTTATCGTATAAAAAACGAAAACAGTCGGCATAGCACATGGTGTCACGTGAAGTTTACCCGATAACTTCTAAATCCAAAAACCCTTTCTTAGAAGCCTCCGAGGCTGCTTGATACTCAACCTGACAGGTGGAATCAGCAGTTGGGCTTTGCTTGGCGCCATGCCAAGATACTGCTCCTCCATTAAGAGTTAATATGTAGCCAGAAGTAGACATCGAGTCGTCTTTCTGTCCCTGAAAGTCCGAATCAGTGAATCCCACCACATCTAATTCTCCACCGCCACACATAAGAACCATGTCTCTAGTCCTTCTCAAGTACTTGAGAACGTTCTTTACGGCAGTCCAATGTTCCCTACCTGGGTTTTCCTAAAACCTACTCACCACGCTTATAGCATGCACAATGTCAGGTCTCGTACACAACATAGCATACATAAGGCTACCCACGGCCGAAGAATATGGTATATTACTCATTTCCCTTCGTTGTTCCTCACTTTGAGGACACATATTCGAGGAGAGTTTTATTCCATGTCGCATCGGTAGGAACCCTCTTTTAGAGTAACCCATCTTAAATCGCTTTAAGATTTTATCTATATAGAGGGATTGGGAAAGACCTATCATTCTCTTCGCTCTATCCCAGTAGAGTCGAATCCCAAGAATATAGGTTGCTTCTCCCAAGTCTTTCATGGAGAAATTACTCTAAAGCCAAGCTTTCACAGAACTGAGCATTCCCACATCATTTCCTATTAGTAGAATGTCATCTACATATAGTACTAAGAATGTGATCTTGCTCCCACTAACCCTCTTGTATACACAAGGTTCCTCTTCATTTTGCACAAAGTCAAACTCTTTGACTGCCTCGTCAAAACAAAGGTCCCAACTACATGAAAACTGCTACAGTCTATTTCATGGAGTCTACATCCACCATTGCTAGGTCATTGGTCGTGGGTCGGTCTCTTGTTTATCACCTGGAACCTCGTGGAAACACAGTTCCTCCAAGTGCATAAAACTATACCTCTCAGCTAAATGAGACACCCTACTAGACCTACGATGTGGTTGTACTTGTGTTTCAGAAGGTTCGGTTCCAATTTCTTACACAGATGTCTCCTGAGGAGTTTCATTGTATTCTTCCGAAGAAATATTTCTACCTGCTCCGCCTTCCTGGATGAACACTTTTTCCAGGAAGTGTGCATGCAAAGCAACAACGATCTTTCGATCTTTGGGCATGTAGAATAGATAACCCATCATCTCAGATGGGAATCCAATGAAACGTCTCCTCACATACCTCGCTTCCATTTTGTCCACCTTAGTCTTCTTGACATAGGCAGGACATCCCCAAATCCTAATGTGATTAAGACTTGGTTTCCTGCCCTCCCACATCTCATGTGGAGTTTTAGGAATGGATTTGGAAGGACATCTGTTCAAGATATTTGCAGCAATCAGGAGTGTATACCTCCACAGGTAAATCGGTAAGTCAGTATAGCCCAACATGGAAACGGACCATGTCCAACAAGGCCTGATTCCTTCTTTCTGACACACCATTTAACTGAGGAGTACCTGGAGGTGTTAGTTGTGATACTATTCCATGTTCCTTTAGGAACTCGTCAAACTTTGTACTCATATACTCACCACCTCGGTCCGACCGAAGTGCTTTGATATGATTACTAGTTTGTTTTTCGACTAGGGCCTTGAATTCCTGGAATTTCTCAATGGCCTCGGATTTATGTTTCATTAAGTATACATAACCATACCTATTATGATCATCTGTAAATGTAATGAAGTACTGATATCCGTCACCTGCTGTTTCCAAATCACCACATACATCGGTATGGATTAATCCCAGTTTATCAGCGGCTCTTTCAAAAGTCCCTGTGAAGGGGGACTTAGTCATTTTGCCTTTAAAGCAAGATTCACAAGTAGGAAAGGGATCCGATCCCAATGGACCCATAACTCCATCTTTTTCCATTTTGTAAACCTTGGTCTGACCAACATGACCAAGTCTAAGATGTCATTTCAAAACTTGATTTGTTTCATCCCTACCACCCTTCCTAGTCATAGTATTCACAATGACTTTGTTACTGAGGTTTAGATGATACAGTTCATTTAACAATGTAGCAGTACCCACTAGTTTATTTCTGAATTAAATTTTGCAGGAACCATCACCAATGAAAAATGAAAAGCCTTTTCGGTCCATGACCGTAATGGATACAATGTTTTTATGCCCCTTGGGCAAAACAAGTACATCTTCTAAAGTCAAAACAAAGCTGGATTCTAAACCCAAAAGAAGTGATCCTATGTTGGTTGCCTCGACACTATGCCCGCTTCCGAAAGTGATCATTACTTCTCTAGCTCCAAGCTTCCTACTTTGTTCCAGATCCTGATTCACGGTACAAATATGAGAACCAACACCAGAATCCAGTATCCAGGAAGTAGAAAATACAGTAGCAGAACAATTTGTTTCCAAAACTAAAAATTTTGTACCTGAAGTGCCATGAAGAATCGGACAGTCTCTAGCCCAGTGGCCCAGCTCACCGCACTTGAGACAAGCATCCTTCTTCTTCTTGTTCTTCGTAACCATCGGGGCCTTGCCCTTTCCCTTGAAGTCCTTGACTTATGGTCCCGCTGTTTCTTGGTCTTTTTCTTCTTGTTCTTAGACCTCTGAGGTCCAGAAGAAATCACAAGGGCAAACTCCTTCATCCGCGGAGTCATCATTTGAGACTGAGCGGTCACCAGTTTGTTCATTAGCCCAGCTAAGTTACACGTAATCTCATTGCAGTTGAAGTTCATAACAAATTGTGAGAAGGAATCAGGGAGAGACTGTTGGATAAGTTCGGTTTGAAGAGAAGTATCCATTTTAAAATTAAGAGCCTACAATCTCTCGATCATGGATATCATTTTGAGAACGTGTTCCCCAACCTTTTCACCTTCCTTCATCCTTGCACCGAACAGTTGCTTGAATATCTCATATCTAGCAGTTCTGCTGTGCTCACCATAAAACTTGGTTAAGTGAGATAGAATCTGCCTAGCAGAAGTTATTTTCTCATGAGCTCTCTGAAGCTCATTAGACATAGAAGCCATCATGTAAGCACGGACTTTTATGTCATCCTTAACCCACTTTTCGTGGTTTTCAATCTCTTTCTGATTGGCTCTGGTCCGCACTGGAGGCGCCGGAATGTCCATCTCCAAGACGTATCCCATTGCCTCTATACTGAGGACTATCATCAGATTGCGGAGCCAATTCACAAAGTTAGGTCCGATCAAGGTGTTCTTTTCGAGTAGAATTGCGAGTGGGTTCATTGTCATATTGAGAGTTATGTCTGCATTAAGTACGACAGATTAATTAGTGACTCGTTTAATTATGATCTGAGTATAGAATCAAGGTCTTCTCTATTCTTGTTACCCAGCTCCCACTATTTTTATCGGAATAACACACTCCCATGTGATATCCGGAAGTATCGTCTTCTCTACTTCTTTATAAATCTTAATAGAGGGCAACCGAATAAGTTTCTAGTCTACTAATTTTCATAGAGTGGTGTCCAACACCAACCCATTTAATGGATGATTCGATCTTATTTTTCCCCTTGTTCACTCCCCTCAACCTATACGGTTTCTATGGTTCGTGAACAAGTTAAGTTTATACCATCGACGCAAATCAGTTTCACAATTAAATCTTATCCGGCAACCTATCAGGTTTCTAAGGATAAAATTTGCTCCAACCGAAGGAATCCAATGCACACCCGGTAATTTATCCATCCTCTCCGAACGACTACCCCGATAACTCGGAAGCATAGCACATCCGGTTTGGATTTCAATTTCCCGAAAGCTCGATGGAGGGAAGGAAAACCTTGAAAGCTTATAAACTTAATAATTTGTCGTGGGAGAATTTTCACGATTAATGTTACACTTTGCACATTAATTCATTTAAGCGCGTTTGTGGCATTCATACAATATGAAACAACCATTAACAACCTAGTTGCTACTGTTGTTACCCAAAATATTATCCGAAGATAGTGTTGCTGGAATGATCGAGTAACCAACAAGTGCGGGAGCACGTCCGTGAGAATTTAAATGACACAAGATTTGTCGGGGTTGTTAATCTCGGGCTTGAATGCTCTCGCGAGATTTTATTAATAAGTATACTGTTGAGTACAAATATTAACGTTAGAATCTATCACAAAGAGTGTAAAGAATTCAAGTTTTCTAAGCTGTGGAGCGTATAGAATGCCGGAAGAATCAGATATGGAGTTCTGTGAATTCTTGCTATGGATGTTCTATGTGTGAGAATGTCTTTCTCTTTTCTCTCTCTTGTTAGCTGTGTGTTTCGAAGTCCTTATTCTGTGTTATGGACCTTCTATTTATAGTAGACCAAGTTCCTGAGGGCCCTCCTGCGATCGCAGCCGATCGTCGTTATTTATATTATAATAAGACGGCCGATCGTCTCGTCGCGTGGGGCTTTTCCCTTAAAGTCCGCGGTTGTTACTGACAGTCGGTTGTACGGTCTGACGGGGAACTCGCATGCGCCCTGAGCCGCTGTCACCCACCTTTTCGGCGGTACTGTTGGTAGGTGAAGTAGGTGACAGACTGTGAGCACAGGTCTTGTCTGTCAAGATTTTCGCAGTTCGCGGCCCTGTTGGTAGGTGAAGTAGGTGACAGGCTGTGGGCACCGATCTTGTCTGTCAGCACCTTTTGAGATCTGCACGCGGGTCCCAACCCGAGATTTGGGCTTTGATGACTTTTGACGGATGTTGGATTAATACATGGCACGAGACGATCGCCAACCAACGAAAGACGATCGCCAATCAACAGAAGGCGATCGCCGTGGGTGCCGAGTTCAGGGTGTTTGCCCCGAGCATATCTCTCATGTGTAACACCCCAAACCAGGCGGATATTACAGTGCCGTGGACCCCCGACTGGGACCCACCAGGCGAATGAAAAAGGATGAATTACACAGGGTAAATGTAGTACCGAACCACATTATAACATCAATTACTCCGATTAGGAGTTTCATACAACACACCCAGGATAATATAGAATACATGTGTATCTTATGTGACGATAAAATACACGACACTGAATGAAATGAGTATTCGAAAGGAATGTCTGCAGCGGAATAAATAAAGAAAAACATAAATGACTGAATAAATGACTGAAAGGACTGGGGCCCCTTCTAGTATCACTGGGACTCCCCGCCGTCAACGTGTTCTCCCTGCGCCCTTGCCTTGCCATGACCTGAAAAACAATATCCCCAAACGGGGTCAGTTATACAGAACAACAATCCTCAAGAGTTGAAATTTCACAATCATGAATTAACTGAGGTTATGAAGTATTCTTAATTATGAATTACGCTGAAGAGGAGTATCATAGTACGCCCGTAATGTTTTGTGTGAGTGTACAACACCCGTCCGTGTACCTAATTAGTCTCACGGTGTAACGCTTTCCCGTGTGCACGATCTAATGTATCGGTGAACCCAATACAATAACCATCGTGTGCCCGACTAAAAATTCCACACAGCCACACCCGGCCACGCAATATGAACCCAGAAGGTCATATGAACGAGAATGACCGTAATGAATATCAATGAATAAGTAATAATCTGACAAAGTCAAGAATGACTCACCGAGATGAGAGTAATAATGAAATGAATGATAGCTCAACGAATGATTGGAACCGCTGCTCCTTATGACTGAAGTGATTAATTGACAATAACAAGTTTTAATATGATTAATACAATGATGAATGAGTTATGATTATGAGTAATCAACAACAAAAGGAATGAGTATCCTTTTAACCGAGTAAGAATTAACTTACACAACAACGATGAAGAATGTCCGTCCACGAACAACGTCCTAACCAAGATACCGGTCGCTCGAACAACCTTAATTCAATACAATTGCCAACAATCCGATCAATAACGAATTAAACACGAATATAACGAACTCAAGACGTCGATACGATTAAACCAAGTTCATTGGGGCATTATATCGAACACTTTGAGGCCAACTTTGATTGATTACCACTAAACCTCAATAATACCAACTTCAAATCCCCAAGAAGTGTTTCAAAACAACAAAACATCTCCAATACGATCAATAATCCGTTATGAATATCCAAAAACGTGATTATAACAACAATTAATCGGAAATCCCCAAATCCAACTCGATATTCAAAGTGTTCTTGGATAAATCTCTCAATAATCCAATGAATCCTTATACAAACTCATAATCATATACATATCCCTTCATATAACATGATTATAACGTCCAAAACATCATAACTCAACACAAAATCGAAATCTAAGGTGTTGAAGAAATTACCTCTTGAAGATCCAACCACTACGATCCGAAGAACACGAGTTAAAACGAGTATCCAAGCTTCTCAAAGGAATGAAGATGATGAAGATTACACACTCAAGTGATTGATGATGATAAAATCTCTCTCTCAACCCTCTCTCTGATGAAGAAGGAAAATGAAGAAGTGAGGAGAAATGACCCGGCCAAGTCATTAACTGCCGGAAGTTACGGCCAGAACTCGGCCCTCTTACGGCCGTAACTTTACAAGTCAACGGCCTTACGGCCAGAATCGCCAACTCAGACGGCCGTAACTCGCTTCGTCCGAAAGCTCGCCGACAGACTTACGGCCAGAATCCTTTAGTTACTGGCGTAACTCGCCTTCGTCAAAAACACCGACAGACCTTACGGCCGTATCGCACACCTTACGGCCGTAACTCGGATGATACGGCCGTATCCGCCAAACGCACGTGCGGCGTAAGCCCTCTTCGCCGAAAACGACTGTGTACTGCCGCGCAGACGGCCAGAATCGCCAAGCCTTACGGCCGTACCTTCCTCGACTTACGCCGTATGCCGCAACCCTTACGGCCGTAAGTCACCCTTGGTCGACAACACCCAAAATTCACGAACACCACTTACGGCCGTATCTCTCACCGCTTACGGCCGTAACTCACCTTCGGCCAAAAATGTCTCGGTAGCCTGCCGGACGCGCACGGCCAGAATCGCCAGCCTTACGGCCGTACTCGCCGACTTACGGCCGTACCACAAGACCTTACGGCCGTAAGTCCCTTTCGTCCAAATGGCCTGAAAACACGAACCCTTGTTACGGCCGTAACCCAAAGTCCTTACGGCCGTAACTCGATGCTGGCCAAGTTGAAAATTCCGATAACTCCGATTCCTCGCTACGACTGATGAATGATCCGACATAACATACGAATGTGAAAATGAACAAGTCTAAAACAAGCCATCGATGAAGCCCCCAGTACGACTACCAATCACGATGAAAACAACAATACTCCCGTCGGTCTCTAAACGGAGATGACATGCCGATCGGTAACTGATATACGATTACAACAAGCCAACAGTGAACACAAATGAATGAATCAAGAATGATGAGTGATTATTAACGAGTGAGAATTACCGAGTGACAATTACATCGATAATTACCGAATGAAAATGAATGAATTACAACCGTATTACATACTCCCCTTAAAAAGAGTTTCGTCCCAAACTAAGGGTCAAACAACTCGGGATAACTCCCCCGCATACTATCCTCGGTTTCCCAGGTAGCTTCTTCGACTCCGTGTCTAGACCACTGAATTTTAACCAAAGGAATAGTCTTATTCCTCAACTGTTTGATTCGCCGCTCTAAAACTCGAATAGGACGTTCCTCATATGAATGATCGTCGGCGATCTCGATTTCGTCGAACTGGAGTATGTGACTCGGGTCGGCAACATACTTCCGCAACTGAGAGACATGAAATACATTATGAATTCGGCTCAACGCCGGAGGTAAAGCCAATCGATAAGCTAACTCGCCCACTCGATCCAAAATCTCAAACGGTCCAATGAATCTCGGACTCAACTTTCCCCTCTTCCCAAAACGGAAAATACCTCGACTGGGATACCTTGACCAAAACGTGGTCTACCGTCTCGATCTATATTGGTCGACTACGATTATCTGCATAGGATTTCTGCCGACTCTGAGCCGTCAACATACGACTCGATTAAAGCTACCTTCTCTCGCGGCTATAAGCATATCGGGCTCGGTGCCGATTGATTCTGACAAGTCATCCCAACACAAAGGAGACCGACAACGACGACCGTACAAGGCCTCGTAAGGTGCCATCTTAATGGAAGCATGCCAGCTATTATTATACGTGAACTCGATCAATGGTAGTTGGGCTTCCCAATCGTCCTTCCAATCGAGGACGCATGCCCTCAACATGTCCTCTAATGTCTGAATAGTCCTCTCTGATTGCCCGTCGGACTGAGGATGAAAAGCGGTACTGAGATTGAGCTGAGTTCCCATAGCACGATGAACTGATTTCCAAAAATGAGACACAAATCGTCCGTCACGATCGGAAACGATACTCTTAGGAGTACCATGGAGTCTGACTATCTCTTTGATGAACAACTGAGCCAGTCTCTCAGGACCCCACGTATCCTTGATCTCAAGGAAATGAGCTGATTTAGTCAAACGGTCCACAATCACCCAGATCGTATTCATGCCACGACGACTCGTCGGCAAACTCGTGATGAAGTCCATAGAAATGTCTTCCCACTTCCATTCCGGAATAGGGAGAGGTCTCAGCATACCCACGGCCGCCGATGTTCAATCTTAACTTGTTGACAGGTTAAGCATCTAGAAACAAATTCTGCGACTTCTCGATTCATATTACTCCACCAAGAATTCTATTTCAAGTCCTTGTACATCTTGTGGACCCGGATGAACAGAATAAGGGGTAGCATGAGCTTCTCTCACAATCGAAGTTTTTCAACTCGTCATTCGCCAGACGCACAACCGATTCTTAAATCTCAAAAGTCCATCCTCGTGGACCACGAATCCGTGGGCTTTCCTCGAGCCACATCCTCACGGATGCGCAACAATGAAGGGTCTCGAACTCGGTTATCTCTCGATTACCTCCTCGAGTGACGATGAAATCTCTAACATACAAAGTCGTCCCCGAACTCGGAAGCCGGACCTCGATCTCGGGTCTAAAGAATTCCGCCAAGTTCCTTCGAATCTAGACGAGCAAGCATCCGATCTGAACGGACTTGCGACTCAAGGCGTCGGCGACAACGTTCGCCTTGCCCGGGTGGTAAAGGATCTCGATATCGTAATCTTTGATTAATTCTAACCACCGTCTCTGTCGCATATTTAACTCCTTCTGAGTAAATATATACTTTAAACTCTTATGATCGGTGAATATCTGACAGGTAACGCCGTAAAGATAATGACGCCATATTTTCAAAGCGAACACCACGGCTGCTAGCTCCAGGTCGTGGGTCGGATAATTAACCTCGTAAGGTCTCAATTGCCGTGAAGCATAGGCAATAACCTTTCCGTTCTGCATGAGCACACATCCGAGACCCTGCCCGGACGCATCACTATAAACCATAAATCCCTCCGTCCCCTGCGGCAAGGAAAGTACAGGTGCTGATATTAACCGGCTCTTGAGTTCCTCAAAACTCTGCTGACACGCGTCGGACCACGTGTATTTCTTATCCTTTCGCAACAGGTTCGTCAATGGTTGAGCAATTTTGGAAAATCCTTCCACAAATCGCCGATAATAACCCGCTAGTCCGAGGAAACTCCGGATTTCCTTAACATTCTTCGGAGGTAACCAATCTCGAATAGCCTCCGTCTTCTGAGGGTCGACACGAAATCCGTCTGATGAAATTACATGTCCGAGAAAAGTCACTTCGGGCTTCCAGAACTCACATTTGGAGAACTTCCCATAAAGTTGTTCGCGTCTCAACACGTCGAGCACTTGATGAAGGTGAAACTCGTGTTCCTCCCGGTCACGAGAATAAATCAAAATGTCATCGATGAAGACAACAACAAACTGATCCAAAAAGTCGATGAAAACCCGATTCATTAACTCCATGAACACCGCAGGTGCATTAGTCAATCCGAACGGCATAACCACAAACTCATAATGGCCATAGCGTGTTCGAAATGCCGTCCTCGCGATGTCCGACTCTCGAATCCGTAACTGATGATATCCAGACCTTAAGTCGATCTTGGAAAATACTGAAGCTCCCTGAAGTTGATCTAAAAGATCATCAATACGGGGTAAGGGATACTTATTCTTGATTGTCACTCTGTTCAACTCCCGATAATCGATGCACAAACGAAATGAGCCATCCTTCTTCTTGACAAACAACACGGGTGCTCCCCACGGAGACGCACTCGGTCGGATATAACCCTTCTCGAACAATTCCTCAAGTTGGTTCTTTAATTCCTGCATTTCGGTCGGGGCCATCCAGACGGTGCCTTCGATATCGGGACGTACTGTGCTCCAACTCAATCGTGAATTCCACATCCTCTCGTGGAGGCAAACCAGTAACTCGTCTGAAAACATCGGCATATTCCCTCACCACCGAATATCCGTTAACATTATCGATGACTTCTGGTTTTGGCCATATAGCACCAATAACCGACACATCTCTCGATTGAGTAACCTTACCGCTTTCATCAAATTAATGACCTTACTGCAGCAAATGGATTACCTCCCGAAACACACATTCAACCCCATCGTTCGAAATGATAGTGACCATACGCTTACGGACACTAATGATGGCATCATGACGATCCATCCAATCAATACCCAAGATGACGTCGTCCCTCGGCAAATCTACCACGATTAGATCTGCCGCCATACACGACCATGAAATCAATCGACAATTCGAATCTCACGACACGATAATTCGTCTACCATCGTGTAGGCCGATGACATAAGGCTCACAACTAGTAGCACTACCCGCACGTAGTCTACTCAAACATGACTCGGAAATGAATGAATGCGATGCACCAAGATCAAAAAGGGTACACAAAGTTGAGATAGAATATCGAGTGTACACGAGATCATTCGGCCTCGGATCATCAGCCTTCTTCATCTCATAAATCCGGGCTTGCTAGTCCCAAGACCGACGCTCCTGTCTGGCGGCTATAGCTCCACCTTTAGTCGCTCCCTGCCGTTTTAAACGACGCCGATTGAGCGGCTCGACTCAACGGCTGATCGCTTAGGTGCCCGAGATGACGCCCGAGTAGGTTTGGAGTCCCTACGGCAAAAACGGGCCTTATGCCCAAAATCCCACAATTATGACACGTGATAGTCCGCCGAGGACACTTGGTACCGAGGTGACCAAGCTCCCCACGCTAAAACAGTGATGGCCGAATCGCCGCCGAGACCGAGATTCCGCGGTCTAGACAACACAGGAGGACGCTCGTAAAACAGAGCCCGCACGGGGTTTCTTGAAGGTTGTCGACCGCCTTCGATCAAGTTACGATTCTTCGATTTCTTGCTAGCGACGAAGGTTGCCGCTTAGCAATCTCTTTAGCAAGAAGCTCATAGGTGAGAGCTTTCTCAATGAATTCACCAACGTGGTGCAATTATGATTGAGCAATCAAGTCTCATACGGGGTTTCACCTCTTGTGAAATACTTAATCTTATCCGCCTCGGAATGAATGATAGATGAGGCGAACAAGCGATTCTCGAAATTTCTCGGCAATGGCGAGAACATCCTCGTCTCGATGAGGGGTCGGGAGTGAGTAACTCGACAGCCTTGGCCTCTCCGAGTGGGGCCGGATAATACCTCTCCATCATGAGAGTTTTGAATCGATCCCATGTACAAGATCCTTCGTGGGCTTCAACGACAACCACCAAGAATGAGCGCTCTTACCTGCAGTAAGCCGCAACAGAAACTTTGTGTCCTTCCGGACACTCCACCATAGCAAACAACTTCTCGAAATGTTCGAGCCAATGAATAATATCTGCCGGCTCAGACGAGCCCTCGAAAGTAGGTGGCCTCTGGCGAGAGATATCGCCGATGATATTACTCACGTTCCTCTCTTGCCTTTGAGGTGGCGGTGGAGGAGCCTGCTGATTTTGATTGACGGAGTTATGCATCGTCTCCATCAACTGAGCCATCTGCGTCATTTGGGCCATCATGCCCTGCATAAATGCGAGTGGGTCAACCCGGACACCCTCTGACTGAGCCGTGTCCTGCACGACTCGATAGTGAATGATCGCGTCTGTGTGAATGAGTGGCAGCCACCGCTCGATGAGTTAGCATTATTCCTGGCATTTGCACGTGTGTTCGCACGAGTTCTCGGGATTCGGCCCGCTCCACGGCCTCGTCCTCCTCGTCCTCTGCCAGCTCTTTCCATACTGAAGTAGGAAAGTCACATGATGATTATATTTCCCGCATGAATATCACGTTATGATTATATTATGAAATGATGAAAATGAGCATACACGCTCCAATACAATGATTACATGAATGATTAATTGACGTGACATGATTATCTCGATGAAGTTATGATATGATTATCTTGAATGATTTAACTAGATTAATGATTTGATCTTTCTAATCAACAATCGAATAATGAAATGAATTGAGTGATTAATGAGTTAACTCGACTGGCCCCGATCAAAGTGACAATGATGATTGAGGATTGTTAATCGATGAATTATGAATGAATGATTAATGCCGAAATTATACCATGGCATTAGAAATCTTACGCTTCTTGGTCCGATTGGCTCGGTATTTGCACAGTCACACGTGACGCGAAAGTCCAATGATACTAGTCCGATGACGATGATTTCAAACGAGACATGACTTGGAGGGTAGTATTCAAAACCACGCTCCGATACCAACTCTGTAACACCCCAAACCAAAGCGGATATTACGGTCTTGTGGACCCCGACTGGGACCCACCAGCGAATGAAAAGGATGAATTACACAGGGTAAATGTAGTACCGAACCACATTATAACATCAATTACTCCGATTAGGAGTTTCATACAACACACCTGTGATAATATAGAATACATGTGTATCTTATGTGACGATAAAATACACGACACGAATGAAATGAGTATTCGAAAGGAATGTCTCAGCTTAATAAATAAAGAAAAACATAAATGATCAATAAATGACCGAAAGGATCGGGGCCCTTCTAGTATCACTTGGACTCCCGCCACAACGTGTTCTCCCTGCGCCCTTGCCTTGCCATGACCTGAAAAACAATATCCCCAAACGGGGTCAGTTATACAGAACAATAATCCTCAAGAGTTGAAATTTCACAATCATGAATTAACTGAGGTTATGAAGTATTCTTAATTATGAATTACGCTGAAGAGGAGTATCATAGTACGCCCGTAATGTTCTGTGTGAGTGTACAACACCCGTCCGTGTACCTAATTAGTCTCACGGTGTAACGCTTTCCCGTGTGCACGGTCTAATGTATCGGTGAACCCAATACAATAACCATCGTGTGCCCGACTAAAAATTCCACACAGCCACACCCGGCCACGCAATATGAACCTAAGGTCATATGAACGAGAATGACCGTAATGAATATCAATGAATAAGTAATAATCGACAAAGTCAAGAATGACTCACCGAGATGAGAGTAATAATGAAATGAATGATAGCTCAACGAATGATTGGAACCGCTGCTCCTTATGATCAAGTGATTAATTGACAATAACAAGTTTTAATATGATTAATACAATGATGAATGAGTTATGATTATGAGTAATCAACAACAAAAGGAATGAGTATCCTTTTAACCGAGTAAGAATTAACTTACACAACAACGATGAAGAATGTCCGTCCACGAACAACGTCCTAACCAAGATACCGGTCGCCGAACAACCTTAATTCAATACAATTGCCAACAATCCGATCAATAACGAATTAAACACGAATATAACGAACTCAAGACGACGATACGATTAAACCAAGTTCATTGGGGCATTATATCGAACACTTTGAGGCCAACTTTGATTGATTACCACTAAACCTCAATAATACCAACTTCAAATCCCCAAGAAGTGTTTCAAAACAACAAAACATCTCCAATACGATCAATAATCCGTTATGAATATCCAAAAACGTGATTATAACAACAATTAATCGGAAATCCCCAAATCCAACTCGATATTCAAAGTGTTCTTGGATAAATCTCTCAATAATCCAATGAATCCTTATACAAACTCATAATCATATACATATCCCTTCATATAACATGATTATAACGTCCAAAACATCATAACTCAACACAAAATCGAAATCCAAGGTGTTGAAGAAATTACCTCTTGAAGATCCAACCACTACGATCCGAAGAACACGAGTTAAAACGAGTATCCAAGCTTCTCAAAGGAATGAAGATGATGAAGATTACACACTCAAGTGATTGATGATGATAAAATCTCTCTATCAACCCTCTCTCTCGGATGAAGAAGGAAAAATGAAGAAGTGAGGAGAAATGACGCCAAGTCATTAAATCTCACGGGTTACGGCCAGAACTCGGCCCTCTTACGGCCGTAACTTTACAAGTCAACGGCCTTACGGCCGTAATCGCCAACTCAGACGGCCGTAACTCCGGCTTTCCGAAAGCTCGCTGACAGACTTACGGCCAGAACTGCCTTTAGTTACGGCGTAACTCGCCTTGTCAAAAACATCCGCCGACAGCCTTACGGCCGTACCGCACACCTTACGGCCGTAATCGGATGATACGGCCGTATCCGCCAAACGTACGGGCGTAAGCCCTCTTCGTCAACGACTGTGTACTGCACTGCCAGACGGCCAGAATCGCCAAGCCTTACGGCCGTACCTTCTCGACTTACGGCCGTATGCCGCAACCCTTACGGCCGTAAGTCACCCTTGGTCGACAACACCCAAAATTCACGAACACCACTTACGGCCGTATCTCACCCGCCTTACGGCCGTAACTCACCTTCGCCAAAAATGTCTCGAGCTCGCTGACGCCAGACGGCCAGAATCGCCAGCCTTACGGCCGTACTGCCGACTTACTACGGCCGTACACAAGACCTTACGGCCGTAAGTCCTTTCGCCCAAATGGCCTCGAAAACACGAACCCTTGTTACGGCCGTAACCCAAAGTCCTTACGCCGTAACTCGAAGGCCGCCAAGTTGAAAATTCCGATAACTCTGATTCCTCGCTACGACTGATGAATGATCCGACATAACATACGAATGTGAAAATGAACAAGTCTAAAACAAGCCATCGATGAAGCCCCCAGTATACGACTACCAATCACGATGAAAACAACAATACTCCCGTCGGTCTCTAAACGGAGATGACATGCCGATCGGTAACTGATATACGATTACAACATGCCAACAGTGAACACAAATGAATGAATCAAGAATGATGAGTGATTATTAACGAGTGAGAATTACTGAGTGACAATTACAGACTGATAATTACTGAATGAAAATGAATGAATTACAACCGGGTATTACATCATGGTAGACTTCCCGACTGCTATGACGATCGCCTTCGAGGCGTGTTTAAATGCCGCACAACAATTGCCCCCCAGCTCGGCTCGATGTTGAAAACGCGGGGTGAGGTGGCACTTTTGGCGATCGCCAATGTTTTAGACGACCGGGCGATCTGATTTCAAATTTGGACGACCTCCTTTTGCGCTGGGAGCGGCGGGAAAAGAGACGCGGGCTCGCGAAACAATGCAAGGACACGCGTCGCGTTTCTATTGAGGGAGCCCGACGGTTCGTCAGACTTTGTCGATTGGCGTGCCCTCGAAAAGACGCGTACGCGGGACTCGAGGGCCGCATTTATTGCGTCCTGGCTGTCGGTTGCATCCCAGCCCTCGGACTTTCGCCTATTTACCCAGAGACCCCTGCCTCCATCTATAAAAGGGGCTAGGGCAACTCCATTTTCATCTTTTACGCGTCCTTGCCTTCCTGCTGAAACTCTGCAAAAATTTCCGTAGCTTGTTGTGCCGACCGTCTTTCTTTCTTTAGGTAAGAAATCCAATTTTTCTCTCTCCCTTAATTTTTTGAGAATATGTCAGGAGGATCTAAGGCCTTCGAGGTCGGAAGCACTTCTGCCGCCGCGGCCTCGCCGGACCGGGAGGAAGTTCCTGTGGGAATCCCCGTGGAAACGGCCACAGAGGCTATTCGTGCAGGGATTGCACCCGCAGAGCTTGAGGAGCTTTTCAAAGAGGCCGTAGTGGCGGGCTCTGCGGCGGCGGAGGAGCGAGATGCGTCGCCGGTGGAGGAAGATGAACTGACGCGTTTATCTTGGGAAAAGGATAGCGTTTCCGGCCCCGTCTATACGGCTTTTGCTAAACTTATGGAGGGGATTGCCGGGCCCTGTCCGGAGTTTGATTTCGAAGCATACTCCGCCGCTCATCCCTATGTACATGTGAAGCGGACGGAGTTTCGGGCTCCGAACCGTCTCAATGGACTCTTGGTCGATTCGAGCTCGGCGACACTGAAGGACACGACCACCGGAGGGCCAAATATCATATCCCTTCTGACGTGTCATTGCACGTGCCCTCCGAGAACAAACGTGCCGACCAGCCTCCCGAGGGTATGGTCGCCATCAACGAAATGACCTCGCCACGGCCTCGCGGTTTCCTTGCCGTTCGCTGCCAGATCTGCTAATCGCCCGAATCTGGCGCCTCTTGACGCCGAACGCCTGCAGACATTATCGCACACCGACATTATTTGGCGGTTACTGAGTTGTTTCGCTTGCCTTTCTCGCTACTGGAGATGAATTATCTTTTTAAGCTGACCGTGCAGAAGGGGTCGATCGGCGGGTACCATATCCAAGGTCGCCAGGGTAGGGTGGTTATCGGGGTGCCGAGCAAGACTTGGGGCGACCTGAAAAAATGGTGTTGGGTTGGTGGTGCATGGAGGTCGGCATCGAGCGAACCGCCGGAGGAGGAGTTGGATATCCCTACCAATTTTCGGGAGAGGAATCCAAGTAAGGGTTTCCTTTCTCCCTTTATTTGGATACTCCTTGGACTGGTCTAATTTATTTCCCTTTTTGCAGGATCCCTTGTTCCATCGACAGACGATCTCCCCTTTGATTTCTCGATCATCTGGGAGCGGATTCGCGCATTGCCGATCTCCTATAAAGACGTTCAATCAGTCAGCCACGAATCTCATCGGTTGGGAGCTCGACTGTTTCGCTTCCCTCGCCACCTGAAAGCACCTGGTATGACTTTTTATCCGCTCTTTTCTGCGAGGCGATTGTCTCCAAGAGGTCGCCATGTTTACGTAAGTGTCTAACTTGTTTTAGTTTCTTCTTTGGCAGAGATTTATTTTCCCCGTATCACCGAGCTATCTCAGGAGATCGCCATGTCCAATCCCGGTTTTCTCGGTCGCCTTCATCTGGGAAAGAAAACGGGTCGCGTTGCCGCGACGCTGCCTCGCCCGCCCCGTGGTGAAGCTCTGCGGTGCGGCCGCCGAACCGGAATCTCAAGGTGAGGAACAACTCCAGCGCAACCGCAAGAGGCGAGGCCGGAGGCGTCCTTCCGTCTACCGAGGCGGATTTAGCTATTCTGGAGCCGCCGATCGCCGCTCCCCGCTTTCTGCTCCGATGGCGGAGGGGTTCGGTCCCAGCCGTCGGCCTGGGCCTGTGTCGTCTTCCGGCTACTTGAAAAGGACGGCGATCGCCGACGCCGAGACTCCTGGGAAAGCCCTTTTTCGGCCGTGATCCAGCCGGTCAACAGTGAGAATGTTTTGAACTTTCCGAGCTAGGCGTTCGAGTAAGTCTTAGGCTAACTCTTTTGGTTTCCTTGGTTTGTCCGCAGGTTCGCCTCGCCGATCCGGACGTTGCTCCCATGGTGCCGGACTTTCTGTCGAGCAAGGCTCCGCAACAACCTATCGATGTCCCCGCCACGTTCGCCAGGCCATCACCTCTTTGCCCAAGGCTTGGACGACCGACCTCGATGCGATCGCTCGTCGGCGATCTGGAGACGCCATGCAGGCGACCGTCGCCCTGGCTCTCCAGACGGCGACGATGGCCGTCCAAGCTGCAAGGGATTTTGAGGGGCGACCCTCCACTGCTCATCTCCATCGCGACCTCGAGGCCGCCCGGAACAAAAACATCGAGGATGCCAACCGGATCCGGGCTATGGAGAAGGAGTATGAGGAGACGGCCAAAAGGGCTAAGCAGGATGTGGATCGATTGATGCAGGAGCTGAGCCGCTCCAAGGAGGCTGCCGATCGGTCCCGTGACGAGGGGCGCGAAGCTCTCCAGAAACTCGCGGCGTCGCAGGAGGAGACGGCCGGACTGAGGGCGATGGTTGATCGGCTTAGTGGTGAGCTGGACGTGGCAAGGAAAGAGCTGGAGAAGTCTCAGGGTGAGAATGCCGCCAAGGTTGCCGAGTCAAGTGAGGCTGAGAAGACGGCCGCGGAGTTGAAGGGCCAACTGAAGGCGATCGAATCCGATCCCTACCAAAGTGTGGCGCTCGCCGGCGAGTTTGCCTATTACTTGGCATATGCTGACGCTGTCCGAGCCGCAAAAGAGGCAGGGATCGAGATCGGTCCCTTGATGGAGAGCTTCAAATCTTACGCCCTCGCGCATCCTTTGCACCCGGAGTTCTCCTTGCCGATCCTTGACTTGGCCGACTTCGGGATCGACTTGAGTTGGTATACGGGTAAACTCATTCATCCCGAGGCCGAAGCCGATCCGCAAACCGAGGGCGAAGACCAGCAGGCGGAGCCTTGAGAGGCATTTTTGTTTTCCTCCAGCACTATGTACTTTTCGTTTTTCTTTTTGTAATGCCTTCGGGCCCCGTGATGTACTAAACTTGCGTTATGAATAAAATGTTATTCTTTTCATACGATCGCCTTTGAATGTTTTCGCGCAACTTTTACAAGTATGTGTATGATTGCTTTCGACGTTTTGTTCATCCGATCGATTGTCTGAGTGTTGAAAGCATTGATATGTTTTGAATCGGAATTCTTACTTGTAATTTTTGTTGGACGACTTCGATCGTCCTGCGCGTGTTTGATCGAATGTGTTTGAGTGAGGCCGATCGTGTGTGGTTCCTTTTGTTCGATCGTATTCGGGATTAGCTCGACCCATCTCTGCCCCCTTGTTTTTGTTTGCTTATTGTAAGTAAGGAAACGAAAACTAGGTTGTCCGAGCTATCTTCGCCACAAGCTTCAAGAATCATGTATGGTTGGGGTGTTCGATTGACCGACCTCCCTTATCGTGTCTTTGTGTGCGAGGGACGTTGTGTATCCCGCGACTCACTTTTTGTGAGGGTCCTCCGTTGGACTACGCCTGCCTTGTGTTAAAACGAAAGGTGGGCGATCTTGGTCCTGGGAATCTTGCGGGGCGTCGTCGGTTTATTCGACTCCACGCCCGCGGCTTGTCAGCTCTGCTTCCACCTCGGCCCGCCATGAAGCTGGCGACCCTCGACGGTGTACGTTGAGACGGGGGTAGTGGCACGTCGCATTGCCCGGGTTCACCAAGTTAGATGATGAATAATTGAGGGAGGGCGATCGTGTCCACTGATTAGTTTCAGATGGTCCTTCGGCTACGCCGGCCTCGTATTCAAACGAAAGGCGGGCGATCTAAGCTCGAAGGAAACTTGCATGGGCGAAGCTGTTGGTTCCATCGACCTCCAGTGCCATGGCTGTATTGTATTCTACCTCGGATTGTCATTCTTGAACGACGATCCTCTACGGTATGTAATATGCTTGTGGGGCGATCGCCAGAATAGATGGGATGGAGAACAAAAATATTTCATTATGTTCCTTGTACATTTGGTAGTTGAAAATGAATACAAAGTTATTATTGATAGTATTTCTTCAGATGTACAACGTTCCAGGGATATCGGTCCGGAGTACCGTCAGGGTGTTCCAGCTCGTAGGCTCCCTTAGTTAGCCATTTCGATATTCTGAAGGGGCCTTCCCAACTTGGTCCAAAGACACCTGTGTGGGTTTGGATCTTTTTGAGGACGAGATCGCCCACTTGAAACCGTCTTTCCCTGACCTTCGAATTGAAGAACTTTTCGGATCTCCTTTTGTGGATAGTGTTCTTCATTTTTGAGGTTAGTCGACGTTCTTCAAGCATGTCGAGGTCGATCCGCCGGGCCACATCATTATCGATCGTCATCTCTTGCTCGGTTCGATGGCTGAGGACGGCGATCTCCGAGGGGATCACCGCTTCTGTTCCGAAGGCGAGGGCGAATGGGGTTTCGCCCATTGAATTGCGGGTTGTTGTTCGGTAAGACCACAAAACGTCTGGGAGCTCGCTCGCCCATCGTCCTAGCCTGGATTCGAGTCGCGCCTTAATTGTGTGTTTGAGGATCTTGTTCACTGCTTCTACCTGCCCGTTCGTCTGAGGGTGATAGGGAGCCGAGAACAACCTTTTGATTCCCCACTTATCACAGAATTGCATGACTTCTAAGCCGTCGAACTGCTTTTCATTGTCGGAGATGATGGCACAGGGTAGACCGAATCGGCATATGATGTTTCTCCGGATAAACTTGATCACTTGCTCTTGGCCGATCTTGTTTAGCGGTTCGGCCTCTGCCCATTTGGTGAAATAGTCGACCCCGACGATGGCGAACTTACTGACCTCCTGGAGCCGTCGGTAAGGGACCTATAAGGTCGATGCCCCATTGAGCGAATGGCCATGGGTCAGTATATCGAGGTGAGCCGCCGGGGAGATTTTAATACTTGGTCCCATTACTTGACATCTATGACACGACTGGCATAGGCGATCGCATCCTTCAAGTGACGGCTTAAAAACCTTGCTGGTTGTCTTATGGATGAGAGCTCGCCCACCACGTGATTTCCACATTCCGTCGTGGATCTCGGCTAAAACGAGCCGCCCTTCCTCCGGTGTAATACACTTGAGGAGGGGAAGACCGAAAGCTCGCTTGTAAAGACGATCGCCCGAGGTGTATCTCGGTCGCCGAGCCGGAGTTGGCGAGCTTTGATACGGCCGTCGTGACCGTCCGCCCTTCAAGTATGTGATGAACGGAGTCATCCAGCTTTCTTTGGTAACGGCAATCGTGGCCACCGTGTTTCTTTCGATTGCCGCCATTCGACTTTGTAATTTGGATATTAGAGAAATCGGCCGCCCATCCGACGATGCTAGCTTGGATAGGGCATCGGCACGAGAGTTGTGCTCTCTCGGGACTTGTTCGATTTGTACTTCTTCAAATATCGTGCACATCTCGCGACCGACTCTTGGTATTTGATCATCATTCGCCATGTGCCTCATATTCTCCTTTGACTTGGTTCACCACCGGAGGGAGTCCATGAAGATATGGAGGCGACGAACGCCTGTGGCGAGAGCCAGTCGAGCCCTCCTACCAAGGCCTCGTATTCGGCTTCATTGTTGGTCGCTCGAAACCCAAACGCACGGCATTTGTGAAGCTTTGTCCGTTGGGGCTAATGAGGACGATCCTCGCCTCGATCGCGAGTTGGTCGCCGAACCGTCAACGCATGCCTTCGGTCAGTCGACCGACATGGGTCGGACTGTGAGGGAATGTTAACTCCACCACGAAGTCCGCGAGCTTGGCCCTTGATCGCCGTGCGAGGAGCGTATGTGATGCCGTATTGGGCGACCTCTAGTGACCATTTGAGGAGTCGCCCGTTGGTGTCCTATCGATGTAGAACTTGCCTTAGAGGGAGAGTTGTCAAAACCTCCACTTGATGGTCGAAAAATAGGCTCTTAGCTTACGGACACTCATGACTAGAGCGTAGGCGATCTTCTCCAAAGGTGTATAGCGTGTTTCAGGCCGTGGAGCGCTGATCGACATAGTAGATCGGCAGATGGACTAGTCCCTCCGCTCGCACCAAGACCGCACTCAGCCGCGACCTCCGAGGCCGCTAGGTAAAGGAATAATTTCTCCTGGGATCGGCTTTGCCAGATCTCGGGGTTGGATAAATATTCCTTTATTTTGGCGAACGCCATCCGACTCTCCTCGTCCATGCGAACTTTTATTTTTGATGGTCGCGAAGAAAGGCTTGCTTTTATCGCGAGCCGAGATATGAAGCGGTTGAGGCGGCTGACAACCCGTGAGGCGTTGTACCGCTTGATGTTCCGAGGTTCCCGCATGTCGAGGATCGCCTGTATCTTGGTGGGATTCGCCTCGATCCCCTCCGCCGACAATGTGCCCCAGAATTTCCTGAGCCCACCCCAAAGTTGCATTTCTTGGGGTTCACTTCATGTTAAACTTTTCGAGGATGGCGAATGTCTCGGCGAGATCGTTGAGGTGATCTTCCTTCTTGAGGATTTTGACAACTATGTCGTCGATGTAGACCTCCATGGTCTTGCCGATCCGATTCGCAAACATCCCGTTGACCAGACGCGGTAGGTCGCCCCGCATTCTTCAAGCCGAACGGCATCCGACCCAAAAGTATATGTCTTTCTCCGTGTCGAAAGATGTGTGTTTTATGTCTTTCTCCGCCATTGGGATTTGATGATATCCGCGAAGGCATCCATAAATGACATCATTTCGCGGCTGCTGATTTCATCGACCAAGTGATCAAAATGAGGCATCGGAAAGTGATCTTTTGGAGAAGCCGCGTTGAGGTCGGTGAGGTCGATGCATAACCTCCAGAACCGATCGGCTTCTTGACGAGTACCGCGTTAGCGACCCATTGTGGGTCGTCCATAGCTACCCCGATTAACTTGTTGTCGAGCAACTTTTGGACCTCTATGTCGAGCGCCGCGTATTTTTCGGGGCCGAATTTCCTGCGTTTTTGATGAACAGGCTTCATCGCCCGGTCGATCTTCAGATAGTGGCAAGCGTGCTCGGGACTTATGCCAACCATATCTTGATGCGACCAGGCGAAGACTCCGATGTTCTTACGTAGCAAATTGACCAGATCTCCTTTCAGTGCGAGGTCGATGCTCGCGCCGATCTGCACTTCCCGTTCTGGACGAGCCGGATCTATGGCTATACTCTCCAACTCTTCGATGGGGACAGTCGCTTCTTGCTTGGAACGGTTTCCAGACTCGATCCTTGGATCGACGTCGAGACTTGGCTCGAAACCGATCCTTGGCTCGATATCGTCCGGTAACTGATCCGAGATGGCGTCCTCTGAGTTGGGTTGGTACGATGTGTTTGGTTCGTCGATCTCCATGGGTCGATCGTCGATTGTTTCAACGTTACAAATATCGGGGGAAGTATTGAAAACAGTAACGACATAGGAGTAATTTAAACATCTTTTTGCCATTAGCTGGTCCCCCTTTACAGTACCGACCGTCCCATCGGCAGTGGGGAATTTGATACAATAAAAGAAGGACGAAGCGACCGCCTCAAAGGTTTCTAAGAATGGACGACCTAAGAACCCATTATAGATGCTGGGTCTATCTATGATTACAAAAGATAGGTTCCTAGTAATCCTAACCTTGGGATCGTAAATGCATATCAGCTCGACGGAGAGCTTGATCCTCCCATAGGCTTGACAAGGCTTGCCGCCGAATCCTTGGAGCACGGTGCCGAATGGCTTGATGAATTTGGTCGTTTCCGAGCCGATCCAGAGTCGCTTTGAATATGATATTGCGTAAGCTCCCGTTGTCAACCAGACGCTGGCCGACCGCCTTCCCAAGGATACAGCAGAGATCACCAATGCATCCTCTTTGGGGCATCAGACCCTCCCTGTCTTTATTGGAGAAGGTGACGAGCGTGTCTCTAGCGATGGTCGGCTCGGGGCACCACAATATGGACTCCGCGAATGCCCTTAGTTCGGCCTTCCGCTTCCTATTTGACGCGGTGGAAACCGGGAAAGGCCCCGAGGTTCCCACCTCCCGCTTGGAGCATATTAATCCGACCGCCGTGGTTGATCGGAGGAATCGATTCATCGGAATGCTCGCTCGTGTTCGATCCTGGCGGCCGGATTGGGAGGCGTCCTTTCGATTTGACGGCGCCGCGCCTCCGGTCCTCTCGGTCGAGGTTCGGCTTGGTGACCAGGTTGTCTAATTTGCCTTCTTCGAACAATCGCGAGTTGCCCGAGGAGGTCGCGGCATTGGCCGGTGTTGTGGCGGGACTTTTGTGATAGGCACGATTTGCTACGGTCTAGATGACCGTGGTCCCTTATTGGCTTCGGTTTGAAAGCCACTCCCGCCCTTAATTGCGTTGAAGATGTGGGCCGGAGACAAGTTGAGGTTGTGGAGGAGGTGAACCTCTACATCACCGAAAGCTTTGAATTCGCCAGCGGCTTTGCGACCGCCTTTCCGGGGTTTGGCGACCGCCTTCTTCTCGAACATGGGATGGCATCTTCCCTCCCTGGGTTCCTCATCTAAACGGAGGGAGAGCATCCTCCCGGCCAGAAATCGCGGCTCGACGCGAAGACCGAGTAGGTCGGGGGGATATCCTTTGTGAGATGCCTGAACATGGGTGAGTGGCCGTAGAACCCCCCCAGGAATGAATAGAGGGCGAGCTCGTCGCTAATGGGTTCACCGGTGAGGACTATCTCGTCCACCCGGTCGATGTAATATGCATCTGGCTCGTCCTTCCCCTGCTTGATTTTCATCATGCGGTGGGGGCCTTCAGGGCGAGCGACTTTGGCGGCGAAGTACGACGTAAAGTCGTTCGCCAACTTCTCGAAGCAATTGATTGAGCGAGGAGGCAGTGAGATGTACCACCTGTGGGCGAGGTCGCCCAGAGTTAGCGGGAACATCCGACACTTCGTCGCATCTGATGCTCCGCATCCGGTCATGTAGATCCGGAATTTGCTCAAGTGGGTCTCCGGGTCCGATCTTCCCTCATATAGAGGTGTCTGTGGGGGGCGATTGTTGGTTGAACCGGGGCGAGCTCGATCTGGACCGCGAGTGGTTCACTTGGTCCAGAGATCGATCTCTGGCGCCGCCCGGTGTCTAGTAGCGCCTTCATTTCGCCGAGCCAAGCGCCGCATTGCGGCCATCGCCGTGGCTCGACAGCTCGCCGATTGGCACGGAGCGCGAGCCGAGGCGATCATGTACCGATCCCCGCCCCATGGTGGATGACGAGTTCTCTTCGCCCGCACTCATTTCTCGGGCGAGTGGGGGCCTGTCGACCGGCTGTCTTCCGGGAGTCGGATATGCCGAACTCCCGGTGAAGGATTCGGACTCCGATGCCTCCCGACTCGGCCCGACCGCCCGGGTCGCCACGAGGATCACTTCCTAGCGGCCAAGACGGAGTCGTCCCGCCTAACGAGAGCCTTTGACTGCGGCTCTGGGTTTTCTGTTGATTTCTCAACATATATCCCTTTGAGCTTCCGCTTGCCAGCTCGGCGGATGGTTGACGGAGTGATGGTGGGCGAGTCGCATGCAATCCGTCGCTCCCTGAGGACGGCTATGGCCTCCTCAATCTGTTCCGCGGTCTGGAACTGATCGAGTGAGAGACTAGGGCCGTCCCTTGGGGGTGGGAGTGAGGATCTAGCGTCGCCGCGGTCGCCGTCCGTCGCGGGTTGGGATTCTGTCCGTGTCGGAATGATATTTCCGGCGGATCTCAGGGTGGCTCTCTTGGAAGTTGTAGCAGACGTCATTTTTCTGGAGGTTTGTTTCTCTTGAAGAACAGTGAGTGTTTCTTCAAGTTTGAGTCCGGAGAACAATGAGTGTTCTACGAGACGATCGGAATAAAAGTGAAGGTAAGTAGCCCTCCTTCTAGTGCCAATTGTTGTTACCCAAAATATTATCCGAAGATAGTGTTGCTGGAATGATCGAGTAACCAACAAGTGCGGGAGCACGTCCGTGAGAATTTAAATGACACAAGATTTGCCGGGGTTGTTAATCCCGGGCTTGAATGCTCTCGCGAGATTTTATTAATAAGTATACTGTTGAGTACAAATATTAACGTTAGAATCTATCACAAAGAGTGTAAAGAATTCTAGTTTTCTAAGCTGTGGAGCGTATAGAATGCCGGAAGAATCAGATATGGAGTTCTGTGAATTCTTGCTATGGATGTTCTATGTGTGAGAATGTCTTTCTCTTTTCTCTCTCTTGTTAGCTGTGTGTTTCGAAGTCCTTATTCTGTGTTATGGACCTTCTATTTATAGTAGACCAAGTTCCTGGGGGCCCTCCTGCGATCGCAGCCGATCGTCGTTATTTATATTATAATAAGACGGCCGATCGTCTCGTCGCGTGGGGCTTTTCCCTTAAAGTCCGCGGTTGTTACCGACATCGGTTATGCGGTCGACGGGAACTCGCATGCGCCCTGAGCCGCTGTCACCCACCTTTTCGGCGGTACTCTTGGTAGGTGAAGTAGGTGACAGACTGTGAGCACAGGTCTTGTCTGTCAGTACTTTTCGCAGGTCTGCGGCCCTGTTGGTAGGTGAAGTAGGTGACAGGCTGTGGGCACCGATCTTGTCTGTCAGCACCTTTTGAGATATGCACGCGGGTCCCAGCCCGAGATTTGGGCTTTGATGACTTTTGACGGATGTTGGATTAATACATGGCACGAGACGTTCGCCAACCAACGAAAGACGATCGCCAATCAACAGAAGGCGATCGCCGTGGGTGCCGAGTTCAGGGTGTTTGCCCCGAGCATATCTCTCATGGTAGACTTCCCGACTGCTATGACGATCGCCTTCGAGGCGTGTTTAAATGCCGCACAACAGCTACCAACATGTGGTTTATGGACCGTTCCTAGAAAACAAAAACTCCGTAATCTAATTATAAGTCTTCGTCTTGAATCTTCGTCTTCTCGAAATGGATCTTCCTCCGATCTTCGTCATTACATATAAATTTTACATTGAAAATTACATCCTAGGTACAAATATTTCTAGTAAAATAAATAGGCTCAAAACGGCCTTTACAACCCAATCGAATAAAACGAACGATTCAAAAACTAAGTCCACGAACCACGTCCCTATTCAAAAGCATTCATCCAATAAATACTGTATAAATGGAAAGCGTAGAGACACATTGATCCAATCAACAATACGAACCGATCCAATCGATTCATCCAAAATGAATTAATCCAATTAATTCAAACAACCGTCAATTTTAACTTGTTTCGGACGAGAAAATATTTCATTAAATTAATCCCCTAAGAATAAAATTACCATAATTAAATCTTAGTCAAATTAAATCCAATTTAATTTGTGAGAAATTAATTATCGAACGAAATATAAAAAATAGGGTCGAAAAACACGGCCGGAGCACTGCCCAGCAGGCTGCCGAGCAGGACCGGCAGGGACCGAGACCATTGTCAGGCAGCGCCCGGCAGGCTGCCGAGCACTGCCGACACAGACTGCCGAGCGTGGCCGATCACGGGTCCAGATCGCGATCTGCTGCCTCGGATCGCGAGGCAGCGCCCAGCCACCCCAGGCTACCGGGTCCGATTACGTTTTCGGCTCGTTTTTCGCCCCGATTCCAAAAATAATATTTTTCTAATCTTTATATTACACTTTAAATCAGTTTTTCAAAAGAAAAATAGATTTACATTGTAACATCAAATCATGAAAAATAATTTTTGGATGAACAATGGAAAATCAACGATTAATATGATTATGATTTCAAATCATACACCAGCTAATCATGTATTCTAAATGCCAATATCGTATATACAATGGCAAGACCTACGCTACGATACCACTGTTGGGATTCGGTGCCTAAATCGAAGGCCCAGCAGAAGCGGTAAAATGAAAATTAATTCGATCCGAATCCCTACGAGGATCGATCTAGCTACGTATATACGAATATATAAACGAAATCACAAGATATATAAAAACTCACCCTTGTAGTCCGTTGATTAAATGGATTCCTTCTCTTGATCTATTCCCCGAGCTTTGCTTGATCTCTACGTATCTAATCCGCTCCAAGCTCTTGGATGATCCAACGCCGAAAATACCGCGTTTCTACTTGTCATGCGCCGGAGAAACGACCGGAACGACTAAACCTCGTTATCCTCTAAGGATACGGCTAGAACAAGATTATAGGAGCTTAAATATAAAGATTATTACACTCTAAGTGTTAATCTATATTCTATCTATTTTTCTCGCAATCTTTCTCTAAGAAAATTGAAGATAAATGGAAGAAGATGAAGATGAAGTTGAAGACTTGAAAATAAACTCTAAGTTCTATATCTCTCTCCTTCAAACGTATGGAATCAATTGTCAAGGAGAGAGATGAAGTCTTCCATATTTTATATTCTACTCCCACATGAAAACAACTCATGCATATGAGTATCTAACCACACCAACACATGTTCTTCCATTTAAAATGGAAAACAAAAGACAAAGTGAAAGGTGGTGGAAATGGGGGGGCATAAAAAATCGGACGAGTTCGGTTCGTTTCGGACTCTCGAGAGTCTAAACAGATAAATTCCGATTCCGTTTCGATGTATTTATATCGATTAATTAATCCAATTAATGAAACATATCAAATACAAAATAATATAATTGATTTCTCCAAGAAATAATTTTATTCATGAATTAAATTAATCACCCAGTAATTTATTTAATTCATTAGGCCGTAAATCAATTTATCCAATAAATCGATTTAGACATCTAATGTCCCAAATTAGATATCCAATATCTAATATTCATAATGAGAGAATTAGCTCGATTCATTCCTTCGTCAATCCTATTGCGCGACTCGGTAGGTTCGTCTCAGTCAGCAATGGGAGGAACCAAAGAGTAGTAGCATCACCTAGCCAGCCTGGCGACATACACTGTACCCCAACTGAGAACGAATGATGGGATCATTCAAGAACCATTCTGTCGTGAATACCAGTATACACATAAACCCTTCTTTCAAATGTCCCGATCAAGTTATAGTGTCACGGTCAGTCAAACCCTATCTGTACTTGACGCTATGCATGCATTAATGCAAATCAAGATCATCGAGCTCTCGTGTATCTAATACAACTAGCTCCAATGCTTTGGCCAAAGACTTATGATCTCATCTGCCAATAACCGCATCAGACATATTACCCGCTCACTAACGGGAGAAAGAATTCTATCTTGGTATTCAGTAGGACCTGTTACTTGCCCGTCAAGATGCACGTCGAGGTTGACCCCCCCTCCCGGTTTACAGGATCGAACTACTCTAACGAAAATCTTGACGTCACAAGCACATCCCTACTAAATCCTCAAGTTGAAGGTTCACGAATACCTATCACAACCTTTTGATTCCGTCATTGACTATCCCGGAGTGAAATCCGTATGACAAATCGAGGGTGAGTCGGTTCGAGTATACTAATCGAATTAGCATACCTATAATGTGTGCTCCCACTAACCATTAGTGTTCGACAGGCACTCTCCATATCAAAGAACACGTCATACAAGTCTTCACATAAACTTAACGCCTAGTCAAGTTTCATCGACTTGCGAACGATTAAGTATTTGAGCTATAACCTTTCCAGTGCCGACCCCCTTATCCAATAAGGAGTGGAATGTTTTGCTCTCAAATATACGGACTAGTTTTTATATGTATATTTACGAGTTAGGAATGCCAGTAACCACCAGTAAATAAAGAAACATTCATTTACCTTATAATAATGATTTACATAATTACAAGTACAATGCCGTCACTCAACAACCTCTGAGTGGCATTCGAGGGCATACTCCTAACAGGGGTTCAATATTTCCCCAAGAACCTCAAGAACGTCACTCGAACCCGAATAGAACAAGAGACACGAATCAAATTATAGGGATAGAATCAATACAACCGATTGATGATATACAACAACACGATTCACGAAGAACAACTTGAATCTTGAAGATTCACGAAATGTAAATGAATGGATTATAAGATGATTACCTCGAATCAAAGACGAAGAACACGGATTGACGATGTTAATCAACACCAAGAACTCGAGGAAGATGAAAACTTGGAGTTACAAGACTCCAAAATCGCCCTCCAATCGTCCACAAATCGCCAATGCCGCGGGGGAGGTAAGAAAGGGTGAAAAATGACGAACACGGTCAACCCTTGGGATTATATAGCAAACTGAAGCTTACGTACGTTAGGGGCACCATCTTAAAGAACGTTACCCAATTAACGTACGTAAGGTGTAGACCATTACTTACGTAAGAGTCATCCCAGGCTCACTGCCTGATTACCTGAAGGACTTTACGTACGTTAGCAAGGCTTCGTAACGTATGTAACAAGTATCAATTGCGCACGTTATTCTCAACACATGGCGTACGTAATTGAGGGACAGAACTCATTGTCCAAAACTATGAAGACCCTTACGTACGTTATGAGCAGGGGTTAACGTATGTAAGGCACACGATGTTAACGTACGTTATGCTCATAGCATAGCGTATGTAAGTCACTTAGCAGTTCCAAAACTGCTAAGTTCAGCCCGTCGAGTACGAGCGCGAGGAAACCGCGAAACGACAACAACAATACAAGACGAAGACATGCATACGAAGAGTGCACAACGACGAACTCAATCGTTAAAGGAAAATATGATTCCAACTACCCGAAGGTTCCGAAAATGACAACGGAAGTGATTACCCCCAAACTTTGGAAAATTACGAAACGACCTAAAACTGTTAGGAATACTTGTTAGATTTTGATGATGTCATTAATTTAAAATCAAATGTTTATTTATTGGCGAAATGTAAGGAAGAACCAAATGAGTATCTTCCATAGGCCAAAATGTGTTAAGTATAAAATTGGCAAAATGTAAAGAAGAACCAAATGAGTATCTTCTGTAGGCCAAAGTTAGTTAGGCTGAAAATCGGCTAAGTACTAAAGTACAGTCTAGTCTATCAAGAGAAGTACAAACCGACTCAATCGTAGTAGCCCCAGTCAACTAAAATTTATCGAGAAGTTTGACCAGATCACACTGAGGAACCTCGGGAAGTCACCCGATCGACAAGTCTCAAACAAGATATACCTGAGACGACTTACCCGCAGAGAAGTAAGCCGCACATCGATCTACTCAACTACACCTAGTACTCCAAGTCCACGTCGGATGCTTTGAAAAGTCAAATATTACGGAAAGCTCACATGCAACGTGAAGGGACAAATTGGAGTGATTCCATAAGAGATATGATTTATTTAAATCATCCTGACCCACCAGAAGACTTTAATCCTTTTATATTCAAAAGATTCGGCGCTCACATGCAGAAGTCATCACAACGGTCTGAAGATGAAATTAAATAATGGGAATCCAGCCTTGCAACGTTCAGAAAAGATTAAACAATGAAGTCTCTCTCCAACGGACGGATTTGTTCAGATTTGCAACGGCTACAAGGAAGAAGCTCAGAGATCGTGATCTATATATATCCAGAGATTTGAAACTGAGCAATCACCCGGTGCGAATTTATACTCTAAGCGATCAAAGCAAACAAAGCAATCCTAAGCAAACAAATAGCATCGAGAAAAAGAGCAGATCCAAAAGTTCATATTCAAGGAAGCTCTTTAGTTGGAGAAGACAAACACTCTTGTCTTTAAATCTTGAGTAAGGGGTACTTCACTGGTTGAAGTAGCGGTATCAGAAGGCATCCGAGGATCGAGGATCAAGAGGTGCAAGGCTCGAGTTTGTGTACAACGGCACTAATTCCACCGTTGGAAGTGTTGTAGTGCGTAGTGAATCACCGTAATATTTATCATGGTTGAGAATTATAGTGAATTCATCTCCAACTGTTTGGAGAAAAGTGGATTAGTAGAGGATTACCCCACCTCTGAGACCACTATAAATTGCTGTGTTATTTATTGTTTCTTGCATCATACTCTAACCGCCGCATCCATTGTTAAGTGTTTCATTAAGTTAATATATATATTCGTCATCACCGACTTCCGCACATATCCAAGAACAAACGACTCCTAGTCATTTGTTTGATCATCAGTGAAGAAACTCACTCTACGAGAAAAAGAGTACAAGAGTTTCTACAAGTCTATTCACCCCCTCTAGACTTGTTTCGGACGACTTGTGACCTACAAGTGGTATCGGAGAGGTTGGTTCATTTTTTCCACGAACCGGATCTATTAAGATATATATCTTATCTCTCACGTTAGAATGGTACACATGCACTCTAGACTACCTGTCTTTTCGGTTGACGAGTATGATCTCTGGAAGATAAGAATGCAGCACATTTATCTTCAATCCATGACGACATGTGGTGCATCATTGAAGATGGTCCATTCATTTTCGAGAAGGACAACACGCCCGAGGAAATCGCACTGGGAGGCCCGAAAAGATTCCTAAGAAGAGAACCGAGCCGACCCGGAAGAGAGGAAGGCGGCCAATCTTGACAACAGGCCGGAGATGTGTTGTACCAAACTCTTGACAAATCCACAATGGTCAAGATCAAAAATTGTAAGAATGCCAAAGAGATATGGGACACATTAGCTCTAATGTGTGAAGGAACGGAGCTGATCAAGGAGAACAAGTTGTCAATAGCTATCCAAAAGTTTGACAACTTTAAAATGAAGAATGGAGAATCAATAGACCAAGTGGACACAAGGTTCATGAAATTATCAATGAAATCAACTCCCGGGCAAGACTTATGGCAACAGGAAATGGCACTCAAGGTCCTCGGATCTCTAAATCCGTAATGGAGCATGAAGGCAGTAGCTATGAGAGAGTCCAAAGACCTGAATAAGATAAAGATTCAGAGCTATTCTCTGATCGAAGGCTTACGAGTTCGAACTTCCGAGTTCATCCTCGACTGAGCCTGCAGAGAAGGGAATCGCATTTGCAGCCGAGTCCCCTGCTAAGAGCCTGTCTGATGTGAAACCTCCAAATCCGCTAGACTTTGAGGAGGAAATGGCTTTCATCATGCAAAGATTCAAGAATCTCAGGAAGAACTACTCCAAGTATAAGAAAACTACAAGGAGAATCCTTAAGAAACCGTAAAGTGGAAGTCGGAAAGTTGAATGTTACAATCGCCACAAGATAGACACATCCAAATAGATTGTCCCGAGCTCAAGAAGGATGAAACCAAAAAGGAGGTGGCCGAAGGAAGACGGAAGAAAAGCTCTCATCGAGAAGACCAGAGCATGTCGAATCAAGCGGCGGCTTCTTTTCTCGATGACGACGAGGAATATGATTGCTGATGGCAAACTTGGGCGATGAAGAGGTAACCTCTAAACCTACCGGTTCAAATAATAGCTCGGCCATGTCGCAAGATATGGATTTACATGAATCGGTAAATCAATTATTCAAAGATTTTGAAACACTTAAATCGCACATCAAGTCAGATCACAGAGAAGACTAAGCCGCAAGATGAGAATAGGCAATTAAAAATGATTTTGAAAAACTCACTAGATTTAAATAAGACCGAGACAAATACAAATGATTTTAAAACTGCAAGTGCCAATACAAATGAGATAGACCGCTAAATATTTTACTTAAAGAAAAGTCACCGCACTTGCTCATGCCAAAGCCGAGTTTACTAAGCCGGCACGTATAAATAAAACTCAAAGCGCAGGAAATAACCTCCCCGAAAGCGTCGTTAACCCCGGACGAGTGTACTAACAAGAGGCCACCGTATTCCAGATCGTGCCTTGGATATGATCCTCACACTCCCTCTAGTTCTAAAACCACTTTCATCAAGGGAGAAACAATGGTCTCGATCACGAGCCCGTGCATAAACCGATTTTCAAAAACAGTAACAATGAGTCAAACGTTTAGCCGCAATCGGGTTACACTGCATGACCACCTAGACAGCGACTAAGCAAGGCCTGCAAAAGCAAGAAACCAGCACAACATGCCCACTATTACCAACAACTCCCTAAAAATAGATTTCATAATGGGAGGGGCGATGGAAACCTCAAGGTTATCCAAATTACCAAAACGAACAAGTGTGGAGACCACAAAGGTTTAACAAATGGTCTCACTAGATTTAGAAATGGCCCACACTATTTTGAGGAATATCCTAGATACAATCCAACCGGGAGATTTAGACCTCGACCACGGGCACCTTATAAGGGTTATAATAATAATAATAATTCCTATAATCCAAGGAGAAATCAATTCTCCAGAAACCCACTAACCCCAAAGGACCCACACAAATTTGGGTACCTAAATCTCTGCTTGTTTAATTACGTAAGAGGTGGAAGGACTACAACCACATCTCCTCAAGCTCAAATTTTGGAGGTGAAGAGTGGTTTGTAGACTGGATGCTCAAGACACATGGCCGGGAACAAGAAGATGCTGACCAAATATATCAAAGAAAGAGGTCCCGATGTAACCTTTGGAGATAGCTCTAGAGGACAGACAAAAGGCTTTGGAGAGCTGCACCGAGGAAACATTGTAATATCCAAAGTTCATTATGTCAAAGGTCTCAAATACAACCTCCTGAGCATAAGCCGATTCGGACGAGAAGAATCTAGTAGTCTTCACCATCTTGAAGTGTATGGTGATAGACATCTTATCTGGAGAAATAAAGCTACAAGGTTTCCGAAGAAGAGATGTATACATGATTGATTGGAACACAGGAACACCTAACTCCTGTTTTCTATCCAAGACTGTAGCTGAGAATGGATGGCTGTGGCACAAAAGACTATGTCACCTGAACTTCAAAGCCATCAACAAGATTAGCTCTCAGAAGTCGGTCGAGGACTTCCAAATGAAACATTCAAGAAGGAAGCACTGTGATGCATGTCGAAGGGAAAGCAGACTAAGGCGTCGTTCAAGCCGGTCACTCTACAACGCTCACAACAAGGATCTTAGATCTACTCCACATGGATCTATTTGGTCCTATCAAGCCAAGGACTTTGAGCGGCGAAAGCATGCTCTTGTGATTGTAGATGATTATTCAAGGTACACTTGGATCATTTTTCTATACAAGAAAAGTGAAACCACGACCAAGTTACTCGAAATGCCGAGAAGGATCCAGAATGAGAAATCCCTCTCCATAATCAAGATCGATCGGATAGAGGAGGAGAGTTTCTCAACAAGGCGATAATCGATTTCAGCGATCGAATGGGATCCGGATGAGCTCTCTGCGGCCGGGACGCCCAGAGAATGGTGTTCTTGAAAGAAGGAACAGAACCACGAAGGAAGCAAAGAAGGTCCATGATTGCGAAGCGGACCTACCCAAGAGGTTCGGGTGAAGTCACAACACACTGTCACACCCGAGCAGAGTATGATAGTAGGGAGACATGGCAAAACTCCCTATGAGGTTTGGAATAATAGAACTCCTACCGTTGCTTACTTTCATGTTTTTGGTTGTAAGTGTTTCATCCACAACAACGGTAAAACACAACTAAATGCCTTTGATGCTAAAACTGATGATGGTCTATTTATGGGATATTCCCAAAGAAGCAAGGCATATAGAGTTTTCAACAAAAGAACCTTAGTTGTGGAGGAAACACCCCATGTTGTTTTTGATGAATCTACTGTTGAGTACAGAAACAACTTGAGCAAATTGAGAACAAGCTCAAGTCGGAACCCTTGAAGAAGTCATTGTACATGACACTGGAATGGTGGACTCACCTGCAGATCACCTGATGATCCAATGCAGGTGATGAAGACCCAATGCAGATCGACAGATCACCAAACCTATCCGATCCAATTTGCCAAGAAGACCAAATGAGTCGACAAAGACTCATCTGCGATCAGAACCAAGCGGCAGTTGACTAGGCGGTAGATGATCCAGTTGCGGTCCTGTATCCAGCTGATGCAGATAACCACCAGAGCAATCCTACAGTGGGAACAAACCCTGAAGAGGACGAGATCCCCAAATGGCTCAAGGATCATCCAATTCATCAAATTATCGGAAAGTTGGTGATGGAGTCAAGACAAGACAATCAACTCTACCAGCGGGAATGGCGATGTTCTCATGTTTCATGTCGCAAATTGAACCCAAGACAACAGAACAAGCCCTGGAAGATTATTCATGGATTAATGCCATGCAAGAGGAATTGGAGCAGATGGAGAGAAACAATGTTTGGGAACTAATGCATGCACCTAATCACAAGAAAGTTATTGGCACCAAATGGGTGTATAAAAACAAGAGTGATGAAGACGGAGTCATTGTTAGGAATAAAGCCGACTCGTAGCAAAAGGATATGCACAATGTGAGGGAATAGATTTTGATGAAACTTATGCACTGTTGCAAGATTAGAAGCCATCGACTATTCCTCGCATATGCCGCATTCAAGGATTTTGAAGTCTACCAGATGGATGTGAAAAGTGCGTTTCTAAATGGAATCCTAGAAGAAGAAGTCTATATAGAGCAACCCCTGTGTTTTGTCAAAGGAGACAAAGTCTATAAGTCATTAAAAGCTCAGTATGGACTCAAGCAAGCACCGAGAGCATGGTATGAAACACTCTCTGTGTTTCTTGAGAAAAATGGTTTTTGCAAAGGAAAAGTGGACAAGACCCTATTCGGGGTGGAGCACGAAGGCCACATTCTAATAGTTCGATTTATGTGGATGACATCATATTCGGGTCAACCAATCCGAACTATGTGAGAAATTCTCAACCTCATGCAAGGAGAATTCGAGATGAGTATGATGGGAAAGCTTAACTTCTTTCTCGGATTACAAGTTAGCGAGATGGAAAAAGGAATTTTCATCAACCGGGCAAAGTATACCCGAGATCTCATCAAGAGATATGGAATGGAATCACCACTGCAAGAATTCCAATGAGCACAAGTACTCACTGGATGCACACGAGGCGGGAATATCGGTTGACTCAACCCACTACAGAGGACTCATCGGATCTCTTCGTACCTAATCGCAAGCAGCCGGACATATCATATGCGGTTGGAGTTTGTGCAAGATTCAGTCAAGCGAAGCAATCACACCTAGATGCGGCCAAGAGAATAATTAAGTACCTAAAGTCTACCATTAATGTTGGGTGTGGTACCCCAAGGATGACAACTTCGAGCTATCGGGATACTCGGATGCGGATTTCACGATGCAAAATCAATAGGAAGAGCACTAGTGGGCGTGTCAATTCCTAGGAACCGGTGATATCTGGTTTAGCAAGAGCGGTGTTTCTAACTCTATCTCCACTACAGAGTCGAATACCTAGCTGCAGGTAGTGTTGTGCACAGATCCTATGGATCGGACAACAATTAAGGGACTACAATATTATTGCCAACGAAGTTCCTATATGGTGTGACAACAATAGTGCTATTGCAATAACCAACAATCGGTTTTGCACTCAGGGCGAAGCACATTGACGTTAAGCACCATTTCATTCGAGACCACGTGCTTAACAAAAGGGTTAGAGTTGAAAGAGTCGGCACAGACTACCAAATAGCCGACATCTTCACCAAACCCCTGCCGGAAGAGAGATTCCTAGAGCCGAGCAGAGATCTTGGATTACTAGATTGGGAATCTAGTTACGAAGCAAGTTGAAGGAAGGACGAACCCCAGAATCGGCTAAGGCGATGCGGGCGAGAAGACGAAGGCCGGTCGAAGCAACTTAGTCATGCAGAGTACCGGGCGAGAAGTCAAACTCACTCGTAGCAGAGCGGTCAATCAGCGAATCGGACGGCTAAGTTCTCTAAACCGATCTCTAATTTTCAATTTTATCGCCATATTTATAATATTATTTTGGCTTAAGAAATAGCATTTAAAATACATTTTATAAGCCAAATGGCAATTTTAAATACACGCGTCACACGCCCATTTAATTAACCTCTACGGTGGATCGAATCAGCGTCAATTTTTAAATGGGGCCACCGATTCAAATTTGAAATTCAAAAGAATATGAAAAGGCGTAAACTTATAATAAACTAATCCAAACGTCACTTCATCTTCTTTATAAGGAAGAAAACCCTTTCACTTTCCTCTTTACGCTTTGAAACCCTAAAAATTCACAGAGCAAAATACACACTAAATCCTAAAATCTTCTTGCGAAATGGCATCTTGACGGAGCAAACTTAAAAGCGATGAAGGACCAGTTATCTTTTCCATGGTCGTCGATTTCGAGGATTCTGGAAGCAAATCTAGACGACTTTGATATGCTCGACCTAATCCGGCGATGAAACTAACGGCATCTACCCGTTTCTTGAAATCAACCCTCAACACTTGTTCAAAGAAGACGTGGTTGAATTTTACCGCATAGCAGCGTACCTAATTCAGCACAGATTGAGCACCGTCGGTGGAGTTCAAGTCACCATCGTCTGAGAGAAGATTCGCTCTGTATTCGGGATGAAAAATAGCGGTTTGGCGGTCGAAGCACTCAAACAATCACCCACGAGACATGGAAGACGATTAAGGTGGAAAATGTCCGGAGAAGTTGAAGTTCACGGCGAAAAGAAATGAATTGAAAAGAGTTTACCGAGTCGCTCTGGACATCACCAATAAAATAGTCATGGGAATGGCAGAAGCTATGACCAACTATCATCCTCAAAGTTCATGGTATTGGGTGCGCTAATTCGGCGAGAAGAAGTTGACTGGGCGATTACATTTTCGGGCAACTTGTTCGTGAAGTGAACAAGGTCGAATGGCTCGAGGAGAGAAGAAGTTCAAGACTAAGTTGGCGTTTGGAACGCATCTTAGTTGGTTCTGAGCAATTTGGAGTGGCCAAGGGAAACATTGACCCTTTCCACCCGAACAAGAGGCTTGGTCATATGGACCATGATAAGAAAAAGGTTGGAGTTCTTGGGAGGCGGCCCGGAATCAAGGACTTACGAGACTCAAGCTTTTGCCTAGGTACGATCAGCAGACTCGGACCAACTGCGGTGAGTCGGAACTGCAATGAGTCCGAGCATGAGTCGATGACACTCCAATCGCCATCCGTTTCAAGAGAAGGGGACCGGCCCGAAGGACCTTCCAATCTGCAGTCATCACCCGAACCCTCTCCAAAGAGGCCAAGGAAGGCTGCGATTCGATGAAGGAGATCAGCTGAACATCATGCCGATCCACCGATTCGGTCCCAGCTCACCACCGAAATTACTGCCCCGAGCACCGAAACCAATTGTACTGTCATTACTCCTCCCGTATACATGACCGAAGAAGAGGAAGCAGGTCTTGTGATATCTATCCCTGAAGCAGACTACTCATTCAATCATTAGAAAACAACACTTTTAATCTTTCCATAGAACAACTACGGACTTGTCAAGCCACAAGCGAGAAAAACATTCTTTTGTCAATATTTTTAAGGAGTGGAAAACTCTTAAAACCATGTCCTTTTCAAATTTTCAAATTTTTATTGGAACTAGTGGTTGGGATTACCCCCAAGCCACGGAGGATGTCTGGCCCGATTTTTGCAAGGAGTCGACTTAACCTTACTCCTCCAGGATAACTGGTTCATGTCTCACTTTGAGACTAACATGGACCATTTTATCCACTCTATAATGTTGAGTGTTTTTGATGGTACTTTTGGAGAAGAGGAGGAAGAGAAAGAAGAAAAGGAGATTAGAATAGAAGAAGTTGATGAAGAGAATGAAATTATCAACTTGGTTGAGGAGGATGAAGAAGCAAAAGAAGAACAAGAAGAAAACATACCAGTTGAAAAGGAGACAGAGGAAATTGAAAAAACAGAAGAAGTGGAAGATGAGGAAGATGAAGAAGAAGGAGAAGAAGTGGAGCAAGAAAAAGAAGAAGAAAATAAGGATGATGATGATGATGAAGGAGAGAAGGAAAAGGATGATGCTAAGAATGATGATGATGATGATGATCATGATGATGGAGGTGAAGGAGGAGCTGGTGTGGCGGCTGGAGAAGAGAGAAGAAAAAGATGAGGAGAAAGAAAAAGAGAAATCTGATGAAGAAGAAGGGACAGAGGAAGAAAGAGAAAAGGAGCCAGAGAAGGAGCGAGGCACGCACGAAGGCTGCGAGATAGGATTGTTGTGCCTCCCGGTACACGGCTAGATGCGGAGGCGCGAAGACTCAAGGTCGGGCACCCCGAGAAGACTCTATCGGCCTCCTGCTGCGCAGGCAGGAGCTGCGGTCAGTGGCTCCCTTCTTTGAAGGTTCGGAGAACACTCCCCATCGGCTCGGTTATCTCCCAACATGACCGAGCCGATCAAGCATTGTCGAGAGACACCCTTGGGAGGCTGCTGTCAACACAGTCACTCGACCTTCAACGAGATAAATGCCAAGATTGATACCTTGCCGCAAAGACAGTCCCTCGGCCTCCTCCTCCTACAAGCAATGAGAATGCCTTTTGGCATGACTGGATGAGCCGCATGGAGCACCGATTAACAACCCTCATTGATCTTTGGCAAAAGGGGAAGAGAGGATGCGGGGAAGGGAGAGAATTGAAGTAAGAAAAAGCGGGATGTTCCCGGCTTGAAGGACCATCTAGCACGAAGAGGAAGGAACTGTAGAAGAAGAAGACAAGGTGACCCGGCTGAAGGGAAGCGCGAAGGACCAGAGGCGGCTTGAACCTACTCTTGAGTGGGAAGGTCTGGAGCTATGGTATGTGGAAGATTTACGCCCACTTGAAGCTATTGAATTTTGGGGAGCCGCTAGGAAGAAGTTCATCGAGACTTTTATGTCAGGAACTTCTTCAGATGACAAACTCTCCCCACGGGAGATTTTCATCAAGCTGGATGGAGCAGTTCATCCCAAGCTTTGGGCTATCCTAAAGAAGCACGCAAAAGAACAAAAAGCTTTTCCCATGATCCCTAAATTCGAGAGTGAAGAAGCACCACCCGCATGGATGGTGAACTTGATGAACTAAAACTCAGAGGAAATCAAGCGAGTCCGCCTTGAAAATTCAGATCGCAGGAGGAGCAGACTTCGCAGCTCTAGTGGTAAAAGGAAGTATGGCCTTGCTCACCAAGGTAAGACCCATTGGAGCCAAACCATTCAGACCTGCCAAGCACTGCTCGCAGAGGCAGAGGAAGAGGCGGATGACCTTTTATATTTTTTTACTTGTAATTTTATTTTTCGTACTTAAACATTCTTGTATAATTTCTATGATAAGTCGAAAACTTTTATGAACAAATTGTTGAATGACAATTTTCCAGCTTGTCTCAATATTAGATCAAGTTTTCGCTTTGTCTTGCACTTAAGTGCAGACTTGGCCATTTGATTGCTTACTTAGTTTTGCCATCATCAAAATAGGGGAATTTGTTAGGAATACTTGTTAGATTTTGATGATGTCATTAATTTAAAATCAAATGTTTATTTATTAGCGAAATGTAAGGAAGAACCAAATGAGTATCTTCCATAGGCCAAAATGTGTTAAGTATAAAATTGGCAAAATGTAAAGAAGAACCAAATGAGTATCTTCAGTAGGCCAAAGTTAGTTAAATTTGAAAATCGGCTAAGTACTAAAGTACAGTCTAGTCTATCAAGAGAAGTACAGTAGACTCAATCGAGTAGCCCCAGTCAACTAAAATTTATCGTAGAAGTTTGACCAGATCAGCTGAGGAACCTCGTGGAAGTCACCCGATCGACAAGTCTCAAACAAAGATACCTAGAGACGACTTACCTGCAGAGAAGTAAGCCGCACATCGCCTACTCAACTACAGCCTAGTACTCCAAGTCCACGTCAGCATGCTTTGAAAAGTCAAATATTACGGAAAGCTCACATGCAACGTGAAGGGACAAATTGGAGTGATTCCCGCAAGAGATATGATTTATTTAAATCATCCTGACCCACCAGAAGACTTTAATCCTTTTATATTCAAAAGATTCGGCGCTCACATGCAGAAGTCATCACAACGGTCTGAAGATGAAATTAAATAATGGGAATCCAGCCTTGCAACGTTCAGAAAAGATTAAACAATGAAGTCTCTCTCCAACGGACGGATTTGTTCAGATTTGCAACGGCTACAAGGAAGAAGCTCAGAGATCGTGATCTATATATATCCAGAGATTTGAAACTGAGCAATCACCCGGTGCGAATTTATACTCTAAGCGATCAAAGCAAACAAAGCAATCCTAAGCAAACAAATAGCATCGAGAAAAAGAGCAGATCCAAAAGTTCATATTCAAGGAAGCTCTTTAGTTGGAGAAGACAAACACTCTTGTCTTTAAATCTTGAGTAAGGGTTACTACACTGGTTGAAGTAGCGGATCAGAAGGCATCCGAGGATCGAGGATCAAGAGGTGCAAGGCAGTCGAGTTTGTGTACAACGGCACGGAATTCCACTGGTTGGAAGCTGTTGTAGTGCGTAGTGAATCACTGTAATATTTATCACTGGTTGAGAATTATAGTGAATTCATCTCCAACTGGTTTGGAGAAAAGTGGATTAGTAGAGGATTACCCCACCTCTGAGACCACTATAAATTGCCTGTGTTATTTACTGTTTTACTGCATCATACTCTAACTGCTGCATCCATTGTTAAGTGTTTCATTAAGTTAATATATATATTCGTCATCAGCTGACTTCCGCACATATCCAAGAACAAACGACTCCTAGTCATTTGTTTGATCATCAGCTGAAGAAACTCACTCTTCGAGAAAAAGAGTTCAAGAGTTTCTACAAGTCTATTCACCCCCCCCTCTAGACTTGTTTCTGGACGACTTGTGACCTACAAAAACGTCCGCAAATCACAATAAGACATCAAACAACCAAACCGAAGCTCAAACACGCATAACAAAGCTCAACGGACTTATAGGAAACATGAAACCGTAGTTTCGAACCATCATACGAAATAAACCAAATAGCGGAGAAAGTCGCTCAAAACACGGATTCAGGTAAAACAGCCCCGGAACAAACTCGGATGACCAAACACGCAGAACAAAACATTATCAAACTATCAAAATGCTCGCAAGCGAGTTCTGGAAACCAGAAAAATGTCAAAAACGAAAAATTACCAAAAGAGACAATCACGGGTATTACATTCTACCCCTCTAAAAAGAAGTTTCGTCCCGAAACTTAAAAAAAGAAAGGGTTAAGTCACAAACAACAAAACACGAACGACAAAATCTCAGCGGTCCCGATGAATTGATCCCGATACCGATGCCAAAGCACGATTCTGGGAAACTTCATGGAACATTTCACAATACTGAACTATGTGGCCCTCAAGTCCACAGTTATAACAAGTAATCGGTTGCGAAGAACAATTAGCTTACACATGACCCACAACGTTGCAATTGAAACACCTCCCAGTCTGACTAGGAGTCAAAGAAAATGGCTTGGAACTCTTGGTTCAACGAATGAAGAAAATAAAGATTTCGCCGAAGGACCACGCGAAACTCGATGAGAAGAAATCCCGACTCCCACACCATCCGAAAAATCTCTAGACGTCTTCTATCTCTTCGGTTCATGCGAAGGCCCAGAAGATAATGATGCCATCTCATACGCCATGGCTCGATTCTGATATTCTCTCAAAGTAGCACAAGTGAAACCTGACATGTACTGGCGGATCTCTGGTCTCATCCGCATATCGAAGTGACGGATTTTGTCTTCCTCGGTCCTCACCTGCCCCTTCAAGTAGGCGAGCTGTCGACTATAATCGATAACAGTCTGCGACACGGGTACATCCTGCGGCTCGGCTAGATAAAAATCGTGGATCCTCTGCTCTCGGATCAGCTCCGGATAGAACTCTGCTTCCATCAACATCTTGAACTCATCCCAAGTAACAGCATGATCCTGAGGCTCAACGGCCTCCCACTAATTAGCACGTCACTATCGAGAAGGAACTGGGCGATAGGAATCCACCGTTCCTCTGGACAACCAATTGCCTTGAAAATCTTTTCCAATTGGAAAAGCCAACCGTCCTAGCCCAAAGTATCACCTACGCCCGCAAAACGGGGAGGACGCATACGAACCACTTCTCTAAGCCACTGAGTCGACCCGACGTTCTCAGTCACGGTAGTGTTACGCTGAACCGCCTGGGTCAAATGAGTCATCTGGTATGCCACCTGCTGAAGTATAGTAGCAACACCAATACCAATGCCATCACCGACAGCATAATCCTGATCGCGCGACTGATTGCCACGGCCCCGACTCTGGCCCTCGACATACTAAATTGAACAACCATTTGTTAAAACGAGACATAACGACACATAACATCAATCACAAAAGAAGGTCCATACAAGACACACTGCGAAGCACAAAAATATTCTTGCTAACAAGAGTTACCATAGAATGTTCACATAATAAACTCATATCTGATAGTTCTCATAGATTCGGAAATGAATATTTCTGACAACAACATTTATCAAGTCATCACACATTAGAATCAAGCACATGGGTAAACCACTCGAAACATTCAACACATGCCCAAGGCATTAAGCGCAGCTATCACCGCATATACGACAATATCATTCAAGTTTCGAGCCATTCTCAACTGTTACCATCGTTTTTGAAATAAACCCAAACTCTCATAAAATAGTCATAACTCCTACACTAAAGTTGACAAAAAAACTCATCGATTTTCCAATAATCAAGAACATCCCAATTCAGTTTAACTTTTGAAAATCTCAAGTCAAAATCTCTGAGTTAAAACACTAAATTTCCGAAATTTATTAAAGTTCAAACTTTCTAACAAGAGTTACGGAAAAACAGTTTAATGACCACAACTCGAGCATCATCAACACGGGTAATTATATTAGTCAGCACACGTTTCTTTCAAACATAATTGTCGAACGTACATATTAAAAAAATGGAATTTCCTTCTCAAACAAGAAAAATGCTTGTAATTATCTCTTTTTCGTGAAACGTATCAAGGATTTCTTATTTTGAAAATTTTGAAAAAGTGTGAAAAATATTTTAGAAGACTTGTCGTTCCTCGTAAAGCGGGAAGAACTCAGTCTAGAAAAAAAGAAATTTGAAATCATCAACATCCCGTTCCATTTCGAAGCGAAACTTTTGAATCTTAGCAAAAAATTTCCAAAATCGTTTCGATCATAATAAAAATGACGGATATTTTACAATGTCCAAAATACTTTAAAACGACTACTTCAGATACCGACTGAAGGTGTTATTTGAAAATACAAGACTAACTCGTCAAACCTAACCGTTTTCAAAATCCATGCAAAACTGTTGATTAACCGCACCATCGAAATATTTTCAAAAATCGGTTCTTTACAAACATACTCAGGCTCATAATTGCAATTAACAAAACCGTTTTCAAACCTACACGCAGCGGGCATAATTACAACTATCCAAAAATAATCGAACTTGAAACCACATGCCCACTCGACAACGAGATCACAAATTCAATCAAACATAATTCGTGAACACCAAGTTCACACATACGTCAAAACTACCCATCTGAGTTCCTCACGAACTCTACCGTCGATACATTCTATGGAACACGTCAAGATTCACAGTTTTCACATCGTATTGCACCAATCGGTGTCAAACCATCAATATATTAAGCTCATTATACACACGATATACCACAAGTATCAAACACGGATTTCACTTTACAGCACTACACAAACAAAATCACGATCCACAATCATCGCACATACAGGGAATCATGAAATACCAATACCTCGCATAAAAGAAGAAACTTAAATCCACTGGCCGCACGGAGATGGTGGCTGCACCACGATACTAATCACAACGAATCACAATTGATCACAACGGATCACAATGTTCACACTTGTTCACAATTGCTCACTCGGGTGACACGAGAAGACACGACTCTAACAAGACACGACTCCGACAAGACACGATTCGACAAGACCCAACTAGACCCAACTGCCTAGGTTTTCGCAAACCTAAGCTCCGATATCAATTATGTAACACCCCCAATCCGCTTAGGGATATTACACGCCATAGATCCTTTCCGCAAGGATCTACCAGGCGGGAAACCACAAAACAAACCCACGCGTGGCGACCAAAACATAAAACCGTAGACCGATTAGGTCTCTCAAAATACGACATAGCAGTACAACTAATAAACTAAATTACAACTCGATCACAATTTACACAACATGTCCATCCTCTTAAGTATGACAAAGAACTAGAATAAATACTCGGACCGACAGATCACTGACGGACAACCGACTACAACTGTGACTAGTATCGCTGCTTTACATCATCCTTCATGCCGATCTTGTGGTTGCTCTCTCTCAAATCGGAATACCCGAAAAACATAACATAATCCCCTAGGGAGGGGTTAGCGATGGAAATCGCTAGCAAGTAACCAAGCTATGCAACCTTTCGACAAGGTAGTAACACGATCCCCGAGCCTAGTCTTTTCAAAATCATTTGCTTTAAAATAGATCATGTGAATCCCTCCAGAAATCATTTCAAGAGATTATTTAGAGACTTCGGGGGTCTCAGTGTAAAATCATGAAATATGAATATTTTTCCTTTTCAAAAAGGTTTTCTTTCGAAATCATATGAATGATTTTATTCTCAACCCAAAACCTTAAAGACCAAAACCAGATCCACCAATATAACCGGGATCCAAGATTCAAACATTCACATTTTAGAGATATCAAATCAACAATCAAATCGCCTTCGTGGCCTCGAAGGTTCCACCCAGATTAGCTCATCGAAAACAATTCAAATACACCCATAAGTTATCTTGACATTGTACTCGCAAGTAACGATTCTTGGAGTCCTCTCCAGACCTACCCGATTAGATAACCTTATGGTCAAATCATAACGTTTGGTCATACTCGCAAGCGCGCGCCTCCGGAGGCCTCGACGGACCCTACCCGAATAACATCATTCAAACACGCCCATAAGTTATCATGACATCGCACTCGCAAGTGACGATTCTCGGAGCCCCCTCCAGATCTACCCGAATTGATAACCTTATGGTCAGGATGTAACGTCTGGCCGTACTCGCAAGCACGCGGCCTCGACGGAACCCTACCCGTAGACATCTCAATTCACTAAGATACATAACAACAAAGGTACAATATTCACCACAATCCGCAAACATGTAACACATAAGTTAACACATCATAATTTCAACAGAGGCACAACATTCACAGCACACCATCATTCAGGAAAAAGGCTAACGCGAATAATACAAGTATTACGCGATTCCACAATTCCTCGGGTAACTACTTATTTCTAGTATCCGTTTTAGCACAAAATGACATGAAATGGTTGCTATCATTCTTCATGAAACTCGATTTTACGTTCATAATTACTTACATAGAAATCACATATTCATTTAAAAGTAAGTTACAGTTCAATATTCAATCACTAACAAGTCCATGTTAACTTCACGACAAATCACATTCTCAAGGTGTAGGGAATATAGACGAGATACTCGCCTCAAGTCCAAAGCACGCGAAGCAACAGGAAAGCTCGATCGGAAACCCTCGAATCCTCCAACTAGGTCGAAAACACAAGAACAACATAATTACTACGAAGTCGATCACAAGGAGGATGGAAAATATACGAAATCCCCAGCAAGAATTCGTAGAAACAAAAGATCGAACACTTGGGGTTCAATATTTGCCCAAGAACATCAAGAACATCACTCGAACCCGAATAAGACAAGAGACATGAATCAAATCATAGGGATAGAATCAATACAACCGATTGATGATATACAACAACATGATTCACGAAGAACAACTCGAATCTTGAATATTCACGAAATATAAAGGAAGGGTTTACAAGATGATTACCTCGAATCAAAGACGAAGAGCACGGATTGATGATGTTAATCAACACCAAGAACTCGAGGAAGACGAAAACTTGGAGTTACAAGACTCCAAAATCGCCCTCCAATCGTCCACAAATCGCCAATGCCACGGGGGAGGTAAGAAATGGTGAAAAATGACGAACACGGTCAACCCTTGGGATTATATAGCAAACTAAAGCTTACGTACGTTAGGGGCACCATCCTAATGTATGTTACCCGATTAGCGTACGTAAGGTGTAGACCATTACGTACGTAAGAGTCATCCCAGGCTCACTGCCTTATTACCTAAAGGACTTTACGTATGTTAGCAATGCTTCGTAACGTACGTAACAAGTATCAATAGCGCACGCTATTATCAACACATGGCGTACGTAATCGAGGGACAGAACTCATTGTACGAAACTGTGAAGACCCTTACATATGTTATGAGCAGGGCTTAACGTATGTAAGGCACATGATGTTAACGTACATTATACTCATAGCATAGCGTATGTAAGTCACTTAGCAGTTCCAAAACTGCTAAGTTCAGCCCGTCGAGTACGAACGCGAGGAAACCGCGAAACGGCAACAACAATACAAGACGAAGACATGCATACGAAGAGTGCACAACGACGAACTCAAGCGTTAAAAGGAAATATAATTCCGACTACCCGAAGGTTCGGAAAACGACAACAGAAGTGATTACCCCCAAACTTTGGGAAATTACGAAACAGCCCAAAACGTCCGCAAATCACAATAAGACATCAAACAACCAAATCGAAGCTCACAACACGCATAACAAAGCTCAAGGGACTTATAGGAAACACTAAATCATAGTTTAGAACCACCATCATACGAAATGAACCAAATAGCGGAGAAAGTCGCTCAAAACACGGATTCGGGTAAAACAACCCCGAAACAAACTCGAATGACCAAACACGCTGAACAAAACATTATCAAAATGTCAAAACGCTCACAAGCGAGTTCTGGAAACAGAAAAATGCCAAAAACAAAAAATTACCAAAAGAGAAAATCACGGGTATTACAGATACTGGCTAGGGCATGTATTTGTATATTGAGTTTCCTGCTCAGTTGTTGTATTCCGCTGCTAGAGTATTTTTAACTGTTGTCTTTTCCGCTGCGTGAGTATTTTTGAATGACCTTTCGTTATCTGGTATCTTAAGTTACTTTGGATAGGTTTTTCTAAACTATTTTGTCGGTAAGTGTAAGCGATAGCTTAACGTATGTTTTTAAACTGTTGAGTTCTGGCATTTGAGGCCTTGTCCTTTCAAATGATATTTTACAATGGTTTTGATAAACAATTTTTTTTATAAGTCTTCGAATGTTGTTAAAAGATAGTATCGTGGTTAGCCTCTTGGGCGTTCGTAAATATTTGCAAAAAATGTCTTTCAGCCTTGTGGGTTCCGTCTCGGGGCCCACGATGCTGTAATATTCCCTGTCGGATCTGGGGGTGTTACATCCTCGCCCTGCTCCAGTTCCCGCTCGACCGGCTGAACACAACATGAAATTCATAACATGAATTTTCCCAAAGGGTTAGCAATTACGCTAACAAGTAATCAAGGCAAACCATTCGCTTATACATCTCACAGTACATGCATCAAATTGTTCCAAAATAAAATCAAGACATGTCTTTTCCGGAAAACAAACAGTCAATAATCACAGTTGAAAATCGCCTAGGACCAGGGCTAAACCACTGATCCCATCCGAGGCCTCTATGGACCCTCCCAGACTGGCCATAGTTAAAAATCACGCACATGATGTAATATCCGCATTTTTTTTCCTTTTTCTGGTATTTTTAATTTTGGTGTATTTTTCGTTTTTAGTAACTCAATTGTAACTGTATTGATATTTCGAGAATATTTAATACTGGACTTTTTGGCATCCGAGCTTGTTTCGGACTTATTTTACTCAATTCCACATTTTATGTCATTTCCGCGCTATTTGGTTCGATTATCGTAATCGCTGTTCGAAACCATCGTTTCGAGGTTGCCGTAAATCCACCTTAAGTTACTATGCGTGTTGTGAGCTTTTGTTTGGTGTTTCGATCGTGTATCGTGTGTTTCAGATATTTTGGGCCGTTTTGTAATTTCCCAAAATTATGGGGTAATTACTATCCTTGTCGTTTCCGAACCTTTGGGCAGTCGGAATCGCGTCTTCTTTGGCGCTGTAGTTTCTGACTCAAACTCGTCGTGAGTGTATCCGTCGGTACACCTTTGTACCCTCCGATCGACCTTCGTCGAGACGTCGTGCATATCTGGCCTGCTGTCAGAGGCACGTTACGGCCATAAGTCAGGGTTGTTACGGCCATAATGTTCTACAGTTATGGCCGTAAGTTCTTCTTTGTACGGTTGTAACCTAACTTTATTTTTCTGCATTTGATCCAGTGGGCACTTACGGGCGTAATATTCGTAAGTTACGGCTGTAACCTTATATAGCTATATGACCGTAAATGAGCTTCGTTGTTTTGACCAGATCCTTCCCCAAGGTCAGTTATGGCCGTAAAGTGATACATTTATGGGCATAATGTTCACAAGTTACAGCCGTATGTGAGTGATGTTACGGCCGTAACATCTGCCAGTATATAAACTGGCAGCGGTCGACTTTTCCTCATTTTCACTCTTCTCTCTTCCCTTCGCGATGTGGACGATTCTACAGCCGAGCGTTCGTCTGATTTTCACTCAAACTCCATCGGATAAGTATATTCTAGCATCATAACATCAACCTAACACCAAATCATCTGTTGTTCATCTTTGAATCAAGGTAAAATCTCTTACAACCCTACTTTTGCGAAATTTGGGGATTTTCGATTTATTGTCCGATTCGTTCCGTGTTGTTGATTAATCCATGATGTATGTGATTAATATTAGTGTTATTCATATTTTCCCTACGCGTTCCTGGTAAATTTCATGGTATTTGTGAAATCGAGGGGGTTCGGTTGCGATCCGCCCTCATTATTATTTTTGTACGAATTTACATGAATCGTAGGTGCATTTTTGGAAGTATTCCATTTTCGTACTCGTGTAGAATTGATTGTGATTGTATTCTTCGAATCGTTAGGTTCGTGGTTGTCGTTTCCTAGCGATCGTGGTTGATTCTCCGTTCCGTTCGTTTCGTCGTTAATTACTCAAGGCAAGTATTCTTGTGAAACCTTTATGCTTAACATGAAATAGTGATGTATAATATGTGTGTGCTTTGCTCACTCGGGGAGGGTCCGACGGGACCTCAGGGGAATCCGTGACTTCACTCCAGATTCACGAGCTTGTTCGCTAGCCAGTTCGGGAGGGTCCTTAAAGGCCTCGAATGGGACCAGTGGATTCGCCCCGGTCCTAGGCGATGCCTGTGCGTGATTTGTTTTATGATTATGGCTAGTTCGGGAGGGTCCTCAGAGGCCTCGAATGGTACTAGTGATTTAGCCCCGCTCCTAGGCAAATTGATCATTGACTGTTCGTTTTCTGGAAAAGACATGTCTGGTTTTGGATTTTGAAATGACTTGATGCATGTACTATGAAATGTGTAAGCGAATGGTTTGCCGTGATTACTTGTACTAGCGTAATTGCTAACCCCTTTGGGGACCCGTTTTGGGGAGATTCTTTTTATGAATTTCAGGTGGCGTTCAGCCGGTCGAGCGGGCACTGGAGAAGTACGAGGATGATGGTCGGGGATGTTGATGTGTGCAATGGAGTCCCTTTATTTCCGTGTCCATTTTGATGTGATTGTTTTCCAAACTTGTGAACTTATAGATAGTACTCGCGAGTACTTATGCACTTTTGATTTGGGATATGTTTTGTACGTTAAATCATAATTGTGAATTTGGGTGATGTCCTCTTTACCAGTTGTAACGGGTGATTTCATTTAGTTATTGTTGTGTGTTTCTCGCTAACCTAGATGGTTAGACGAGCGGTATTGTTTATTTAGCCTGGTGGATCCCACGTAGGGGTCCACGATACTGTAATATGCCCTGAATATCTTGGGGGTGTTACACATGACTCGCCTAGGCCCGGGGCTAAACCACTGGTCCCATCCGAGGTCTCTATGGACCCTCCCGGACTGACTATTTAAACAAGCTCGTGAATCAGGAGCAAAATCACAGATTCCTCCGAGGCCCCGTCAGACCCTCCCGGAGTGAGCAAATCACACACATATACATTACCATTTCATGTTAAGTATAAGGGTTTCACAAGTATACTTGCCTTGAGAATTGACGACGAAATGAACGGAAAATCAACCACGCTCGCTAGGAACCGATAACCCTGAGCCTAACGATTCGAAGAATACCATCACAACCAGTTCTACATGAGTAGGGATGTCAACTTTATCCGTACCCGATCCTACCCGTCGGATAAATCCAAAATCGGATCAGGTATCGCCCGAACCCGAAATTTTATGATCGGGTACGGGTAGGGTATGAGTATAGTATATTAGCCGATTACCCGACCCGATTACCCAACGCGCGTACCCGTTTGAATTATATAAATATATTATTATTATTATTATATATTATACATAAATATTATTTATATTATTATATAAAATATTATGATTTAAATATTTATTATACTAAATTGAATTTATTAGTTACATTATATGTATATGATATATATTAAAAAATATTTATATTCTTAAATATAGGGTGTATGGTACCCGAATACCCATTGGGTACCCGATTACTCGATGGGCAATACCCGAACCCGATCCAAATCAAATAGGGTAGGGTATGGAGGAGGCACACCCGTACCCTACCCGACCCATTGACACCCCTATACATGAGTTCGAAAATGGAAGACAATCGAAAAACCACCTACGATTCATGTAAATTCATACAAAACAACAACGAGGGCGGGTTGCAACCGAACCCTCTTGATTTCACAAATACCACGAAATTTACCATAAACTCGTAGGGAAAACTTCAATACCACTAAGATTAATCACAAACATCATGGATTAATCAACAACGCGGGACGAATCAGACATTAAATCGAAAATCCCCAAAATCCCCAAAAAATAGGGTTATAAGAGATTACCTTGGATCGAAGACGAAGAACACAAGTAGGTGTTGTTAATATACACCAAGGATTCAGGGAAGATGATAGCAGGGATGACTGGAAGAAGAAATCGCCCCAAGATCGCCCCTAGATCGCACAAGCTGTGGGGAAGAAGGATAAAATGAGAAATAGACGCGTCTGATGTCAACTCTCAGGTATTTATAACCAAACAGGTTAGCGTGCGCTAATGAGTGCCTTAGCGTGCGCTAATTGCTTATTCCAAACTGCCCTGGACTGATTAAAACGTACTGTCGGGCCCCGTTAACGTGCGCTACTCGAAAATTAACATGTGCTATCAGTCCCCGTTAGCGCGCGTTATCGGCCAATAGCGTGTGCTATGTGTTCAGTCTTGTCAGGAGTCGAGAACCTCAAAAACATTCTGCCCTGACTGGAGTACTGGATTAGCGCGCTGCCAACATATCAAGTGTGCACTAATCTTCACCATTGCGTGCGCTAAGAATGGTCTTACCGTGTGCTAATGAGCTACAACAGACAACTGGAGGGTCTCTAGAAAGTCCCATTAGCGTGCGCTAAGGGCATCCTTAGCGTGCGTTAACGAGTGCAGAGAGCAGAACAGACAACACTCAAAGTTGGAAAACGACGAATTCTACCCCGGATGAAAAACAACGCGCACCCGACACTAAACAACGGACTAAAGAAGACATACGCACAACGAGTTCGAGTCAGAACTAAAGCACTAAGAGAAAACACGATTCCGACTACCCAAAGGTTCAGCAAATGACAACGATAGTAATTACCCCATAACTTTGGGAAATTACAAAACGGCCCAAAACATCTGAAATACACGATACACGATCGAAACACCAAACAAAAGCTCACAACATGCATAATAACATAAGACGGATTTACGTCAACCTCGAAACGGCAGTTCCGAATAACGAATACGAGAATCGAACCAAATAGCGACGGAATTGGGTAAAACAAGTCCGAAACAAGCTCGGATGACAAAAAGTCTAGTATTAAATATTCTCGAAATATCCATATGGTTACAAGCGAGTCACTAAAAATGACAAATACACCAAAATAAAAAATACCGAAAAAAAGGAAAAATGCGGATATTATAGGTTCTTGACAGTATCATAGAGACTATGGGGGCTAAAGGTAGAGAACAAAATCTCGATCAAACACGTGGATGATTATTTGGAATGTACAGGAAAAATGTTTCTAGAAGGTCATTACCTTCCTAGTATCACAGTAAAATGAGGCGCATTCTGAAAGGTCTTGGACTATCATATATCAAGATTCACATGTGCATGTTGTTGGAATATTTATTCCACATATTCATAAATAGAGTTTTGATGATTAAGTTGCTAAACACAACAAAATAACATCGAGGCGAAGCAAAATATCGAAGCAGACGAAGACGCAAAAAGCTGAACAAAATACGTGCTTAGCGCACGCAAGAGCTGAAGGTTAGCGCACGCTAACGAGAGTTATCTGCAGATCAGACAAGTTACGAAGCTACCTGAAGGACTTACCTAATGGACTAACGCACGCTAGATACCAAGACTAGCACACGCTAGAAGGTGAAGATAGCGCACGCTACACATGCAGAATAACGCACGCTATCGAAGGATATTTTACCGTTGTGAATATATTCAAACACTGTATGACGTAAGCAATGACGAAATCACAGCGCACGCTAAGGATGAGGAATATCGCACGCTAATGTGGTTGAAATCAAGTCAATAAATCCGTTGGGAAGATTCTGAAGCATAGTCAAAAAGTATAAACAGATATATAACACATGCAATGACGCAAGATTAGCGCACGCTATATGAAAATGTTAGCGCACGCTAACTGTCATGGACAGTAGCCGCTGGACTGGAATTACAACTCATTAACGTACGCTACATGGAGTTCATAACGTACGCAGAGGCAAAAATGCGCGACAGCGCACGCTAAGAAGAAGAGCTAGTGCACACTAGCAAGTCAAAAGTCAGCAACAGCTAGTTTGAAGAAAAAGGCTATAAATACCAAGTGAGTTGGTATTAATCCACACAACAACATTGAGAAATTCATATACACTTGAGATATCATTGTAAATATTATAGTTATTGTTCTTGAGCTTAAATTGAGAGTGATTGAGTGTTATACACAAAATCATACACGAGAGGAAAAAGAAAAGATACGATTGGATTCGGTGTTATTAAGATCAAGGATCCAGCATTGTTAGAATCGCAATCGCTATCTTAGTGAAGTTTATCTAGTACCGATAGAAAGCTGGAGTGGTTGATTCCTTGTCCAATAGAAAAGGAAAACGGTTTAACTTGGACCGACAAAAAGACAAGTAAGAGAACGGTTTTACTCGGACTGATAGAAGTCGAGCTTGTAACGGTAATCCCTCGACTGATAGAAGAGAGGTGCATAAGTTTTGTTCTTCATCATATAGAAAAAGATACCAAGAGAGAGGACGTAGACACGTTTGGCCGAACCTCTATAAATCCGTGTGTCGTTTAATTTCCGCACTTTATATTTATGCTTCTGCACAACGGCGCAAATATCGATATTGCTCCAACAATTGGTATCGGAGCGGTACTCCAATAGACAACTTTACATCTGAGGAGAAGATCCAAATGGTGTTTCAACTTGCTCCAGTCGAAGGCCTTGCTCTTAACCGACCACCATTTTTTGATGGCTCAAACTTCATGACGTGGAAGAAAAAGATGTCATATTCATCCGAGCATATGACATCGAGCTTTGGAAGATAATATGTCTTGGTCCGAAAATTCCTCTTAATTCCAACGGTACGCTTAAAACTTTCGAAGAATATGACGATTCCGATTGGAAAAATGACCATTACAATTGTAAGGCAACTCAACTTCTATATTGTGCCTTAAATCCGGAAGAACTCAACCGGATATCATCGTGTGATAGTGCCAAAGAAATTTAGAAAATGTTTGAGATAACACACGAAGGTACATCTCAAGTCAAGGAGACGAAAATAAACATGCTCCTTCACGAATACGAACTATTTCAAATGAAGGACGATGAATCCATCACTATAATGCTCGACCGATTCTCGGTCATCACAAATAGACTGGCATGTTTTGGTAAACCACTTTCGAGTAGTGAGAAAGTAAAGAAAATTCTCCGATCACTACCTCGAGAATGGGACGGTATGGTGACGGAAATAATGGAATCTAAAGATTTAAATAATCTTGATTTTAGTACTCTCGTTGGTTCTCTTATCAACTACGAGATTGTTCTAAAATCTCGGAATGCTAAACCAAAGCCGAAGGAAAGATCGATAGCCACGAAGGCTAAGATGTCTAGAAACACTATAAGAATAAACGTCAAAGACTTCAGATAATATCTGAAGTAAAAACGTTATAATTACCGAAGTCTATGTTCGTGTAGTAAAAGGTATACTTTAGACTTTGCTTTTTATGCGAAGTCTATCTCGATTTTTTTCTAATTATGATCCAAATGTGGGGGGTAAGTGAAGTAAAAGAATGCCTTTAACTTCAGTTATTTTATAATTGGCATAGTAAATAAAGAAATTTTTACTTGAGTTATTGTATAATATATATTAGTATTTTCTGCAGTAATATATATTAATATTTTACATTTTAATTGAAAATTCATTACCAAAATGTACATTCAACTATAACTAACCATCAACCACAAGAGCTCAATAATATAAGAACCAACAATTTCATATCATCCCATCTTAAAAAAATAACATGCGTTCCAACCAATTCAAAACCAGATACATATCATAACAAGGACAAAGAATGTTTAATAAGATTCTATCTATTTCATCATGAACACAAATAGAACAAAAAGGATTAAAAAAGATCATATACTTCGAAACGACAAAGTCTCTCTTCAGCACATCATTGCTTTTCATCAGACGATCATACTTCTTGTTCATGAAATCATCTTCTCATCAACTTTCTTCTTCAAATATTCAACATCGGCACGTTAAGCAAACAAATCCACATAATCACTTTGTTGCTGGTTCGACAAATCTTCTTCCCCAATAAAGAAATTATAAGGTTTTGCCTCAAAGCCAAAATTATATTACCAACTAAAATATATTAGCATAATGTGTCGTAACACACATACTACAACATTATCAAACAGTCAAAAATAACTTCTACAAAATGTGATAACCATAGAAATATTATGATCGACACAATCCAAATTTCGGCTACACGTTGATCGATTAAAATGTGAAACTTCTGATTTCTCTAATATGTAAACATATCACCACAGAATAACAATTCCAGTGATACAGAAAAAAAAACATAATACTAGCCATCAAACCGAATTACTACAGCTAGAGACGGTCAAGAAAGACACCTTCCAAACAAATTTCGTGCTGCAATTGTTAGAGGTGCATTATTTGAAAATCTGATACAATAAACAGGCAATAATAGACTAGTTCCTATGTTAACCTCATTTCCTTCGATACATTTAAAGCTGGCACAAAATCAAATAATTCCTCATCAGTTCAGTAGTGATGTACGACTAAAGACGCAACAGACTCAGACATGCAATGAATCGGCACTTACTATTATACTAAAACCTCTATCTTTCCATTGTTGTTAAAATTGAGAGTTCCAGTAATCACCAAGGCTTTGTGATGCAAAATTAATCCGTTTAAAGTTGTCTACATGAATTAGACATTGAGAGCATTAAAGTTAAAAGAATGTCCACAAATGAATTTGCATATAGTAACCAACGGTACACTGAACAAAGGTTTGTTCAACACTTCAACTCTAAAACCTACAAATTTGCACATGAATAGGCTATCATTTACAGATTATGTGCGTACCAGAAAGCAATGTGATAGAACTTTCAACGAATATTACCCAAGAGGAAAATGACACATTCTGACCTAAATTTCTGAACCCACATTTGGATTTAGGTACACTACATTATTTTATGAAAAAAATAGTCGTCAGAACTAGATACTGTTGTAATATCCGTACCTTTCCATTTTTAGCAGTTTCCATTTTTGGTGTATGTCTATTTTTTATCGACTTGCTTGTAACTGTTTCGTCATTTTGAATCTATTTTGTTCTTGGAGTTTTTCTATTTGGACGAGTTTCAGAGACGTTTTTACGTAATTCCACTTTATGTTATGTTTTGCCGTATGTACGTTCGGTTCTCATTAAACTCGTTCGTTTTCATTGTTTCTTCATTTGCATAAGTTCGTATGGTTGAGTTGTTCGTGTTGTGAGTTTCGGTTTGTGAATCCGACGTTGTATCGTGATTTTCGGACATTTGGGCCATTTTTGTAATTTCCTATAAGTTTAGGGAATTTCGTCTTCTTTGTTGTATTTCGGATTCCCCATTAGTCGTAATTGTAATTTCTTTCAGTGCTTAGATCCGTCGTCTTGTATATTTCGTGTTTATGTTTCGGGATTCTGGCCTTGCCTTGCGTTTCGATTTTCGTACCTTCTGCAGCAGTGTACTGAACTAAGCAGTACTGAACAGCTGCGTGAGTAGCGCACGCTATTATCTCCTTGTGTGCGCTATCGATATGCAGTTAGCGTACGCTAACTCATTGTTATTGGCGTGCGCTAACGACTTTAGCGTACTGGGCAGTGGGGGTTATGAACTTAGGATCCTGTGCGCTAACGACTTTAGCATACCGTAGCGTACGCTATTGTGTACTATTTAGCGCACGCTAAATGTGTCTAGCGCACGCTAGCAACGCCGGGCAGCAGCTACTGGACTGCTTGCAACCCCCGTTAGCGCGCGCTATCTTTTGATGGTTAGCGTGCGCTAACTATGTATTATAAATAGGACAACAGACCCCTTTTTCGTCATTTTTCCTCCTCTTCTCTTCATTTGGGCGGTTCCGGCGATTTCAGGGCGATTTGTGGAGAGTAATCCATGGAGTCTCATTGCAGACCGATTCTTGTGTTCCAAGCTTAGTACATCATCATCTTAATCCATCTTCTCCACTCCAATTCAAGGTATTTTGACTTAGAACCCTACTTTGTCAATTTTGGGGATTTTTCGGGTTTTGTTCATTTAAACTCGAATTGTTCATGTATGTTGTATTATTCCTTACCAATTATTGTTATTGGGTGATTCCCAATCCGATTTCATCAATTTTAATCCACGAATTATCGATTCAGGGAGATTTTGCGTAAACCCTCGCCCGTATCGATTGAGCGTATATTGTCACAGCTAGTAATCGGGGTTATGGGCATTTCCATTAGACTATTGTTGTTCGTAGGATTGAGTTATGTTAATCCTTCGTTTAAGAACTGTCGTTTTCCATCCGGATTGTTCGTAGTCGTTATTCATTCCCGACTCTTCCAAGATGTCTCAAAGGCAAGTACTTTACATTTGCTTACGCGTTCTAGTATTTGAATTATGGCTTTTCGTTGTTGTATGGTTGGATATGTGTATGTTCACCTAGGAATGGTCCGACGGGGCCTCTAGGGGTATGTTGCCGTGAGTTGCGTATCGCGAACTATGGTTAACCACCCAGGGATGTCCGACGGGGCTCTGCGGGGTATGGTGGCCGTGAGTCTCGTACCAAGGTTAACTTTGAAATGTTTTGTTGGAGAAATGTGTTTTGTGCTTGTGCACCGTTAATATTCTGGAATATAAATGATTTCTAAAATGATTTTGGCGCATATTTTCATCTGATTAGAATGGTAGTTCAAATGGATTGTACTTGCACTAGCAGTTGTCGCTAACCCCTTAAACGGGGGAAATACTTTTGTATTTCAGGTACAGGTCAAGGAAGCAAGCGAGCATGCGAGCCGTACGAGGATGATGGGCAGTCGTGATTCTGTTCAGTGGTTATTTATTGGTGTCTTGTTTGAGATTTATTTATTATGTCATTTGGTTATGTACTCGTGTACTCTTTCTTGAATTTATTATTGTTGTGTACCCGTTTCGGGTAATGTATTCGATATCAGATTGAATTGTCAAACTCCTGTCTTTGGTCTGGATGTCGTGGATTGTGAAATTGTCGTTTTGTTGATGAGTGTATGTCTTTGTCGAATGTCATTTTGGTACGTTAGCCTGGTGGATTCTACAGTGTGGGGTCCACGACGCTCTAATATACCCTGAACATCTTGGGAGTGTTATAACTTTGTCCATATCCAAAGATTCATAAACAAAGATTACTCAAAATCGCTTAATTCACCCTCTTATAATTGGAAAAACACAATCTTACTACTGTACAGGCATTTTAGTGAAGTCCACTGAGCTGTGGACATATCGTTCAACGATAAATAATACAAGTCAAATCAAAATATGTGCACTTTTCGACACTGATATAGCTGGGCATAACCTGATCACAGATGTCCAGTAGTCACTTAAAGATGCAAACGACAAAATTATGGAAATAATTGCTACACTATTTTTATTTTAACTTGTAATGGTGAACTCCGAAATCTACCCAACAAAAAAAAGTTTCAAGGCTAATAAAAGTAACCTTTGAAATGGTTAAGGCATGACTCCATTGCTCCTTCAAGATATCAAGGCAAATACTGTCGTTGCTGTTTATGTTTGGGTGGAAAACTTTTGTCCTGAACGTAACCTGAAAAATCAAAAACACAGCCGGAAAAAAAAATGAGTACATACACAAAACAAGAAATAAGTTTAACATACGAATGGTTGCTATAGGGACACAATGATATAGAGCATACTGGAATTTATAAGGAAATTTCGCAACAAAAGTCTTAACAACTATAAGAACAACATAAAGTTAAACTTAAGAGAGAGTTCACCAAATAAACAGAAAAAAGAACCAAAACGTTCAAGATGGATTACTGCTTCAAACTTAAGATGGTGGAACCAAATCTTGGAGCAGGAGCATTGCCTTGTGCTGTTTTAATTTTCTTCAAATCACACTCTTAACAATCCTAGGACATTACCTATTTTGAAGGTTCTAATTGCTTCAAACGGTGGAAGTTGATGGAGATAACAATGGAGATAGATAGAGGTTTGTCATTAGCTTAAACAAGGTACCAATGAAGATATATTTCTGCGGGACGAAACGAAAGAACAAAAAAACAGCATGCAGAAGGTATAAGAGAGATAGCAATAATATTGGGTGACAATGACATAAAACTCGAAGAACTACAACGACCCTTATTAGAATTGTGTATGCAGGAGAATTAAATAATTCCCATATAAACATACATATTCGATTTTCGTCAACTATAAAACTAGAAGGGTTTCTGGAGTCTCTGGACTAGTCTTCCGTGAATAATTTTCCACATAAAATAACTGATATGTGTCTTTGAATCCAAACTGCATTTTCTACTTGAGAAGTATATTCCCCTTTCAATGTGTACCAACGGTTAAATAAATTACGAACCAAGATGGAAACTGGTGATACTCTGCACTTCTTGATTAGGGTTACACTATAGAAACCCAAGGTTAGATTTTAGTAAGCACATACATATACATCAAAACAGAGCTGTAAACAAACACATAACAAATTTTGATGCAAAATTTCTTGTGCCATATAACTCCAAAATTTCCTGTGCCCTTTAACACATAGCGTGTTACGACCCCATCGCCTCTCGAGCCGCCCAGTTCACGGTGGTTCTATGTGCAGAAATTTCTTAAGTGTGTGTGTGTGTGAGTTCTGTGATGTGTGTGAATTTTGTGAGTGTGTGTGGATTTTGTAAGCTGCGGCCGAGAAGGATTCTTGAGGAAGAGAAAGAAGAGTGAAGAAGGGAGAAATGAATGATGTCGGTCGAACGATGTAATAAGGGTTTTATACCCAACCTTTTTAGGTTAATTCAATCTAGACCTCAAGTTCCAGAATTTATGATTTGTAACCTCAGTCAGTGAACCTCAAAATATTAATTCCCGGTCTCAAGACATACACTTCGCTATTGTAAAAATTTTTTTGGTAAAAAATAAAATTTCACACTTTTTACTTCAGTAATTATCAAATTAGCGAAGTCTTTGTAACTTAAAATTTCTAACTAGCTCATGTTTTTTTGTTTGGTACCATTTACTGAAGTCTATGTGGTTTTTTTATTTCAGTAAATTGAAAAGCGAAGTTGTTGTTTGTTTTTACTTTGCTAATATACATTACCGAAGTGACGTACCGAAGTCTTTGAAGTTTATTCTACTAGTGAAGGGAAGAAATCCCGGTAGACGAAAGCGACGAAGATATCGGCATATTATGCCAACAATATTAATAAGTTCCAACACTTATTAAACCGAAGGAAGCAGGACATCAGAAAGGGCGAATCTAAGAAATTCGACAACACTTGTCGATTATGTGGTAAACCAGCCCACTTTGCAAAGAATTGTCGTGTAAAACCCAAAGAGGTTTTAATTGCAACATGGAGTGACGAAGATATTGATGATGATTTCATTAATCAAAATAACCTTGCATTTATGGCCCGAAGTTCATTCGACGATAGCGACGTCGAAAACCAAGTAAGTAATTCTTACGATGAACTTTTTGAAGCATTCGATTTATTGCATACGGACTATCAAAATGCTTTATCCGGAATAAAATCCCTTAAATCTAAAAATAAATCTTTGGAAAATGAAAATTCCAAAATTCTTGAGAAGGGAATATTTGTCGAAATCGATCATTCAAAATGTGTTGAGAACGAAAATATTTTAAAGGATGATCTTGTTAAAATTCAAATCGAGCTAAAAAATTTAACGAAGAAATTCTCTCTCGGAAACGAGAAATTTGAAAATATGCTCTCAGTTCAAAAATACACTTTGAATAAAGAGGATTTGGGATTTAAACCGCGTTCTAAAAACGAATCCGTAAATTTCAAGATACCCAATTGCGAAAAATATTTGAAAATCGGGCACCACATTTCGAATTGCAAAAGCCCAAGACGGACGATTAAAGTTAAGAAAATTTGGATTCCTAAAGGAACCACCATCCTAAGCATCGTTTACGTCTTTAAACAAAAACCAACTATAGGTTGGATCCCCAGAAATTAATATTTTAACAATTGATATTTTACTCAGGGGGAGTATTAATTTTTAACGGATATTTTTTTCAGGGGGAGTATTTTTTTTTAAAAAGGGTATAACTCAATTTCCTATTCATGCATATTTTATCATATAATCATTAATTGGTATCATGCATATTTATATTCAATTGGTATATTTTTTTCACTTTTTGCTGAATACAAAAAGGGGGGGAGTAGAATCGGATAAAAAGCGTCATGAAAGAATGACGAGAAAAATATATATATATATATATATATATATATATGTGTGTGTGTGTGTGTGTGTGTGTGTAAAAAGGAGGAGAAAATAATAAAAATCGAAGAAGTCGAAAAGGAGAAAAAGAAAGCACACAAAAATGGGGAGAAACGAATGAGTTGAAAAATGAGAAATGAAGAAGTCGAAAATGACAAGAAGAGAAAAATCGGAGAGACTAACGAAACGATCAAAGCCGAAAACTTTGATTCGTATAATATACATATGCAGGTTTTATCCAATTCAAGAGTTGTTTTGTAATCATCAAAAAGGGGAAGATTGTTGGAATATTTATTCCACATATTCATAAATAGAGTTTTGATGATTAGGTTGCTAAACACAACAAAACAACATCGAGGCAAAGCAAAACATCGAAGCAGACGAAGACGTAAAAAGTTGAACAAAATACATGCTTAGCGCACGCAAGAGCTGAAGGTTAGCGCACGCTAACGAGAGTTATCTGCAGATCAGACAAGTTACGAAGCTGCCTGAAGAACTTACCTGATGGACTAACGCACGCTAGATATCAAGACTAGCGCACGCTAGAAGGTGAAGATAGCGCACGCTACACATGCAGAATAACGCACGCTATCGAAGGATATTTTACCGTTGTGAAGATATTCAAACGCTGTATGACGTAAGCAATGACGAAATCATAGCGTACGCTAAGGATGAGGAATACCGCAGGCTAATGTGTTTGAAATCAAGTCAATCAACCCGTTGGGAAGATTATGAAGCATCGTCAAAAAGTATAAACGGATATATAACACATGCAATGACGCAAGATTAGCGCACGCTACAAGGAAATATTAGCACACGCTAACTGTCATGGACAGTAGCCGCTGGACTGGAATTACAACTCATTAACGTACGCTACATGGAGTTCATAACGTACGCTAAGACAAAAATGCGCGATAGCGCACGCTAAGAAGAAGAGCTAGCGCACGCTAGCAAGTCAAAAGTCAGCAACGGCTAGTTTGAAGAAGAAGGCTATAAATACCAAGTGAGTTGGTATTAATCCACGCAACAACATTGAGCAATTCATATACACTTGAGATATCATTGTAAACGTTATAGTTGTTGTTCTTGAGCTTAAATTGAGAGTGATTGAGTGTTATACACAAAATCATACACGAGAGGAAAAAGAAAAGATACGATTGGATTCGGTGTTATTAAGATCAAGGATCCGGCATTGTTAGAATCGCAATCGCTATCTTAGTGAGATTTATCTAGTACCGATAGAAAGCTAGGGTGCTTGATTCCTTGTCCAATAGAAAAGAAAAATGGTTTAACTTGGACCGACAAAAAGACAAGTAAGAGAACGGTTTTACTCGGACCGATAGAAGACGAGCTTGTAACGGTACTCCCTCGACCGATAGAAGAGAGGTGCATAAGTTTTGTTCTTCATCATATAGAAAAAGATACCAAGAGAGAGGACGTAGGCACGTTTGGCCGAACCTCTATAAATCCGTGTGTCGTTTAATTTCCGCACTTTATATTTACGCTTCCGCACAACGGCGCAAATACCGATATTGCTCCAAAACATGTATAATTGTGCTTTATTTTGGGGTTAAGCCTAATGAAGACCTAAAGAGATACTCGGGACGTGACACCGAGAGGTATAAGCTCACTCATTATGGCAAAAGAAAAAGCTATGAAAGGTACTTTGATATTTCCCATTGAAGAATAAACTATAGAGGCTTTTCATATCTCCTCACAGGCAATGCAATGAGATGGCACGCCGAGCCTCGCTTCCATGATGAGGATACTATGATACACTCTTCTCAAGGAGTGACTTGAAATCATATAATAGGGAGTTTCCATAGTTTGCAAAAGATGTTCGAAATGTAAGACTCAGGCTCGCATATGACGGGTTTAACTAAGTTGAAAGCATGAGTCTTTCGGTGGTAATGATTCCTTATAACCTTCCTCTGTGGATGTGCATGAAGAAGGAATATAATATGTTGACTCTCTTAATACCGAGACATGAAAATGTATTGATGTGTATGTGAGACGTTCTAAAATTGTTGGGGGAGCAAGGTCATCCGCATACAAAAATTACTCAGATGAGATGTTCTACTTACGTGCTATATTGAAAGAGCGACGGACGTCATTGAAATTTATGACCAAAGTATTTTAATTTCTAAAACTGTGATGTATGTTTTGGTCAAAAAAAAAACTGTGATGCATGAATACTAATAACAATAATAATAGCGAAGAATAACTTTATACTTTATAATCGATTTTTTTTTTTTTTTGAAACAACAATAGTGGTAATAACAATCACAATAATAGTAATAATTGTAGGAGTAGTAATTAAACATAATCTCAAAATGCATGAATTATGAAAACTAAAAATGTATAAATCAAACATTCAATATAAATATTATTTTATTACTAAATTATCAAATGCAATATTATAGAAAAATTTACTATTCATAAAAATATTATATATATTTTTAAATCATACTATATATAAATAGCACATAAATTATATGTGCACGTAATCTAATTTAATTATATTTTATTAATTAATATTATTATTGTGTTTATATCGATTTAATTAATGTGGTTAATCACGATCCGTCCTACAGTAAAAACTAGAGGGACACTGATCAGTGGCCACGTCACATTTGACAACACATAAGAGTCCTTACTTCCTAATCCAACGGCGCGTATCTGGTATCTTAGGATATCGAGGGTCTGTGTGCAAACACGTCAACCCCCGATTCCATTTATAATAAATAAGCCCTAAGGCCCTCGGATCCTTGCGGTGCGCAGTTTAACCTGCCCAGGCTCCAGTTCCCCCACCCCACCTTTTTTTTTTTTCCTCTCTGCCCTACTCTCCGCCGTCGCCGCCACCGGCGGTGATCGTTCTTCTCCTTTTCCCGATCTCCACCTATGAATTCTTCCCTCTCCTCGCTTTATTAAAAATCACAAAAACGAAAAAAAAAAAAGAAAATCTTGCGAAAAAATTTAAAATCATATTTCGGTTTCCATTATCGCTTCTGGTCAAATAGCTGAGTTTTGTTTACGAGTTTTGGTAATAAAAAGAGGAGGGGGAAGTAATTATCAAAAAAAAAAAAGAAAAAAAAAATTACTAGGTTCTTTTTTTGTGTTGTTTGAATTCAGATGGCGCAGGTACAGATGCAGCCTCAGGTGCAGGTAGTGAATACAGCGTCGTCTGGTGGTGCGCCGTTCGTAACCTCGCTGTACGTCGGCGATCTGGATGCAAACGTCACCGATTCCCAACTTTACGATCTATTCAGCCAGATGGGGGATGTGGTTTCGGTTAGGGTTTGTAGGGATTTGACTAGCCGGAACTCGCTCGGATATGGATACGTCAACTATGGCAACCCTCAAGATGGTTCGGACTCTTTGTTTCTTACATCATATCCATAAGTCTAATAACTGCTGCTTTTTTGTACATTTAATTTATGAATGGGAAATGGACTTGAATGATAGCTTTATTGAAGTGATACATGACACTACCATACCAATCCTGCATTTTCTAGCGGAAAGTGCGATGTTTGTTGTTTGGTTGGCTTAGCTCCAGAGTGGGCAACTGTTTAAACTTGAGCATAATATGCCATGAAATGTGTCAGTTCAACTAGATGTATTGTTGGTTTCAGGCGTGATCGTAGACTGAACATAAAATTAGTAAATTGTATGTAGTTCAGGTTTATGATAGGACTGAGTAAAAAAGTTTGATACTTTGGTTGGTTGAAGAAACAGCAAATTGTGAGGATTTATATTTGGACAGCGCACATTCAGTTCAGTTGTAAGAAAGAGTGGGAATCTGGTGACCGTTGTGGTAGAGTGAAATATTCGTGCATTAGAGTGATGCTGCTTGTAGTCATACTACCATTAGTAATTTAATCAGAAAAAAGTGAAAAAGAAAAATATGGAATATGTTGATGTCCGAACTTTGATTTTGGTGGTGTTGCATATCAAGTGCACATAAGTTTTTTTTTTTAATTTCATTATATATTTTGTGATCTTGTTGTTAATCACATTCGGTTGCTGTTAGACATATCATATGACCTAGATGGGTGATGCATTTAGTTTTGTTTATTCCAAACTCCTTGTCTCTTTTCTTTCCCTCTATTTAATTGTAATCTAATTGCCGCTTTAATTTCTTCCTGAATAGTTGGTAAGGTGAACCCTGATCTGACCTGTTGCCATGTCTAACTTTTTCCATTTTTTGATTTGCTCAAGCTGAGAGAGCATTGATGGAACTGAACTTCACTCCTCTTAATGGAAAACCAATAAGGGTAATGTACTCTCATCGGGATCCCAGCGTACGGAGAAGTGGTGCTGGAAATATATTTATTAAGGTACTGTCCTATCTCCTTTTTGTTCTTTGCATGCCATGGCCGTATAGGTTGTAAGATAACAATTTTCTAAAGCCTTTTCTTTACTGCTCTCACTGGTTGCAATATAAAACTTGGGTAGAATCTAGACAAGGAAATCGACCACAAAGCACTACATGAGACATTTTCTTCCTTTGGTAATATACTTTCATGCAAAGTAGCGACAGATTCTTCTGGTCAGTCCCGGGGATATGGATTTGTGCAATATGATAGTGAGGAATCTGCACAGAAAGCTATTGAGAAGCTCAATGGCATGCTACTTAATGGAAAGCAAGCCTATGTTGGACCCTTCCTCCGCAAGCAAGAAAGAGAGATGTCAAAAGACAAGACGAAATTCACAAATGTCTTCGTAAAGAATTTGTCTGATTCAACTACCGAAGAAGATCTTCAGAAGACATTTGGTGAATTTGGACCAATCTCCAGTACAGTGGTGATGAGAAATGAAGATGGAACATCAAAATGCTTTGGATTTGTCAACTTCGAGAATGTAGATGATGCTGCAAGGTCAGTTGACTCTCTCGATCATTGCACGATCGATGGCAAGGAGTGGTATGTCGGGAGAGCCCAAAAGAAATCTGAGAGGGAGCAAGAATTGAGACACCGGTTTGAGCAGAGCGTGAAGGAAGCAGTTGATAAATCACAGGGGTCAAATCTGTATGTCAAAAATTTAGATGATACCATCGGTGATGATATGCTTAAGGAGTTGTTCTCTCCTTTTGGTTCAATAACGTCCTGCAAGGTTGGTGCATGATTTGTACCTTTTGTTGTAAATACTCATCCCTTCATCACTGGTACACTTATCATTTTATTAGGCTCTATATAGCTTACAAGATCTGCTTCCAAATCTGTGTAGGTCATGCGAGATCCAAAAGGAATTAGCAGAGGATCAGGCTTTGTTGCGTTTTCATCACCTGAAGAGGCTTCTCGAGCTGTGAGTTTATATGTCTATGTATTTTATTCATTTTTGCTTGTTCACATGATTATTTATTGATGGAGAGAACTTTTTTTTGTTTATTATTTGATCTTAAGCTTTCTGAAATGAACGGCAAGATGATTTCTAGCAAACCTCTTTATGTTGCTCTTGCTCAAAGGAAAGAAGATAGGAGGGCGCGGCTACAGGTATTCTGGTTGGCCATTATTGCATTTTCAGTGTGTATTATCTGGAACCTGGTTATGAGAAATGTAATACGAAATGGTTAAAATAACATTAAACCATTGCGCATTGGATTGCTGCGGTTCACTTTCCTTCTGATCTAGAAGGTTTTATTGTTCTTCCGTTAGTTACTTGTCTTTCAAGTATCTTCGGTTCAAGTTGATTGAGCACAAGTCATGGTCATCATTTTTCTTAGTGCATTGTGAATGATTACATGAAATGTTGACATCTCTTGCTATATTATACAGGCTCAATTTGCTCAAATAAGGCCAATGACGATGGCGCCTACTGTCACTCCTCGTATGCCAATGTATGCACCTGGTGGTCCTGGTCTTGGGCAACAAATATTCTATGGACAGCCTCCGCCCGCCATTATTCCTCACCAAGTATAGAATTTTACGCGAGCTCCCTTTATGTCAAGTTGGATTTCAGATGCTCGGACAAATTATCCTTTAGCATGATAGTTATATGGCGTTCTTGTGTTGATTACTTATTACTCTTTGAGGGAGTGAGGTGTTAATCATCATCATTATAATCATCAACTGCACCTTAGTGCCAACTATGTTGGGGTCGGTGGCACGAAAATCATAGTGTCAATTAATTGTCTAAAATCAATTTACATTATAAATTCATGCAAAAAACAAAGTGACAGTTTTTCGCCGGATGCCCTTCCTGTCTTGACCTTCATGCGAAGGAAAATGAGATGAAGTTCCAAAACCATCAACATCATAGGTGTTCCAGTTACATGGAAAATACCATGAGACGATGATAAGTTGAGATAATTGCTATTGTCATATCACATGACGTAATTGATATTGTAAAACTTGGAGTAAGGTGTTAATATGGATAGAAAAACTAAATCTACTGCTTATATTTGGTTTTGATTTTTGGAATGGAAAATGTGTGTTGCTTTGTTTCTCTGAAAATCTTGTGAGAAAGAGTCATCAGATTTCTGCCTTCTTTTGAAATTTTATCCATCTATTTTAGACCTTGTCCACCCCTTTTAAAAACCGTATTGCCGAACATGACTTGAAAATGTTTAAATCTAGCATGTTTATACATTCAAATTGTTGCTTCAGTTTTCACAAAGTAACCTACTACATGTAAATTTGTATCTACTCTAAACCTCTCGATCATTAGGGCATATGCCATTTCCTTTTAACAGAAACAAAATTTGTCGTATTATGATGTTAATATATGATTTCGTAAGTTTTTGCTGTTACAAGTTGAGCGGCAATTTCTGTTTTCATTTGCCTATTAACTTCATCATGCCACCAAAGGCTGGTACTGAATGTGATATGCATATTTTTCTATAAATAATTTAAAATGATCAGAAGATGTGTGCTACTTACTCAGTTTTTCCTTTTCTTTTCAGCATGGATTTGGTTATCAACAGCAGCTCGTACCTGGTTTGAGGCCGGGCGGGCCTCTGTTGCCGAATATGTTTGTGCCTATGGTCCACCATAGCCAGCAAGGCACACGTCCCGGTGGGAGAAGAGCTAATGCTGTTCAAATGCAACAGGGCCCTCAGCCAGTTCCTGTAATGCACCATCAGGTTCGGGCATCTGACTCGTGTCTTTATGCGTTTAAACATTTTTGTGTACTATTTACTTGCTTAGCTTATTTTTATATGTGCAGATGGCCTCAAGGGGACGTGGTTATCGCTATCCTCATGGACGTGGCATGTCTGATGTTTCCATGCAAGGTGTTCCTGGAGGAATGCTTTCTGTCCCGTATGAAGTGGGTGGTTTGCCATTGCGTGATGCAGGAATTCCTCAGCCTATTCCTATTGGAGCTTTGGCATCTGCCCTTACTCATGCTTCTCCCAATGAACAGAGGACGGTGAGCATTTACTTTTATGCCCTTCACTAGGGCTTGCTTGGATTTAGAATTCTTATATTCAAGATCATGGGCAAGATTTAAAAGGCGCCAGGCGAGTTTGAGGTGTTTTGACCAGACGAGATGAGGCGTAAGCCTCGATTAAGATAAAAAAATCTAAAAGTTTTAGATTGAGTCGTAAGCCTCGATCAAACAAGATATTTTAAATCACTAAAATATCAGTGTTGACTCGTATTTGTTTTTGGTTGCTTTTCAAAATACTAAATACATTTAGGTAACTACAGTTAGTTAGGTCATAAATTTAATTTTGTCAATTGTATTTTATTTTAGTCTAATAATATCACAAAAAAATATAAACCAGATTTTAAAATTTATCATTCTTTCAAATTTTGTCACTATCTGAGATATTAAAATTAAATACAATCCAATAAGTAACTATGAGTAGATGGATATATCATAAGTTTCCTACATTAAGTATTCCTACTTCTCTAATAAGCAGCACCTCTATAAAATAACAAGGTTAATTAGGCCATTGACCACTTTATATTAAAACCCGATTCTTTCTCCATTCAATTTTTTTTCCTCATGCCCACACCACACTGCACCAAGAGACAGTCGCCACCTTCATATGTCTCCTTCCGTCTCAATCTGTAGATCCATGTAAGTTTCTCTTGCTTTTGTAAAGCCTCGTTCCTCTCAATGTTTTAAAAGGCGCTCGAGGCGCACGCTTCGAGGCGCACCTTGAGGCGAGGCGGCGGAAAAGCGCCTCCGAGGCGGCGCCTCTTCCACCTTTGCTGAGGCTCACGCCTCGATTTTGTGAGGCGCACTTGAGGCGCGTTTTAACTGTGAGGCGTTCGCCTTTTTCTGAGAAAGAAAAAAAAGAAAAAGAAAAAACTCACCTGGGAGTCTGCGTGAGAGCTGCTGGTCTGTGGTGAGAATAGGGATGAGATGTGAAATAAGTCAAAGACAGGGTTTTTTATTATAAGTGGTTAAAGACCTAACTATCCCTACTTATATCAAGTATTATTAGACTTCATAAATATAGAGTTACAATTGGATATATTAAATTTATGAGTAGTTTTCTTTTCTTTAAAAAACATAAAAATATATGAAATTATTTTTTATTAAATCTTCTCAAATTAATACATAGTGATTAAATATTAAAATTTAGTGGAGAAATGGGTATTGGGAGTATTGGGAATTGTAAGAAAAGAGAATCCTTATTTTTAGTGAGATTTCAAAATCATGTCTTGAAAAAAGTGAATGATTTATTATTATATTACCTCTAGTTGTATTTATTTAAAGGTAAAAATAGGGGAGAAGACATGACAAAAGAGCAACTACCAGTTGTATTTATTTAAAGGTAAAAATAGGAGAGAGAGAGGGAGGGATGTAGGGCGGGAGATTAGGTGTAAGAAGAAGTTAGTTGATATTGAAATTCGAGTTCTAGTAGTAACGATTATTGGGATTCTCGAGTATTTGAACCCTAGCACAAACTTGCCCTTACTGATTCTTTTGTATAGACTTGCTAGCCTTCCCAAAATCTGATAGTTATAGCAGTTTACAGAGTGTTGTATTCTTTTTTTTTTTTGTGTGTGTGTGTGCGCACCAGTCATTTAAGCTTGATCGGAGTAGGTTGTTTCATATTGCAAGGAACTTATATCTCCTAGAGTGGATATGTAGAAACTAATTTTATATCTCCTATTCTCCATCGTCTCTACATGTGATTCCATCCTTGTCATGGCAGGGTCAGATCAATTGATAGAGTCAAGGGCCGACACAAAAGAACACTATGGAAATTCTAAAAATTTACTAATGGACAGAACATCAATATAAAAAATAAGATATGTTGTCAAAAAAAAATTAAGATATATTGTGAAACGAAAAAGAGACCAAACTCCCGCGATAAATTCCATCCCAACCCAATGGCCGATTCCTTCGGACAATATTCCGTCCCCAGCTGAAGCCGGAAAGAATGATCTCCAAGAAAATCTAATCAAGGAATACAAAAGCAATATAAAGACTCAATAATCTAAACCTTTTACCTAAGCAATTAAGCCGATGGGCCAATTAATTTATTCACCAACTTAAATTAAAACCCTAAAAGTAATTAATAAGAAGCGTATCATAAAAATTATTATTGTTGATATTGCTGTATGGGTACAAACGTCCAAAAATATTCCAACTCTTATAAGAGGGAAGATTAGACTAAACCTCAAGGGCATATTCTGTAATTAACCCCAAATCGTATTTCTCACTACCTGAGTTATCACTAGCTTGCTTTTATGAAGAGAAACTTGCCTTTACATTACTTGACGCACTGCTTGAATTCCGTCTTCTTTTGAGGCAGATGTTGGGCGAAAACTTATATCCTCTCGTCGAGCAACTGGAGCCCGAGATGGCAGCTAAGGTGACGGGCATGCTTCTAGAAATGGATCAGACGGAGGTTTTGCACTTATTAGAGTCGCCAGAATCCCTTAAAGCTAAAGTTGGAGAGGCTATGGACGTGCTGAGGAATGTGTCGCAGCAGCAGCAGGCCGGAGGCACTACAGCCGAGCAGTTGGCTGCTTTGTCGTTGAACGAATGATCGACTTAATTTTCGGGTCGGTCGCAAGAGGAGTTTAATAATTATTGTTGGTTTGAAATTTTTTTTAGCACTTTGAATTTGGAACTATTTAATGCGGCACTGGTTTCTTAGTATGCTTGTGAGTCGGGATTGAGAGTTTGGTGGCGTTTGCTCCAGCTGATGTTTTCTTATACTTGGATGTGTTCAAAGATTGTGTTTGTGTCTGTGTTTTTGTTCTGTTTTTTGTGAGCCTGTTGGTTCTGTTGCTGTTTTACTTGTATTTTTTTCTTTTATAACCATTTTTCTATCATGTGCCCTACAGGCACATGATAAGACTTAAGACTCCATAAAAGGAAATAATAATCAAAGATTTTATAATGATAATTGAAATACAGCACTATTTTTATCATAACATGAAAAATATTTGGATATATTTTTCTTTTATGGGGTCTTATCATGTGCCTTGGGGATAATCAAATAATTTTCAATTTTTAAGAGTTATATTTTCAGATACATAAAATGTATTTTCACCTAGAGGGTGGAGGTTGGGATCACGAAAGCAAGAATAAGAACCGGAAGAAACAAATTTTGAACAATAATCACGATAATTAAACTTGTTCATTACTATTTCGGAATGGATCATCAAGAGTACTCCAATTATATTTCGTCTAACTTTGATGATTTATTTCGTGATGTAGCCTCTTGTATGCGCACACTACAAGTCCTCTTGGCTAAAGGCTCCAATTATTATGTATTACGCGACTAGAATTAGCTTCCTTGTTAACACTTCAAATAACTAAATCTAAATTACCAGACAACACAATAACCGTAACTAACGACTCGAACATCGATCATACTTTGATCAATACAGTTCAAAACATGACTTTGATCACAACACCGATTCATTCTAAAAATTATCATTATGTTCTCCGAATCAATCTATCGTGGACTTTAAAGAACTCCACCAAGAAGCTAAGGAACACAACACAACTATGATGAAAAGTCTACGATTCCAAAATGATCGTCAATCCGGCATAACCATACTACTATGTTCATCAAGATCTAATCGCTAACTCGAATCCAAGTTCTAATGTATTCTACTACGACGAGTTTCCTGGTAGTAATCATATTACTCCAATGCTATATTAACAAGGTCTATAACAACATATAATTCGAGTTCCTTTAAGGTTAAAATTTGTATGAAGTGTGTGATTATTATCACACGCTTGTCCTAAGCAAAAATCTGATTAATTTGATATACATATCATAATCTTCATCAACACGTGTTCATACCTCAAAAAATAATCACAAATCTTCATATCATGATAAAACCACAAAAGTCCAAGAATCATCATTATCTATCAATCAACAAAAAAGAACAAGGAATTTAACCATAGTTAACTTGGAGAACAATATTGACCAATTTTACCAAGAACAATCCTTACAAGTTTGCTCCAATACACAATATGATGATCCAAGCTGAATATCTCAAGTCCTTAAAGCACAAAAATGTTTGGAAGCATAATTTGAGGCTAAAAGAACGAAAAAATCTCACGAAATAAAGTGGGAAAGTCTAATGTAGACTACATGTCCCTTACATACATTACGACCTAATGTAAGTCCCTTTACGTACGTAACACCTTTTCTTTTGCGTATATAATGCAAACATGTAGCATTCGTCCAAAATTACTGAAGATCACGTATGCAATCAACCAAAATTATGTACATAATGTAATACCCGATTGTAAATTCATTCATATCATTAAGTTAATTGTCATTCAGTAATCTTTCGCTCAGTAATAATCATTCATCATTCATGTTCGTTCATCGTGTTCACTGTTTGACGTATTTGGAATCTTGAACCAGTTGTCATTCTTCGTTCAACATTGTTTGAGATTCGAGTTGAGAATACTATCATTATCATCGTTTTGGTAGCCTGTGTATGGGGTGTAGCGTACGCTACGTATTCTTTATAGCACGCTATTTGAGTACAGGTAGCGCACACTACCATTGATCATTAGTGCACGCTAGTGCAATTGAGGCAGAGCCCAGTCAGGTACTGGACTGAATTGGATGATTTATAGCGCACGCTATGATTGGAAAATAGCGTATGCTAGTTGTGTGTTGTAGCCCACGCTATCGCTTCATCAGCGCACGCTAACGTTTTGGAGACAGGCAATCCAGTAGGAACTTGACTGAGACAGGAAATTCTTAGCGCACGCTAGGAGTGGGTATAGCGTACGCAAGAGTTATTTTGGTAGCGCACACTAAGCATCAGTGTAGCGCGCGCTAAGGCTCGATCAGACTTTGGGCCAGTAGGTTCTGGACTCCAGTTGTTGGGTATCAAACATCAGTTAGCGCATGCTAATTTTGGGTAGCGCATGTTAAAGAGAAGGCGTTAGCGCATGCTACCAAGTTCGTAGTGAACGCTAACGAAGCAGTCATAACTCACTGGACTGGCCGGTGAACCCGCTAGCGCATGCTAATATCAGGAGCTAACGCGCGCTAAGCTGGTTCAGGTATAAATAGGACAGTTTAGTCCAGTTTCGACAGTTTCACATCTCACCTTCTCTCATGGGCGATTTTGGGCGATTCACGAAGTGTTCTTCGAGTTTCCATCAACTATCAACATCTTCAAGTTTCTAGTTCGGATTAATCTACATTTAATCTTCTCCATCACACCAAATCAAGGTAAACATTTCTTGAATCTAGAATTTTGGGATTTGAGTGTTTTCATTCCGATCTCTTTGAGTTAGCTTGCTTTTATGTTGGAATATGTTAGAAATGGATTATCTACCATGGATGCATGTATTCCTACGGATTTATTGGTGTATTTTTCGGATTTGTTGAGTATTTGGAGAATTATTCAAGAACACCCTAAGGGTTGACTTGGAATTTTTGTGGTTTCGACTAGATGTTGTCATAATCTCTAATGGAGTATTCCTATTAGATTATTTGATTGTATTGATGATGTTTTGATGGAGTTGAACTGCTCATTTGGAGGTTGGTTTCGATATTTTTGGGGTTGGTTGTAATCAATGGAAGAATGTTTGCAACATATTCGTTAGAATGCCCCCAATGAGTTTGGTTATTGTTGTATCGACTTTTGAGTTGGTTTTAATCGTGCTTGATACGTATATTAAGCGTTTTTTGGTAATTATGTTATTTAAGGTTGTTCGAGTTACCGATAATTCTATTAAGGACGTTTGTTCGAGGGAGGATTTTTCATCACCGGTATTGAGGCAAGTTAATTCTTGCTCGGTTAAAAGGATATTCATTCCTTTCGTTGTTGTTCATTCATATTCATAATTCATTCATAGTATATTAATCATGTTGAGATTTGTAATTATCAAACTAATCATTCATTTCACGAGGAACGACGGTTCCAATCATTTCAGTGAGCTATCATTCATTTCATTATTATTTCATCTCGGTGAGTCATTCTTGACCCTTGTCGATTTGCTATTCATTGGTATTCATCATGGTCACTTTTGCTCTTGTGATATTCTGGGTTCATATTGCGTGGCCGGGTGGTTATGTGTGGAATTTTTAGTCGGGCACACGATAGTCATGTGATGTGGGTTCACCGACACAATGGACTGTGCACACGGTAACGTGCCTCCATGAGACTAATTATGTACAAGTGCGGGTGTGTAAAGACACTCGTCTTGTGCACTTTCACGTCCCATTACGGGCGTACTATGATGCCCCTCTTCACTTGATTTCATAACTAATATATATAATGATTGTGCTTGTTCAACTCTTGAGGATTGTTGTTCTGTGTAACTGACCCCGTTGGGGATATTGCTTTTCAGGTCATGGTAAGGAAAAAGCACGGGAAGAGAATGTTGACGGCGAGGAGTCCCAGTGATACTAGTAGGGGGCCCCAGTCTCTTCATTTGTTCATGTTTCTTTGTCATGTATTTTCCACTGCAGTTCTGTTTGGATTTTTATTTCATTCAGTGTTGTATATTTTATCTTCATATGAAATATACATGTATTCTGTATTCCTGGGTGTGTTGTACTCGAAACTCCTCATTGGAGTAATTGATGATATAATGTAGTTCGGTACTACATTATATTCTGTAATTCATTAACTTTCATTCACCTGGTGGGTCCCAATCGGGGGTCCACGACACTGTAATGTCCGCCTAGTTTGGGATGTTACAGAGTTGGTATCGGAGCGTGGTTTTGAATACTACCTTACAAGTCATGTTTCATTTGAATCATCGTTCATCGGACTAGTATCATTGGTCTTTCGCGTCACGTGTGACCTGTGCAAGCACCAAGCCCCTCAGACCGAAAGAACTGTAAGATTTCTGACGCCATGGTATAATTTCTGGAGATAAGAATCACTCATTCATCATTCATCAGCCAACAATCCTCAATCATCATTTTTATTTTTGATCATGTCGATCATGTTAACTCATTAATCACTCAGTTCATTTCATTGATCAGTTGTTGATCTTGTGGATCGTATCATTAATCTTGTTAACTTGTTCAAGATAATCATTTCAAGATTTCCATCAGATAATCATGTCACCTCAGTTGATCCTTCATGTAATCGTGGTGTTAGAGCACGTATGCTCATTACTATCATTTCATAACGTAATCATAATGCGGTACTCATGCGAGATCTATAATTATCATGTGACTTTCCTACTTCAGTATGGAGAGAGCCGTTAGAGGATGCAGGGGAAGAGGCCGCGGTGCGGGCCGAAACCCGGAAGCACGAGTGAATACCCGTGCGAACGCGAGGAATAATGTCAATTCAACTAGCAGCGACGCTGCCACTAATTCACCTGGAAATAATCATTCACCGTCAGGAAGCAGTACCTGAGATACAGCTCAATCAGAAGGTGTTCGGGTTGATCCACTCGCGTTTATGCAGGGCATGATGGCCCAAAAGACTCAGATGACACATTTGATGGAAACGATGCAGAACTCAGCCACTCAGGCTCAACAAGCCCCTCTGCCGCCACCTCAGAGGCAAGAGAGGAGTGTGAGCAGTATCATCAACGACATCTCTCGCGAGAGGCCACCTACCTTCGAGGGCTTATCTGAGCCGCGGACATTATTCACTGGATTGAACATTTTGAGAAGTTGTTTGCTATGGTGGAGTGTCCCTAAGGGCACAAAGTTTCAGTCGCGGCTTACTATCTGGGTAAGAGCGTTCACTCTTGGTGGCTATCTTAAAGCCAACCGATGGATCTTGTACTTGGGACCAGTTCAAGACCCTCATGATGGAAAGGTATTATCCGACCCTACTCAGGTAGGCCAAGTTGTCAGAGTTACTCAGTCCCGACCCCTCAATGGAAGATGATGTTCTCGCCATTGCCGAGAAGTTTCAGGAGCTGCTTCCATTCGCCTCATCCATTATCCACTCCGAGGTGGATTAGATCAAGTACTTCAGTAAGAGGTTGAAACCTCGTTTGCGACTACAATTACTTAATCATCATTGCACCACTCTGGCCGAATTCATCGAGAAAGCTCTTGCTTATGAGCTTACTGCGAAGGAAATTGCTAAGCATCAAACTTCATCTTCTGGCAAGAAATCGAAGAAGCGTAATCAGTCCGAAGGCAGTCAGGAAACCTTCAAGAAGCCTCATGCGGGCTCTACTTTTACTGAGCGACCTCCTATGGCGCGTAAACCTGCGGAATCTCAGACCCGAGCGGGCAGTTCGGCCATCACCTGTTTCAATTGTGGAGAACATGGTCATTTAAGCACTAAGTGTCCGAGGCTGACTATCACGTGCAATAACTGTGGGATTGCTGGGCATAAGGCCCGTTTCTGCCGAAGAGACTCCAAGCCTACTCCGGCGACATCTCAGGCCCCGAAACAATCAACAGTTTAAAATCAGGCCATTCAGTCCGCGTCGTTCAAGACGACGGGAGCGAATAAAGGCGGAGCCCACAGCTATCAGACAGGAGCATCCGGTGCAGGGACTAGCAAGCCCCAAATTTATGAGATGAAGAGAGCCGACGATCCAGAGGCCCGAATGATCTCAGGTACACTCAAAATCTTATCTCAATCTGTGTGTACCCTTTTTGATATTGGTGCATCGCATTCATTCATTTCCGAGTCATGCTTGAGTAGACTTCATCTGGATAGTGCTACTAGTTGTGAACCTTATATCATTGGACTACCAGACGGTAGAAGAATTATCGGAGACCGTGAGATTAAGAATTGTCCGATTCAGCTTCATGGCCGTGATTGGTTAGCAGACCTGATCGTGGTAGATTTACCTAGAGACGATGTTATTTTGGGTATTGATTGGATGGATCGTCACGATGCCATCCTTAGTGTCCGTAAGCGTATGGTCACTATTATTTCAGACGATGGAGTCGAGTATGTATTTCAAGGGAGTAATCCCAGTTGTTCCGAAAGAGTTATCAATATGATGAAAGCAGTGAAATTACTCAATCAGGGGTGTGTTGGTTATTGGTGCTATATGACCAAGACCGAAAAATCATCATTGATGTTGGCGGATATTCCTGTAGTGAGAGAATATGCCGATGTATTTCCAGACGAGTTACCTGGTTTACCTCCGTAGAGAGATATGGAATTCACGATAGAGTTGGAGCCTGGTACATCTCCAATATCGAAAGTACCGTATCGTATGGCCCCGACTGAAATGCAGGAATTGAAGAATCATCTGGAGGAATTGACCGAGAAGGGTTATATACTACCGAGTGCATCTCCGTGAGGAGCACCCGTGTTATTTGTCAAGAAGAAGGATGGTTCTTTTCGCTTGTGCATTGATTATCGAGAGCTGAACAGGGTGACGATCAAGAATAAATATCCCCTACCCCGCATCGATGATCTTTTGGATCAACTTCAGGGAGCTTCGGTATTTCCCAAGATCGATTTGAGATTTGGGTATCATCAGTTGCGAATTCGAGAGTCGGATATTGCTAGAACAACATTTCGAACACGCTTTGGTCATTACGAGTTTGTGGTGATGCCGTTTGGGTTAACTAACGCACCTGCTGTATTCATGGAGTTGATGAACTGAGTTTTCATCGACTATTTAGACCAGTTCGTGGTTGTTTTCATAGACGATATTTTGATTTATTCTCGTTATCGAGAGGAGCACGAATTTCACCTTCATCAGGTTCTCGAAGTGTTGAGATGAGAGCAACTCTATGGAAAGTTTTCCAAATGTGAATTCTAGATGTCCGAGGTGACGTTTCTCGAACATGTGATTTCATCCGACGTAGTACGTGTCGATCCTCAGAAGACGGAGGCTATCCGAGATTGGCAACCTCCGAAGAATGTTAAGGAAATCCGAAGCTTACTCGGATTAGCTGGTTATTATCGGCGATTTTTGGAAGGATTTTCTAAAATCGCTCAACCTATGACGAACTTTTTGCAGAAGGATAAGAAATACACGTGGTCTGACACGTGTCAACGGAGTTTTGAAGAGCTCAAGAGTCGTTTAATCTCAGCGCCTGTCCTTTCCTTACCACAAGGGACGGAAGGATTCGTGGTTTATAGTGACGTGTCTGGACAAGGTCTCAGATGTGTATTAATGCAGAACGGTAAAGTGATTGCCTATGCTTCGCGGCAACTGAGACCTTATGAGGTCAAATATCCGACCCATGACCTGGAGCTAGCGGCCGTGGTATTCGCATTAAAGATTTGGCATCATTACCTATATGGCGTCACCTGTTAGATTTTCACCGATCATAAGAGTTTGAAATATATATTTACTCAGAAGGAGTTAAATATGCATCAGAGACGGTGGTTGGAACTGATTAAAGATTATGATATTGAGATACAATATCACCCGGGTAAGGCGAATGTTGTTGCCGATGCCTTGAGTCGTAAGTTCGTTAAGGAGCAAATGCTTGCTCGTTCAACCATTCGGAAGGAGCTTCAACAAGAGTTCCTAGAGCATGAGATCGAGGTTTGGTTACAGCGAGTTCAAGGGCAACTCTGCATGCTAGAGATTTCATCACCACTTGAGGAAGCGATCAGAGTGAATCAGGGTTCAGACCCATTTTTGTTGCGCATCCGAGAGGATGTGGCTCAGGGGAAGGCCCGTGGATTTATGGTCCACGAGGATGGACTTTTTCGATTTAAGAACCGGCTTTGCGTTCCGTCGGAAGATGAGTTGAAAAAATCGATTTTGAGAGAGGCCCATGCTACCCCTTATTCTATTCATCCGGGGTCTAGCAAGATGTATAAGGACTTGAAACAAAATTACTGGTGGAGTAATATGAAGCGAGAAGTCGCAGAATTTGTTTCGGGATGTCTGACCTGTCAGCAAGTCAAGGTAGAACATCAGCGATCGGCGGGTATGCTGAAACCACTTCCTATTCCAGAATGGAAGTGGGAGGATATTTCAATGGACTTCATCACGAGTTTGCCAACGGGATACAATTTGGGTAATTGTGGACCGTTTAACTAAGTCAGCTCATTTTTTTGAGATTAAGGATGCGTGGGGTCCCGAGAGGCTTGCCCAGTTATTCATCAAAGAGATAGTGAGACTGAACGGTACTCCTAAGAGTATCGTTTCTGATCCTGATGGGCGATTCGTGTCGCACTTTTGGAAATCCATTCATCGTGCCATGGTAACTCAGCTCAATTTCAGCACGACTTTTCATCCTCAGTCCGACGGACAATCAGAGGGAACTATTCAGACGTTGGAGGAATTAAGATGGCACCTTACGAGGCCTTATACGGTTGTCGTTGTCGATCTCCCTTATGCTGGGATGACTTATCAGAATCAATTGGCACTGAACCCGATATGCTTATCGTCGCCCACGAGAAGATAGCTTTGATCAAGAGTCGTTTGTTGACCGCTCAGAGTCGACAAAAATCATATGCGTATTCGTCGTCGACCATTAGAGTTTGAGGCAGGTGACCATGTTTTGGTCAAGGTATCCCCGAGTCGAGGTATCTTCCATTTCGGGAAGCGGGGTAAGTTGAGTCTGAGGTTCATTGGACCGTTTGAGATTTTGGATCGAGTAGGCGATATGGCTTATCGACTGGATTTACCTCTAGCCTTGAGCCGAATTCATAACATGTTTCATGTCTCTCAGTTGCGGAGGTATGTTGTCGACCCTAGTCACATACTTCAGTTCGATGAAATCGAGAGCGCGGATGATCATATGTACGAGGAGCGCCCTGTACGAATCTTAGAGCGGCGAATCAAACAGTTAAGGAACAAGACGATTCCTTTGGTTAAGATTCAGTGGTCTAGACACGGAGTCGAAGAGGCTACTTGGGAAACCGAGGATATTATGCGGGAGAGTTATCCCAATTTGTTTGACCCCTAATTTCGAGGACGAAACTCTTTTTAAGGGGGGAGTATGTAATACCCGATTGTAAATTCATTCATTATCATTCAGCTAATTGTCATTCAGTAATCTTTCACTCAGTAATAATCATTCATCATTCATGTTCGTTCATCGTGTTCACTGTTTGGCGTATTTGGAATCTTGGACCAGTTGTCATTCGTCGTTCAACATTGTTTGAGATTCGAGTTGAGAATACTATCATTATCATCGTTCTGGTAGCCTTTGTATGGGGTGTAGCATGCACTACGTACTCTTTATAGCGCACGCTATTTGAGTACAGCTAGCGCACGCTACCATTGATCATTAGCGCACACTAGTGCAATTGAGGCAGAGTCCAATCAGGTACTGGACTGAATTGGATGATTTCTAGCGCACGCTATGATTGGAAAATAGCGTATGCTAGTTGTGCGTTGTAGCGCACGCTAACATTTTGGAGATAGGCAGTCCAGTAGGAACTGGACTGAGACAGGAGATTCTTAACGCACGCTAGGAGTGGGTATAGCGTACGCAAGAGTTATTTTGGTAGCTCATGCTAAGCATCAGGGTAGCGCGCGCTAAGGCTCGATCATACTTTGGGACAGTAGGTTCTGGACTCCAGTTGTTGGGTATCAAACATTAGTTAGCGCACGCTAATTTTGGGTAGCGCACGCTAAAAAGAAGGCGTTAGCGCATGCTACCAAGTTCGTAGCGCACGTTAACGAAGCAGTCAGAACTCATTGGACTGGCCGGTGAACCCGCTAGCGCACGCTAATATCAGGAGCTAGCGCGCGCTAAGCTGGTTCAGGTATAAATAGGACAATTTAGTCTAGTTTTGGCATTTTCACATCTCACCTTCTCTCACGGGCGATTTTGGGCGATTCACGAAGTGTTCTTCGAGCTGCAATCAACTATCAACATCTTCAAGCTTCTAGTTCAGATTAATCAACATTTAATCTTCTCCATCACACCAAATCAAGGTAAACATTTTTGAATCTAGAATTTTGGGACTTGAGTGTTTTCATTCAGATCTCTTCTAGTTAGCTTGCTTTTATGTTGAAATATGTTAGAAATGGATTATTAACCATGGATGCATGTATTCCTACATATGTATTGGTGTATTTTTCGGATTTGTTGAGTATTTGGAGAATTATTCAAGAACACCCTAAGGGTTGACTTTGGTATTTTTGGGGTTTCGACTAGATGTTGTCGTAATCTCGAATGGAGTATTCTTATTGGATTATTTGATTATATTGATGATGTTTTGTTGGAGTTGAACTACTCATTTGGAGGTTGGTTTCAATATTTTTGGGGTTGGTTGTAATCAATGGAAGAATGTTTGCAACGTATTCGTTAGAATGCCCCAATGAGTTTGGTTATTGTTGTATCGATTTTTGAGTTGGTTTTAATCGTGCTTGATACGTATATTAAGCGTTTGTTGGTAATTATGTTATTCAAGGTTGTTCGAGTGACCGATAATTCTATTAAGGACGTTTGTTCGAGGGGGGACTTTTCATCACCGGTATTGAGGCAAGTTAATTCTTGCTCGGTTAAAAGGATATTCATTCCTTTCGTTGTTGTTCATTCATATTCATAATTCATTCATAGTATATTAATCATGTTGAGATTTGTAATTATCAAACTAATCATTCATTTCACGAGGAACGACGGTTCCAATCATTTCAGTGAGCTAACATTCATTTCATTATTATTTCATCTCGGTGAGTCATTCTCGACCCTTGTCGATTTGCTATTCATTGATATTCATCATGGTCACTTTTTATCTTGTGACATTCTGGGTTCATATTGCGTGGCCGGGTGGTTATGTGTGGAATTTTTAGTCGGGCACACGATAGTCATGTGATGCGGGTTCGCCAACACAATAGACTGTACACATGGTAACGTGTCTCCGTGAGACTACACAGAACAAAAATCCTCAAGAGTTGAACAAGCACAATCATTATATATATTAGTTATGAAATCAAGTGAAGAGGGGCATCATAGTACGCCCGTAATGGGACATGCAAGGAAAAAGCACGGGAAGAGAACGGTGACGGCGAGGAATCCCAGTGATACTAGTAGGGGGCCCCAGTCTCTTCATTTGTTCATGTTTCTTTGTCATGTATTTTCCACTGCAGTTCTGTTTGGATTTTTATTTCATTCAGTGTTGTATATTTTATCTTCATATGAAATATACATGTATTCTATATTCCTGGGTGTGTTGTACTCGAAACTCCTCATCGGAGTAATTGATGATATAATGTGGTTCGATACTACATTGTATTGTGTAATTCATTAACTTTTATTCGCCTGGTGGGTCCCAGTCGGGATCCACAATACTGTAATGTCCGCCTAGTTTGGGGTGTTACACATAATATGTAACATCCCCGGTCCGGTCCGAGAATATTACAGCGCCGTAGATCCTTCCCCTAGGGATCTACCAAGCTGAACACCGACTATTGACCATAAAGTCTGACCGACAGGGTCAAACAACTCCATAAATACAGATAAACAAGTCAATGACTGACTAAAGGGCCGCCAAGGCCACCCAACGACATAATAGTAATTAATTCAAAACGCAACTCCAATACAACTCATTCTCACATAGGGGTACAAATACAACATCATATCCATACAAGGGTAAGAATACATAATGGGAGAATATACCACTCAATGAGTGACACATACACCAACTCTCATGTGATTAGCATCATCGCCTTTCATCATCTTTTATGTCGACCCTGTGACTGCTCTCACGAATTAGGAGTGCCTAAAATGCATAAAACTTATATTTCCCATTTAAGGGGTTAGTAATTTGAATTTGCTATGTTAGCTATGCAAATATACCACACAAATATCAGCGATTGATCAAAACAATGATAAACCTTGATGAAGAATTCCCGAGAGGTTTTAGAGTTTAGATAACAAGCTCAACACTAGGAAAAAAATATTTTAGCATCTCGAGGATTTTATAAAATAGAAATATTTTAAGACTTCCAGTCCTTAGTTATAAACCTTTTGAAAATCATTAGGGTCTCAGCCCAAAGTTCATTCAGTTCTCAATAGAATATAATCACGGTCCACGATCCAACTGTAACACCCCAATCCACTAAGGGATATTACAAGCCGCATACCATTTCCTCAAGGATCTACCAGGCTGGTAACTAAAATCAAACATCTCCACATCGCCTTTAAGGCTACAATGACTCAGTAGACCAATTTGGTCTTTCAATTAATATATACAACTCAAACTCAATACGTACCCATGCAGGGGTCAAAATACAACACACTCCCGTACAACGGGGAAAAATACTGCAGCGGAAATAAAGTACAACTAAACCAAAACGACATCGCACAGGCCCTCATGTGATTAGTATCGATCATCATTCATCATCCTTCGTACCAACCCTGTGTTATGCTCCCTAAGGCCCTGCACATACCTGAATGCAATACAGACATCCATCCCACGATTAATCGGGGGTTAGCAAAATTCCACTATTTCGCTTGTGCAAGTACAAAGTGCAAATACGAGTCATACAAATCATATTCCAAGAATAACAATAATCAGGAATCCTCAAAAATTCAAACATAACGAAAAATATTTCCCGAGGCAAGAGTTTGAGTAAAACTTTCCAAATTCGAAAGATCAAAAATCACGAGAACAGTTTGCAAAATGGTTTAAAATGCCCTCGGGAGTTTTAACGGAAAATAATTTAGGACTATCAAATCCTTCTCTTTCCAAAACTAACAGGGGTCACAGCCCAAAGATTTGCTTTCTCAAATAAAAACCAACAACAATCCACAGGGTTCAAAGCCCACGTCACGTGTCCTCGACGAACATGAAATCAACAAAACATAACCACCCAAGATACGAAATCTCGATAACACATCCAAGGTACTCGACCTGGCAAAATACATTTCCGGAAACGCCATAACCCAAAACACAATTATAAAAATGCACCACAATTAATCGTGGATCCACGCCTCTGTGGACCCCTACCTAGATCCGTAGGATCTAACCCGTAGTGGTTAAAATTCAAGCTCATGGATCCACGCCTATGTGGACCCATACCAAGACCCCGTCAGATCTAACCCGTAGTGAGCAAAAGCCAAGCTCATGGATCCACGCCTCTGTGGACCCCTACCGAGACCCCGTCAGATCTAACCCGTAGTGAGCAAAAGCCAAGCTCGTGGATCCACGCCTCTGTGGACACCTACCGAGACCCCGTCGGATCTAACCCATAGTGTGCGAAAGCCAAGCTCGTGGATCCATGCCTCTGTGGACCCCTACCGAGACGCCGTCAAATCTAACCCGTAGTGAGCATACACACACATAACATAGTACACTAAGGATATCCAAACAATTCACCCGGAGGCAACAAACACTTAGCACGACGCAAACGTCAAACCACAACGCACTGAAATGAGGCAATATATGTACACACACATTATCAAGCGCAACATCAACACCAAACATATCCATAGGATTCACGTAATTATTTACGCAACACACCAATCACAAAATACACACGGGTTTTGAAAGAGAGCCTTTAACGAGGCTAAACCGAATCTTTTGAAAGTTCATTCCAAACAACTAAACAAACACACCAAGACGATCACCAATCATCATATCCGCAAAACAAGAAATGTATGAACAAGATACCTGCCTCGAATAATCACAAACGTGGAGAATCGACCGAAGTAGGATGGCACAAACCGACTATGAACCTGCCAACTCCGCCGAACGCCAACTCGTGACAATAAACTACGAACGACAATAACAACAATGAAATTGAATTCCATAATATGACCCAAAGCCGCTGAATCAAAGGAACAAACGACGAAAGTTCAAGGGTTTCCCCCCAAATGGCCAAGAACGAGAATCGACCCGATGAAATCATGAAAACGAAATTCTAAACCATGGGTTATGATCAACATGACTAGATAAGAACAAAGGAATCAACGATTTCGGATTAAACTCATGAAATCAAGACAAACCCCCAAATATTCCCGAAATAGGGTTCTAGGATTATTACCTTCGATCTAGAAGGCAAGGAGGAGATTTGTTGATGTTAATCAACAACAATAACCCAAGAAACAGGATGGATTGAAATTTCTGAAGATTGGAATCGACCAAATCACCCAAAATCGCACGAACCCGCCGGTAGGAACGAAAATAGAAGAAAATAGGAGAGAAAAAGGGGTCTGTCCGTTTTAAGGTAGACTGCTATGTATGGCCGTACATAGCAGGAGATACGGCCGTAAGTATAGTGAGTTACGGCCGTAAGTAAAGACAGGTACGGCCGTATGTATGTTAATTGGCCCGAACGACCCCGAAACTCGAACCTAAATATAAACCGAAGATACAGTTATGAAGTACTCGCAAAGACGAATCTAAGCGCTAAGAGAACACACGATTCCGACCACTCGAAAGCTCGAAATTCGACAACGGAAGTAATTACCCCAAACTTTGAGAAATTACGAAAATTGCCCAAAACGTCCGAAATACACGATACACAATCGAAACACCAAGCAAAAGCTCGCAACATGCATAATAACGTTAAATGAACTTACGAGAAACTCAAAACAACAGTTTCAGATGAGATTCGCAAGAATCGAACTCAATCTCTCGAATACATCGTTCTTTTTGTTATAAATGCAAAAATTAGTACGCAATAATTATAGAGATATTATATATATATGGTTTTCTTCATAATGAGATATTTGAAAACGAGGGACATGAAGATCATGGAGGGCGGCACAATCTCTCGACGTGAAAAATTTAGATAATAAGAGTTGATAGTGAGAAGCTAAAGGAATTGTTCTCTCCTTTTGGTAATATACATCATGCTGCAAAGTGTAGTTAATCGGTGGAGAAATTATAAGGTGCTGATGGCCGCGTGTCAATACACGGGAGCAATGTTGGTAGAAAATCCATACATGCGCCACTAATTTACCAAATCGTGTATTGACTCGTATCATCAGGTATCTAGCTCTTTATAATTTTTTGTAATTAGCGGGAAAGGCTTATGTATTTTTCTTTTATTGTAAGTTTTGATCATTAGGAAATGGTCAACTACAAACATTCAAATGCCATAAATCATGATTATCATTTCTTACTTTCTACTTGAGTTAATAAAATTTTACTTGAGAATCATTTTAATGGATTAGAATATCACCAAAGGAATGGCAAAATGGTTTAGCAAGAAAGCCCCTTTATTTGGCCATTGCTGAAAAAAGAAGATAGTTAGAAGAGCTCGACTGGGAGTCGGATATTATAGATCCGAATTTATGAAGCAATATGACCCAAACACAATACACAAAGTATGAGTAGATGGGTTGGCCGAAGTATTTACATCATTTACTTATTTATCTCTTACATAAGGCGAGTTCATGATGCGTCATGAACTCCCGGGTCCATTGCATCGACTTTAGGTACCTTTTCTTTAAAACAAGACTGTTACAACCAACAAAATTAAAAATTGACAACTTGTGATGAGTTTTTCAAAGTGCACAATATACAAAAAGGATTTATCAGAATTAAAATTTATACGAGTCTAAACTTATACTCCTTGTGTCATCCTCTTTCATATGTACGGAAAGTGTATAATCTTTAGGTACAACGGAAAGTGCTAACCCTCATGAGAATTTAGCATAATTACAAAGGGAACCCAGTTGTCTTTCAAAATTACAAAATACCCCCACTAACATTTGTTTCTCACTAAAAATAGCATTCTCAAAATAAGGTACTTGTGAAATAAATACAAACTACAAGGACCGGTTTTATCATTTTAGGGGTTATTTTAATTTTGAGACAAAAAATGACTAGATTTTTTTCGGGATTAGGCTAGACCTTGGGGTAGTTTTTGTAATTATCCATTTTTTTTTTTTTTTTGCATGCAGATTCTTGAGAAAATCACATATAAACACTTTCCTCATGATTTGCTGGCTGCCTGTGCACTTTCCTTCATTTCAAACAAGGCATCTTCAAAACACTTGGCTAAAACCTTTGGGTCTGGGATTATGTCTTTGGCAACTAGAATTTGCAAATCGGCCATTCCTGAATAACTCACCATATGCATTGTAATTGCCTACAAATAGCCACACACACACAACAACATCTAAGCCTTAGTTCCAAAATGATTTGGGGTCGGCACACACACACACACCCAAAAAAAAAAAAAAAAAAAAAAAGAGGAAAGAAGCAAAACATAAGCAGCATTGTTTTTGTAAATAAACATTCTAAAATTAAGCCCAAATTATACTCCAGTTCATGTTTCGAAAATACTTCTCATCCCATTTAAAGAGTTCAATTGTTTTACATCCGATGCTTACTTTTATATGGATACGTGTGGTCTAAATAAGTTGCCAATTTTTTCCAATTATATCCGAACTTATTAACTGTTTTAGACCACACGTATCCATATAAAGAGTTCATTTCGGATAATATATAACTTTTTATGAATTGGATGTAAAATATCGGATGGATACTTTTAACGCCATCCGTTCTGTTCCCTAGTTAACAAGTTCGGATATAATTGGAAAAAATTGGCAACGAAAAGCTTATTTTGAAGTTCGGATATAATTGGAAAAAATTGGCAACGAAAAGCTTATGTCGTGTACTGTAGCTAGTAATTCATAAAAAGTTATATATTATCCGAAATGAACTCTTTATGTGGAACGGAACGGAAGGTGTTAACATTTTTGGCAAGTAGAAAATATTACATGTGGTAGACTGCTTGATGTCACTCTAATGTGCTTTACAGGGTTGCCGGCCATCGTGATTTCTTCCCGGGGACCAATAATGTTCGACATTGTGAAAGTTGTGTTGCAAAGAATCCGGTAATTGAGAATGCAAGCTAGCTACACGGGAAGAAGCAGGAACTATGTCAATTCTTTAGGTTAATTACAAAAAACACCCAATTGTTTTTCAAAATTGCAAATTCTTATTGACATATTTTTTTTCCAATCCTCAAGAAAAGGGTATTTAAGGAGGCATTTTTTAATTAAAGGGGAAAAACAGAAGTTTTAAGAAATTTAAGGACAAATCACGTCTGTGTTAAATTTCGGCCCCCTACTTTATAAACAATCTCCTTACATTCACAAAAATACTACAGTGACAAGGGCCGGCTCTGACCTTCCGGACGGCCATGGCACAAATGAAAGAAGAAAGCCCGTAAAGAAAATACGAAATTAGAATTTTATACATCCTTTTTTATTAAATTTCCATCATCAAAAGTATTAAAAAAGTGAACATCAACTATGTCGGGATCAGTGACATGAAAATCTAGTATAATTCAGTGGTTTAAGATTAGTTAATACTATAAATTCATGCAAGTCAAAGATTAATACAACATCCTTGCAAGTTGTTCTCATCCAATGAAATAAGAATTTTCTAATGACTAAGAAAAAAAAATGTTTTCAAAAACTTCAAATTATTTAAAGTTACTCTGTCAATATAAAATAGCAACATCCACTCTTATATACATCCGGCTGTAATTCGATCAAGTCAAACATTACCAGGTTTGGACACGAGTCCGACTACGAAACTCGAAGCTCGAAACTCAGTTATAGCTTGACCAAGCTCTAATTTTTTCGAGTTCGAGCTCGACTGGAGATACATAATATTACAAAAGCTACTATTTGTTCTGTTATTAAGAGTACTATTAATTATATAGTTGGGATATATCTGTAGAAAAGTAAATATAGTAAGAGTGAAATAGTAAATCTATTAATGCTCGATTAGGTTCGCCGGCCTACGTTTGGTCATTTTTGTAAGTACTTTTATTGTTGTTTTAGTCGCGTAATGTCATGTTTTTCGTGATTTTTGTCTCGTTTCTTGGGATTTTTAGCCATTTCCACATTTTAAGTGATTTTTGTGAATTTTAAAAAAAATCTCATTATTCTTATGTATTTCATTGAGGTACAAACGGATCGAAAAAACTAGGTAGGGAGCAAAAACAGACCAATGGAGCACCCGAGCACCAAGTGATCGAGGGCTCCATTTATAGGCTCTGAGTAAACCTGTGACTCAGGGTACACCTGTCAGACCGAACCTGTGACAGGCTACTACCCACCAGACAGACCCTGACCGAGCGAGTCACCCTGGCTGGACCAAGGGCACGACCGACGTCGAGCCGTTTCGGACCGAGGCCTGACCGACCCCTAAGCGGATTTTTACCATTTGTTGTGTTTTTGGTCAAATCTATAGATGTTTTGACCACTTAATTCCAAGCTTTTCCCTCATTTTTCTAATTTCAAGTTTTAGGATATATTTCTCTTCAACTTTTCTCTCTCTATTTTTTCCCTTTCAAACCCTAGTTTTCAATTTCATTTTCAATTGCAATTCAATTCCAAACTTCAGTTAGGGGCTGTTTACTTTTTTTCCATTAATACCTGAATGGATTAAGCTGTCTGGGTGGATTAATCTGTCTGATTTGAAAAAATATCCTGTTGTTTCTTTCTTTTCTGAATGAACTATCTGAATGACAGAAATGACCATTTTACCCCTGTCCTTTTTGATAAAGGACGGATTGAGCATTTTAGTTTATATAATCAATTTAAATTACATGACATAATATTTATTTTAATTTATATTATAATATATATTCATAAATCATATTATAATTTTCAGGTATATTTAAATAATCAGACAATATTTTATAAATATATTAAGTTATATTTTAATATATATAGTTATATTAATTTTTTAATAGTCAATATAAAAAAATCAATTTAAATAATATAACATAATATATATTTTAATTTATATTATAATATATATTCATAAATCATATTATAATTTTTAGATATATTTAAATAATCGACAATATTTTTATAAATACATTAAGTTATATTTTAATATATATAGTTATATTAATTTTTTAATAGTCAATATAAAAATCAATTTAAATAATATAACATAATATATATTTTAATTTATATTATAATATATATTCATAAATTATATTATAATTTTCAGATATAATCGACAATATTTTTATAAATATATTAAGTTATATTTTAATATATAGTTATATTTTTTTATTTAATAGTCAATATAACAAAATCAAATTATATAATATAACATAATATATATTTTAATTTATATTATAATATATATTCATAAATCATATTATAATTTTTAGGTATATGTAAATAATCGACAATATTTTTATAAATATATTAAGTTATATTTTATTATATATAGTTATATTAATTTTTTAATAGTCAATATAAAAAATCAATTTATATAATATAACATAATATATATTTTAATTTATATTATAATATATATTCATAAATCATATTATAATTTTTAGGTATATGTAAATAATCAGACAATATTTTTATAAATATATTAAGTTATATTTTATTATATATAGTTATATTAATTTTTTTAATAGTCAATATAAAAAAAATCAATTTATATAATATAAACTAATATATATTTTAATTTATATTATAATATATATTATATATATATATAATATAAACTCAATTCTTTTATTATTAAAGAGGGTAATTTTGGTATATTGGGGAAGTATTTCCGTCTTAATGGTAAGGACACCCCAAAAGTTGCTTAATGAAAAAGACATTATTAAGATCATTAAGTAGAAAGTAAACAGCAAAATATAACTGATCGGTTAAGCTGATTAAGCATTAAGCTGATTAAGTAAAAAGTAAACAAGGCCTATGTCTCTTTTCGGCGCAAAGGCAACGTATTCAGTTAGTTGAATTTGAACTTGTCGTGAGTTAGTCGAGTCGGGGAAAATTGAGCGGAGAGTAGGTCTAGAGCTCAAATTCGAGCTTAGTGATAATCGACTCGATACTCTGTTTTTGAGAATTTAGTTCCTACTAAAATCTCGCCCGCAAGAGGACGAATCAATCGTAGTAGTGATAAATCGACTGGGGTCGTGTTCTGTCAAGGAAGTTTAGAAGGAGGCTCAAGTGAATAAAAATGCGAAATAAACGGAAATTTGTGCTAGAAAAAGACTAAATCCTAACATAGTTGAAAATTTGAATTATTAACTAAGGTATTGAAAAGCCATGCGGAAAATTAAAATAAAAACAAGTAGAAAATGATCACTAAGTAAAGGGAATGATAATTGCAATGTAAAAAGCAAGTAAAATTATATCTAAAACAATTCAACAAACACTTGAATTGCACAAAGTATCAAAGAGGACAAAATGCAATTTTAAAGTTTAGGGAGTCGGAATTGCCCCAATCCTACCAGGAATTTAGCCGGTATCAACAGTTGGATCTCGATTGGATAATGCCATTCGAATTACATTCAATTCCAATTTGAGGAATTTTTGGACAAATTGCCTCTCGGGTCAATTTTTTCCAAATTGGGTCAACTCAATTGCTAATCCTCATAAATCCTAGGTGAACTGAACTGAGTCGATTTTCCCCAACTTGCTAAAATTAGAGATTTGGCCACACATAATGTATGAGACCAAAAATAAAAGTGAAATAAGAGGAGAGAGAATCTAGAAAACAATGACAATTGAAGAAAAGTGGAGAAAAACTTGCTTGAACCATAAAAACTGAAAGTAAAAAGATCAATTAGACCATACAAAACCTTGAATTCGTAGAATAACCAAGCAATTACAAGTATAGTTAAGTCCCCAACTCTGTATGAGAAGATGGCCTCCAGCGAAATAAATTTCCATTTATTTCGCATTTTTATTCATTTGAGCCTCCTTCTAAACTTCCTTGACAGAACACGACTCGAGTTGATTTATCACTACTACGATTGATCCGTCCTCTTGCGGGCGAGATTTTAGTAGGAACTAAATTATCAAAAACAGCCTATCGAGTCGATTATCACTAAGCTCGAATTTGAGCTCGAGACCTACTCTCCGCTCAATTTTCCCCGACTCGACTAACTCACGACAAGTTCAAATTCAACTAACTGAATACGTTACCTTTGCACCGAAAAGAGACATAGTTAAGTCCCCAACTCTGTATGAGAAGATGGCCTCCAGCGAAATAAATTTCCATTTATTTCGCATTTTTATTCATTTGAGCCTCCTTCTAAACTTCCTTGACAGAACACGACTGAGTCGATTTATCACTACTACGATTGATCCGTCCTCTTGCGGGCGAGATTTTAGTAGGAACTAAATTATCAAAAACAGCCTATCGAGTCGATTATCACTAAGCTCGAGTTTGAGCTCGAGACATACTCTCCACTCAATTTTCCCCGACTAACTCACGACAAGTTCAAATTTAACTAACTGAATACGTTACCTTTGCGCCGAAAAGAGACATAGTTAAGTCCCCAACTCTGTATGAGAAGATGGCCTCCAGCGAAAGCTTTTTCTTGTCGATCATTGCTTTTGCTCTCTTCACAAACTGAATTGGATCTGAGTCACCTCTATGATAGTAAACAGGTAAGAGAAGCATACCAAATTTGTTGCCCCACTGTGTTTTAGAGTTACTATCCATAAGCATTGACATATCCTGAAAGGATTTAGTAGTTTACATTTCAAAACATGGGGAAAAAAGCAATTCAGTGAAGAATTTATCAATTGGTTTAATGGGAAAAATTTTCCCTAAAGTTTAGCCTAATTACAAAAAGAAAAAAAAAATTATCTACAGGAATTACAAAGATGAAATAAACCTCAAATATAAATACTTGGGTAATTTACACTATCGAATATATTTTACAAATGTACAAGAATATCATCCTGCTAATACAAGAACGACGATTTGAGCTGGTATCCAAATGTAACCATTGGGTGTTGGGCGCTTGACTAGTGTAACATTTCACATAAACAAAGTACTATTTAAAGGTATCCAATGCATCAGTTTTGTATATTTGTTTATGTTAAATTTATGTAATTAATTTCTAAATGTTGTATATATATAAAGAACTCTTGTTATTTTCTCTATTTTATAAATGCACCCTCAAGAAGTGGTGTTTATAGGTAAATACAAACCTCTAGAGAGGTATTTGTAATTTTGAAATACAAGGTTTTCTTAACTAGACTAAATCTCAAGGGTAATTTTCGTAATCAATCCTGTTTTACTCGAAATTAGAGAGAGAACACGCATTCAAACCTGCAGTCCTGCTTGTGGTCTCAGATTCACCATGGCAACGCCTGTGATCTTAAGGCCCTCAGGTAGAGCTAAACAAAATAATTCACGCCGTTCGATTATTAACAATGATAAAATGAAAATATAAAAATAAAAGATCATAATGATAATGGCATTGCTGTATCTTGGATATATCTACCGTAATAGCAGTGTTTTGATCAATAGTAGAGGAAACCATATAGAACATGTTAAAAATAGTGATGAGTATTACCTTGTTTATTACCTTTGGGGGATTTGATGTCCAAGTATCTCGACAGCCCGCATGAGATTATTCCAAAAAGAACATCATTAATCGTCTGCATGCGTTGATGTATAGAACATAGAACGGTATTGATACTTTTCATTTCAGAATTCAAGTAATGCATATGGTTTACATTCTACTGTAAAGCTACAACAAGCGAAAGGAGTACTTGAAGAGGAAGATAGTCATATGCTATAAATCTAGGGTATACTTGTCTTTATTTATGATGTTTTGAATCATCTAGAGTATACATATTATATATATGCCTTAAAACACAATCATAGTTTAGGCATTTTATTATGTTAAATTATCATATTTACATATTTCCATAACTTATATGGATAGAATCCAGCATTGCTGTCCAATATTCATACCTTAAAGCAATCACGTCTAATTTTACACACTTTATTGTAATAAATTGTCCAATTTACATATTTCGGTAACTTAAATGGACGGAGTTCGGTGGCTGCAGAAGCTCAGACATATTTTAGAATATTATTCTATTTTATACAGATGGAATCTATTTATAGTTTTTATTCTCAAAAAAAATTGTATCTGTAATTTCATATTCTCAAGCTATTCAAAAAAAATTGTGTGATACGGATTGCTTTTAACATATAATGTTATATTTAGGCCCAACTGAATTTAATATTACTGGGCCCAGAATTATCATTTCTATTAGTGCAGCCCAGCCCAAAGCTTACCCTCTTGACCCAAGCCTGACTTCTGGAAACTCCCGTGTCTTTATATCGTGACCGTTGGTTCGGACGGTGCAATCGCACCCGTCCACGGTCCAAATAAAGATCCCCCCCTAACCCCAAAACCCTACGTCAGTTCGTCTGTCTCTCTCTCTCTTCTTACTCGTTCTCCGTCGCCACAATCGCAGCCCCTTATCAATCTAATGATAAGGTTGGTTGCGACTTCCATGGGATCAGCGGAGGCCGTTGGAATTTCTGGGTATTTATACCCCTTTCGCGGAGTGTTTTTGACATCCGAGAGAAAAACGAAAAGCTTTGTATTGATTTCTGAGATTCTAAGTGTGTTTTTCAGATCTGAGTGAAATCAATTTATTTTCTGTGTGGAGGCCGACTCCCGGTGAGTGTTGGACGTGGGTATACGAGACTAGAGGACTGAGCCGACTTTCATACGTTGAACACCACCTTCATCCCTCGGGTTTTAGATCTATATTGATCTACTCGGTTTGAATTCTTGAACTTTATTATATATCTGTGTGGTTGCTATTTTATTTTATTTTCGTGTAATTTAATTTGTATTCTGTCTTAGGAATTTTTGTAATCCCTAAACCCTAATACCATAGGTTCGATAACTGTAATTCGTTACTATTGTTGAGTTGTGTAATCTTATGTATTCCGGATAGATACCTAACATATAAGAATATGTATTGACGATGATTGGATAAAAAATATCTAGTACATTTAGGTCTAATGCAACAAAATAAATATTAAAAAGGAAAAACCTGTAGAGGCTAACTTTTATAAAAATAGAGTTTTGGTTTAATATTAACTTAAACAAAAATTTCTTTTTAATGTAATTAACTGGATTGCTTTATTAAAATTTACTCTTTAAAGAATTGATCGTTTCATATTAGAAATATTTTTTTTATATACTCACGTATAGGATACGTAACAATAAAAATAAAAAATTGACTTTAATTTTTAACTTTGACTTATTTACAAACACTATCAACTTGACGAATACTTTTGTTTTTATATAAATAAACCACTATTTATAAATAAAAAAAAAGTGTCCGAAAATACCTTCTTTCCATTATCTTATTATTCTTGTCCTTTTACAAATATGGACTGTGATTTTGCCAATACACAATTTTTGTTATTAATATATTTAGTTATTTATTAGTAAAAATTATAAAAATCTAATATTTTAAAAATATATATCGACATAAATCTAATAAGATCCCACATACAAAAAATGATCAAAAAAAATATTTATCACAATACTATACAAAAATATATATTTTTTCGGCTCAAAATACATACTTATTTTGTTCATTTTTAAATTCCACATTTTATTATTTCACATATTTCACATTAATCTGCGATCGTACTTTGTTCTATTAATATAAACATAAATTTTAGTATGTAGATGTTATTTGATTCATCTCAATATATATTTATAAAATAAATTTTCAATAATAAACATTAATATATTAAAAAATTGGGAGTAGTTGTTCCCTATTTAATTTAAATTTCTCAAATATATCGTTTTCTGGTATTTAGTAACACCAATTCTAATGTAAATCTATTTAAAACTCATGGTTGAGAAAAACTCACCGCACCAGCAACAACTCGCTTGACAATCTTCATGTCGTCCAGCCGGAACCTTGCCGTCGCTAATCTCCGCGGCCAGAGCTCCACCCCATCGCCGCCGCTCAAGCTGGTGGTCTTATCCCCCAACCACAAAGTCCTCAGCACAAACTCCAAAACATAAACAAATGTAAGCCAAACCGCCGTCACCAAAGTCCACAAGCTCCAGCTCCTCCTCGGCGCGGCCGACGCGGAGCCGACGCCCCCAATCGTCGGCGTCCTCTCCGGATCGTCAGCTCTCTTGCAGCAAGACAGCAGCATCGACATTAATGAGATCCCGTCCCCGAGCGCGTGGTGCACACGGAACACCGCGGTTTTGTGCGCCAGGAGCAGGTGAATCTCCCACAGGGGTTTGTCGGTGGGGAGAGGCGAGGAGACGGATAGATCCGCGATGAAATCGCTGACGGCGTCTTCATCGGAGTTTGAATGATCGTCGGAGAGTGGTTGGCTGCGGACGATGACGTGGCGGTCAACGTCGACCTGAGTTTTGCGCCAGTGCTCGCGGCCGCACGAATCTCTTACCATGAGGCTGCAGAATCTCGGGTGTTTGAGCATGATTGAGCTCCGAACCTCTGCGCTAAAGGCGTAGACGTCGAACGGGAACTCAACGGCGATGGCGGCGTTGATGATTTGGTCAAATTTCGGCTGCAGGAAGAGGCGGCCGGATGGGGTTAGCGGTTGGTCTCTCTCTACAGTCGCCGCCATTTAGAGAGAGAAATGGTTGAACTGAGGCGAAATATGATTGGAGGAAATATCATAAATTTGATGAGCGGAAATATGTAAAGAAACAAAGGTTTGAAAATCATTATAGCAACACTAGCAAATTGGAAAGTCGATAAGAGTAATTTCGGGATTCTTTTAAACCAATAATAATAACAATAATAATATTAATATTTTTCTTGCGGGTCGATGTCCGCCGGTCCTCGGTGAGTATATTGATAGTGCTCCTCTCACCCCGCTTTTTAAACCAGGTGGTGATATTCGTCCTATTGCTGTGGGCACTGTTTGGAGGCGTCTTGTCTCTAAGGTTGGTGCTGCTTTAGTTGGACCGTCGTTGTGTGGTTATTTTGATGTTCTTCAGTTTGGTGTCGGGGTGTCCAGTGGAGGAGAGGCTATTTTGCATGCCTTGAACTGGTTTGTTGAGGAGCGCGACAATGATGTGGGCATTTCCATGTTGTTGGTTGACTTCCAGAACGCCTTAAACATGGTCGACCGTGGAGTTATGTTACGTGAAGTTCGTTGTCATTGCCCTGTTCTCTCCCGCTGGGTTGAGTTTTATTATTCGGCTCCTACTCGGTTGTATTATGGGGAGCATAGTCTTTTGTCTTCTGAGGGGGTCCGGCAGAGGAACCCCTTGGGCCCTTTGCTGTTTGCCTTAGTTTTGCATCCCTTGGTGTGTTCGATTCGGAACTCCTTCGATTTGTGTTTACATGCTTGGCACCTCGATGATGGCACTATTGTTGGCGATACTTTGGTTGTGGGGAAGGTCCTGCAGTTGATTATGGAAGTCGGACCTCAGTTGGGACTTCACCTTAATGTTGATAAAATTGAGGTTTTTTGGCCTACGGAGGATCCCCGGAGTCGGCTTCCTGGTATCTTTCCCTATTATAGCTCGGCCCGTCGGAGGTGTCAAGGTCCTGGGTGGCCCGGTCAGCATGTGTCCCGTTTTCGGCAGCACGCTTATGTTGAAGAGAGTGACCCGGACCGTAGAGCTTATGGATTCCGTTGCGAGGATTGGTACCCTCAGTGCGAGTTGCTACTTCTTCGTGCTTGTACTAGTATATATAAGCTCTACTTTGCCCTGCGTACTTGCCCCCTCTGGTTTTTGGGACGGCCCAGTTGTCTTTTGATGCGGCGCTTCGTTCTAACTTGGAACGTATTATTACCGCGGCCGGTCCTGGCTTTGGCGATTGGCAGTGGCGGATCGCTATTCTCCCCTTCACTTCTGGAGGGCTTGGTGTTTTATGCTGCTGTTGATGTTCTTCATTATGCCTTTCTTGTGTCTGGCCTGCATCCTGCTGCGTTGCAGGCTAAGCTCCTTCATCCTTCCGGGATTGTTGCCCCGGGAGCTTCTTTTGATGCTGCTGTGAGAGTGTTCACTGAGACTACGGGTTCGGATATCATACGCCATCCGAGTAAGATCGTTGCCCCAAATCTTATGAAGAAATTGGCAGATATATATTTCGCGAAGGTGGCTGCTACTGCTGAATCCGACTACTCTTTAACCACTCGACAGGTTGAATTATGGAAGTCCCCGCAGGGTGGGCACACTTATGATTGGCTTCGGGCGGTTCCTATCTCTGGATTTGGGCAGACCATGAATGAACGGACTTATCGTAGTGTCCTGGGCTATCGGCTAGGTATTCCTCTATTTCCGGTACTCATGTCGTGTCCTGCTCTGGTACTGTTGGGGTTAAGCATCGCCACAACCTGGTTCGTGACATCCTCTTGGATATCTGCTTCCAGTTTAGGATTTCAGGGGCTAAGGAAGTGGACGTTGGTTTGGTCGACGGGCAGGACAAGCTCCTTCGTCCTGCGGATTTGTTGTTATATTCTTGGGACAAGGGGCGGGATGTGTGTGTGGATTTGACTGGTTCCTCCCCCTTAACCCAGTCTGTTATGGCTGACTATGCGCCTGGAAGGGTTGTGGTTTATGCTGCTCGGCGCAAATGTGCCAAGTACCAGGTCTTGTGTGAGACGCGAGGTTATGGTTTCTTACACTTATCTTTCTCTTCGTTGGGGGAGTTGGAGGCGGGTGTTGTTGCATTACTCAAAAAGATTCAGAAGATTTCGGTGTCTCAGGATGCTGGGAGACGCACTGCTGGTCATATCTTTACTCAAGTTGGTTTTGTTATTGCAAAAGGAGTGGGGACTCAGATAGTATCTCGGTTGCCCACTAATTTTTGTAAATTGTTTTTCATCTATAATAATAATAATAATGATAATAATACTACTACTACTAATAATAATTCCATAGAACTAGCGTCTTTTATATATCATGATCTTTTATATTTTGTTGTTGGAATTAAAGACCAAATCTACGAGTCTGTTTGGTAAAAAGTAGCGAATAACGGATAAACTAATTGATTATATTTAAAGTGTTTGGTAAAACTAGCAGTTGAAATAATAAAATAAAACTACATGAATAGATATACTATCAATTCCAATTACTGAGATGGACCTACCGAGTTGCGCAATAGGATTGACGACGGAATGAATCGAGCTTATTCTCTCATTATGAATATTAGATATTAGGTGTCTAATTTATTGGGACATTGGATGTCTAAATTGATTTATTGGATAAATTAATTTACGGCCTAATGAATTAAATAAATTACTCGGTGATCAATTTAATTCATAGATATAATTATTTTTTAGAGAAATTAATTATGTTATTATGTATTTGATATGATTAATTAATTGGATTAATTAATTAATATAAATACATCGGAACGAAATTAGAGTTTATCTGTTTGGACTCACAGGAGTCCGAAACGAACCTAACTCGTCCGATTTCTTCATCATGGCCGCCCCCCTTTCCACCCACCGTCTACCTAGTCTTTGTTTCCATTTTAAATAGAAGACAAGGACTTTGTGGAGCAATCCATCATGTGATATGAGTTGTTTACATGTGGGTGGAAATTGAATAAGAAGAGAAGACTTCTGTCACTCTCAAGCCAATTGATTCCTACAGTTCTACCATATAGAGAGAGAGAGAAAGAACTAAGAGTTCCTTTCAAAGTCTTCATCTTCTTCATCATTTTCCTCTTGATTGTTCTTGGAGAAAATTGAGAGATTAATTGAGAGTGTGTGATCTATACACTTAGAGTGTAATATTCGCATTTATTAGCTTCGTCATCCGATTCTAGCCGTAACCTTAGAGGTTGATTGGATGATCGTCGTTCCATTTGTTTACCCGGCGTGTGGCAAGTAGAGACGCGGTCCTTTCAGCGTTGGATCATCCAAGAGCTTGGAGCGGATTGGATTCGTGGAGAGCAACTAAAGCTTGGGGAATAGCTCAAGAGAAGGACACCATTTAATCAACGGACTATAAGGGTATGTTTCTCGTATCATCTTGTGTTTCGTTTTATATTCGTATATACGTAGCTTGATCGATCCTCGTAGGGATTCGGATCGAATTAATTTTCATTTTACCGCTTCCGCTGGGCCTTCGTTTTAGGCACTGAATCCCAACATGAAGAAGCATACAATAAAAAAGGATCAATCCCAAAATAAAAACGAAGATGTTGGTTGTGTAACACCCCCAAAACCGTATGGGAATATTACACGCCGTAAACCCTTTCCGCAAGGATCTACCAGGCTAAACGTCCATAAACAACCAAATGCTGGCCCGGCCAGGGTCAAACAATATAATAATACAGACCGTTAAGGTCACTTACACATAAACACACAGACCGATGAGGTCACACAACTCTATCAACAGGACTGACTAACAACATTACCCACACAGGGGTCGAAATACAATACAAATGAAGACCGAATCAACTCTAACAATACAACTAAACTCTACCAACTTTCAACTCTTGATTAGTATCGCACTCGTCATCCCCTTGTGCCAATCCCGTGATCGCTCCCTCCGAACTCGCATGTACCGGACGCAGAGGACATCCACCCCCGAATACTCGGGGTTAGTAAACTCCACCGTTTTACTAGTGCAAGTATCAAACCATACGAAATGTAACAAGCAAATAGCAACTACGAATTTAATACGGAAATCCATTATCAAAATGTTCCCAGAAGTTTTAGAATTTCGAACTCAAGTAAGAGATATTTGAAAAGGAACACATCATCTCGGGATTTTTAAAGCGTAAAATATTTTGGACCTCGAGTCCCAATTTACAAAACCTTTTCGTAAACAATAGGCCTTAGCCCGATTCTCGTTTCAAAGCATACTAAATAATATATCATTATGAGTCCGAGATCCATATTTAAAATGTTACTCGAACAATCATCGCTACGATCACCGTTCGTACACATCATGTACCGAACTCCGAGGCCTCGACGGACCTTACCCGACCACACACACCGCTCGTACACATCATGTACCGAACTCCGAGGCCTCAACGGACCCTACCCGGCTACAACATCGTTCGTACACATCATGTACCGAACTCCGAGGCCTCGCGGACCCTACCCGGATCACACACCTTGTCCGTACACGTCATGTACCGGACTCGGAGGCCTCGTCGACCCTACGGTTCACACACTTTGTTCGTACACATCATGTACCGAACTCCGCAGGCCTCGTCAGACCCTACCTGGATCACACACACATCGACTCGACACAATTCATAATCATTAAATGTCAAGCCATTCCACATTACACCGAAATGTACAATCAAGTATGTAAACCAAAACAACACGAATATCATGATCATCACAACGACTCTTAACCAACATAACACACATTCGGTACACAATACATTGCACAACCACGTGTACAACCATCTCATATGTACATCGCAATCCTGCACAAATGGCACAACGCCGAACACGTATACCAATATATCACTATTATCACGAAGCCTTCAAATTTCGGAAAACACAACCAACTCAAACAGAACATATTTACGGAGGCAAGCAAAATCGTCATACATAGCATACGTAATTACTAGTCGCAAGATACAAGTCGTATAATAAGATACTTGCCTCGATAGTCGGCACCCGAATATTCCGACGAATACGGCACAACCCGGAAAACCCCGAACACCTACAATCCTCCGTGAAATCCAACGGAAACACGGTTTCTATGAGATTAACAATTGAAAACAAAGGAAAACACGGTCAAGAATTGAAGGGAACCCTTTGAGACATTTAATCGGATACTAAATGTTCAAGGTTCCTAAGAAAACCAAAAATCCCGATTGGGTTCCAACGAACTCGAAATACGGATATACAATCCGTAGAACATGTCCAAAACAACGTTTATACAACAATTAATTGATCAAAAACGGATTGGAATCGAAATCAAAAGGAAAACCCCTAAAATCTTCAAAAACAAGGGTTCAAGCCAAAATACCTCGATTCGACGAAGAACACGGATTAGATGATGATATAATCAACACAAGCCTTCCACAAATGATGTTTCATGATGTTCCCGATCAAAACCCTCAAATTCCGTCAAGGGTCGCGAAAACGAAGGAAAAATGGAAAATGGCCGAAAGATCCACGCCTGTGCCTTTAAATAGCCGACTGCCGATCACTTACGGCCAGAATCGGCCGGCCTTACGGCCGTAACTCGGCACTTACGGCCGCATTCGGCAGTCCTTACGGCCATAACCGCATTCGTCCTAAGTTGCCCAGCACCTTACGGCCAGAATTTCCTACCTTACGGCCAGAATAAAGATTCGTCCTAAGTCGCTGGCACCTTACGGCCAGAATTTCGGCCCTTACGGCCAGAACCAGATTCGCCGTGCCATGCTCGCCGATCACTTACGGCCTGCACCTTACGGCCGTAACTCGGCCAAAGCGCACTGGCCGCGTTGCCTCGGCCGTGGCCACTTCCGACGGCCCCGACGACTCCCGAAACCCGAACTCGAATATGAATCAAGATACGGTTACGAAGCACTCGCAAAGACGAATCCAAGCGCTAAGAGAACACACGATTCCGACCACCCGAAGGCTCAAAATTCGACAACGGAAGTAATTACCCCAAACTTTGGGAAATTACAAAAATGGCCCAAAACGTCCGAAAATCACGATACGTGATCGAATAACCAAACCGAAGTTCACAACACGTCTAACAGAGTTAAACGGACTTACGGGAAACTCGAAATAGCAGTTTCCAACGAGATTCGCAAGAATCGAACTCAAGTGCGGAAAAGCGTCTAAAAAGCTCTAACTCAAAGAAACGATACCGAAACGAACTCGGATGACAAAAAGTGCAGAATTAAATATTCTCGTAATGACGAAACGGTCAAAAGCGAAGTCGTCAAACGGACCTCCGCCGAAAAATGAAAATTAATGGAATTGAAATTGCGGATATTACATTCTACCCTCCTTAAAAGAAGTTTCGTCCCGAAACTTAAAACAAGTAGGGAGAAGCAATATCCCGACAGGAAAACTCAACAAGATACACAAGAAACGCATAACTTTCGTCCATTCGCGAAACGTTACAAGCAACGCGAAAGAATATACAGCGTGACAACACGCCACATGACAACCATAACAACGCCACCGGCAATAATTCAAAACAATAACGATCAATTAACGACGCATCACATACCACATCATATGCACACATTTAATCAAGGAAATGTACGCGACAACAAGTCGCACCCGACTAAAACGGCTATGCGATAGAAACAAATAGAGTATTACGATAGAAATCATTCCGATTCTCATCAACAAGAAAATGTCCGACGTCAAAACACATACAATTCAAGATAACAGAAAATGAGAATACCGGATATTACACACTATCATACAAAAAATAAGTTTCGTCCCGAAACTTAAACTAAGGTTATCACAGTGATACGAAACAAAATATAGCGACACATAATAAAATACCATGCTCATGCCCTCGTGGTCCACTGACACGCCTCCGTAGGTTCAACAACTAAACGAGAACTTACACAAAACAAAATATCATTCAACAAGTTCCAAATGTAAAAGCGTCACAAAAAAAAACATCTCTACACGCGAAACAATTCGTAGCGAGTACCAAAACACCATCACTAGACATCACCGGGCCCTCCAGTAGGAATGGAATTCCGGTCCCTTATCATCTCGGCAACAATCTCGCGATCGAACTCGATGCCCCTCGTGTCCACAATTATAACAAGTCACTGGCGGTCTCTTACAATGCGCGCGTTCATGGCCTAGAACGTTACAATTGAAACACCTAGGAGCATTACCAGAACTCAAAGACACCCACTTGGGTATTTTGGGTTCTCTAACTGACCGAGAAGGTCCCATACTCGGCTGATACGAGGGTTGAGGTGTGGGAATCCCAATTCCCTTACTTCCCGATGCGTCATCGGAAATCTTCTGCTTTTTCGCTACCGACACGGACTCGGTAGACATTATAGCCATCTCAAACGCCAAGGCTCGATCCTGATAGTCCTTCAAGGTTGTACACATAAAAGGAGCCATACACTGCCGAATCTGAGGTTTCATACGCATATCGAAATAACGAACCTTATCTGCCTCACTTTTCACTCCGATCCCGAACATAACACAGCTGTCGATTATAATCGACTATCGCCTGGGATATCGACACGTCTCGGGGCGTAGCCGAGAAAAACTCGACAATCCTACGCTCTTTAACAGGCGGCGGACAATACTCGGCCTCCATGGCAGTTTTGAATTCAGTCCAAGTAGCGGTACGATCACTAGGCGCTACGGCCTCCCACCAGTCTGCAGATTCCCTGTCGAGTAGGTATTGAGCAATAGGCACTCTTCTCTCATTGGGGCAAGATACAGCATCAAATGTTCTGTCCAACTGGAAGAGCCAATTCTCCCAGCCTTGTAACACCCCGAGATATTCGGAATAATTACAGCGCCGTAAACCCTTTAAATAAGGATTTACAAGGCTAATTAAAAAGGAAAGTGAAAATAAGACGTCAATACTGCGAAAATTCGAGTTTATGAAAACGTACAACTGGTTCAACGGGTAATTAATACAACCATATCGAATTAATATCAAAGGACACACGTACTCGAATACAGAAACCAAACCAAGACAACAAATCTCCAATAACAATAAACATCATCAACCCCTTCGCCGCCACGCTTGCATCGCGTGGTCGCTTTCCCTGCTCCTTAGCTACCCGAACATCAAAACAAATGTCCACCCCCGAAGGGGTTAGCAAAACAATGATAGTACAAGTATCGTATTTAAACAATTCGAATATGCATCAACAATACACAACAAGACATATCACACGGGCTTCCGCTAGGAACCCGACAATGCGAATCTACAAGATTCCATTACACAAGATGGGTATTCCAATGATCCAGCGCCCTCAAAGATAGATCCCAAGATGATCCCGGACCAACACGAGGTGGAAATAACCCGCCCAATGATCCAGCGCCCTCGGCTAGATCCCAAGATGATCCCGTCGGACCAACACGAGGTGGACATCCGATCCAGCGCCCTCAGCATAGATCGTACAACGTATACAAATACAACTCATGCATACACATATGCCAAATCATTATGTTCATCAACATGAACATATAAACAATATACAACGAATATCATGACAAATCAACGAAGTAAATATCATGTTCAACAACATGCATAATCATACGTATACTCCAAAAATACCGATATTAACATATCACGATACTTGCCTCGAAGATGGCAAGAATGATATACTTCAATGCTCTCGACGCACTCGAAGGCCGCCCCCTCCGATCAACGTAACAAGCTCGAACCTTAACAAAAGGAACGATATACAAATCATCTCGAGTCGAACAATGGCCTAACAATTCGACCTACGCCCGAAAAGCTCAACTAAACAAGCTGCCTGGATTGCTTAGCGCACGCTACGTATTATACGTAACGTGCGCTAAGCTGAACTGTTAGCGTACGCTATCGTATAAGACTAGCGTGCGCTAGCCACAAACTGGCAGCTCGGCCGCCTCATAACGTACGCTACGACGTTACGTGCGAAAACCGAACCTCGATAGCGCACGTTAACTCACACATGTTAGCGTGCGCTAATCTTGCATGGCAGAATACTACGAACCGAAAACTGAGTTGAATGATGAAGAACTCATGAACCCTATGGTGATATTACAAGTTATCCTCGGGCATATCATGCTAATAAGGTTTCTGGAAGATTTATGATTATGAAACACCAATATACGGATAGTTATCTTGATATCACAATTCCTCTACGACCCTCAAGAAATAATCTAAGTTCCATCGTCTTACGTTCCAAAATACATGATTCCAACGTATACAACGTATCAACTGGTAATATCCGATCACTTGATCATAAATCGATTTAAACATGCTTAGAGTCCTTATAATAAGATGGTTCAAAGGTTCATTCGACATCTAGTACGAATCGTCAAAAGTATCCTTCTAACATGTGATGATCGATAAAAGCGAGATACTAGCTATCCAAACATGATTCAAACTTCCTCATGAACATTACTAATCATTGGTGAAGAATCACCTACCTCAAAGTAGTGAAGAACACGGATGAAAATGAAGCAATCCAACACCCAAGGCTTGAACACCAATCTCCAATGATATAAGATCTTCAATCTCGAACTAGGAGGTTGATATGGAGTGTTTAAGACGAATGGAGTTATGTTTCAAGTGCAAGAGTTCGGGTTATGGGGAAGAAAGGATCAATTCACGAATAGGATCTTTGTCTATTTATAATAAATGGCTATTAGCGCGCGCTATACACTGTCCGTAGCGTGCGCTAACGGCTCACGATCTATATCTTGTACTCGGCACTTATCGTTCGCTAAGCATAGACCTCTAGATTGCGCAAAGGCGAAGACTCGGCTTTTCACGAAAGCCGTCAAGATACATTCGACAGATCCGACAAGGGTCCCCGGCCGAATCTCACCTACCGCGTCTCAATCAATTTGACCACGCGCGTAGCGTGCGCTAATTACACTCGGTAGCGTACGCTATGAAACCATGTTAGCGTACGCTACCCGTAGCCTGTAGCGTGCGCTACATGCACAGAATTTCAACCATATAAATCACATACACGAAATTATATGCTCGATGGCATCGGATTATGAAATATGGAGAATAGTACTGATACAAAAGTACAATTATTACAATATCACAAGTTCCAAATACATAACAGAAATCTCGGGTATTACATCCTTCCTCCCTAAGAAGAAGTTTCGTCCCGAAACTTAGGATGAAAACAACTCCGGATATTTAGCCTTCATAACGTCCTCCGTTTCCCAAGTGGCCTCTTCGACTCCATGTCGTGACCATTGTACTTTAACCAAATGTATTGGTTTATTCCTCAATTGTTTGATCCGGCTCTCAAGTATCTTGATAGGTCTCTCTTCGAAGGTGCCATCATTAGCTATCTCGATCTCGTCGAAATCAATGACGTGACTGGGGTCCGGTACATACTTCCGCAGTTGGGATACGTGAAACACATTGTGAACATGACTCAGCGATGGCGGTAAGGCCAACCTGTACGCTAAATCCCCAACTCTGTCTAGGATCTCAAATGGTCCGATATATCTCGGACTAAGCTTGCCTCTCCTCCCAAAACGGAAAATCCCTCGTGTAGGAGACACCTTCAATAGCACATGATCCCCAACGTCGAACTCTAGAGTACGACGACGTACATCGGCATAAGACTTCTGTCGACTCTGGGCAGTCAATAGTCTCTCTCGAATCAAAGCTATTTTCTCTTGAGTCTGAATAATCAATTCCGGTTCCGTCCCGATCAGATCCGAAGAATCATCCCAACACAGAGGCGATCGGCATCTCCTCCCGTACAAAGCTTCAAATGGTGCCATCTTGATAGAAGCGTGCCAATCTTATTGTAAGTGAATTCGATCAAGGGCAAGTGAACTTCCCAATCGGTTGACCAATCCAACGCACAAGCTCTAAGCATGTCTTCTACGATTTGAATAGTCCTTTGGATGACCGTCTGTTTGGGGATGATAAGTCATGCTAAAGTTGAGCTCGATCCCAAAGCCTTGTGAATCGCTTTCCCGAGTGCGACACGAAACGACCATCTCGATCCGAAATAATGGTCTTCGGCGTCCCATGCAATCGACTATCTCCGCAACAAACACTCGTGCCAATCTCTCGGGTCCCCATGTATCCTTGATTCCTAGGAAATGAGCCGACTTGGTTAGTCGATCAACTACGACCCAAATCATGTTCATTCTGCTCTAGTCCTTGGCATACTTGTGATGAAATCCATCGAAATGTCCTCCCACTTCCATTCGGGGATCTAAGCGGCTTTAACATCCCGTGGTCGCCGATGTTCAATCTTAACCTGGCGACAAGTCAAACACTTGAAAGCGTGCTGCTCGTCCTTCTTCATATTCCCCCACGGAAGTTTTGTTTAAGATCCTTATACATCTTCTTCTTTGCCGGGTGAATAGAATAGGGCGTGCTATGAGCTTCTTTCGAATAGTTCGTCTCAAATCATCATTATCGGGAACGCAAAATCGACTTTGAAATCTCGTAACTCCATCATCACCGTATCACGAATCCAGGGCTTTTCCTTTCTTTACTTCATCACATAATCGAAGGATCGGGAATCGCCCAACCTTGGACTTGATCTTCTCGACTAGTGATGAAGTCGGTTCCATCACATAAAGTCGCCCTTGGATTCCCGGTGCCCATACTTCAATCCCTTCGCGGATCGGTTCCGTTGAATCCGGTTTGGGATGTAAGTGCTTCCAACACTCGAAGAGAAACAGTTTACGGCTCAATGCATCGGCTACTACATTTGCTTTCCCGATGATAGAGAATCTCTAAGTCGTAATCCTTGATCAATTCCACCACCTTCTCTCGCCTCATGTTTAATTCCTTACTCGAAAATGTATTTGAGGCTCTTATGATCCGTAAAGATCGACAATGAGTGCCGTATGAGATAATGTCGCCAAATTTTCAAAGCAAAAACCACACTGCTAGCTCCGTATCATGAGTCGGATAATTAACCCGTGCGGTTTCAACCGCCGAGAAGCATAAGCAATCACCTTATCCTTACGCATCAACACACAACCCAAACCACGATTTGAAGCGTCGCGTATACCATGAATCCATCAGTTCCTTCTGGCAGCGCTAATATAGGTGCTGTCGTCAGCCTCTCTTTAAGTTCGTCAAAACCAGCCTGGCATTTCTCATTCCACGTGAACTTTTGAGTTTTCTGTAACAGCTGAGTGAGCGGACGAGCAATTTTGGAAAATCCCTCTACAAAGCGGCGATAATATCCCGCTAGTCCTAAGAAGCTTCGGACTTCCTTCACGTTCTTAGGAGCTTCCCATTCCAAGATTGCTCCGACTTTCTTCGGGTCCACCTGAACTCCATCGGCGGATATCACATGCCCAAGGAAGGTTACTTCCTTAAGCCAGAACTCGCATTTAGCAAATTTTGCATATAGCTGTTCCTTTCTCAAGATGCTCAAAACCACACGTAAATGATCAGCATGCTCCTCTGCGTCCCTCGAATATATCAAAATGTCGTCAATGAAAACGACCACAAATTTATCCAAGTATTCCAAGAATACCCGATTCATCAATTGCATGAATACCGCAGGAGCATTGGTAAGTCCGAATGGCATCACCACAAATTCATAATGCCCGCATCGATCTCAAAGCGCATTTCGGTATATCCGATTCCTTAATTCTCAATTGGTGGTATCCTGATCGCAAGTCAATCTTCGAGAATACCCTCGCCCCTTGCAGTTGATCAAACAAGTCGTCGATCCGAGGTATAGGATACTTATTCTTGATCGTCATCTTGTTAAGCTCCCTGTAATCAATACACAATCGGAGGGATCCGTCTTTCTTCCGGACAAAGAGCACAGGCGCTCCCCAAGGGGAAACACTCGGTTGAATATAGCCCTTTCGTAACAATTCCTCCGATTGCTTCTTGAGTTCATACATCTCGGTTGGCGCCATGCGGTATGGTGCCACTGAAATAGGGGTTGCTCCGTGCTCTAATTCGATGGTGAATTCCACTTCTCTTTGCGGGGTAACCCGGTAGCTCGTCAGAAATACATCGAGAACTCATTCACAATCGAAATAGACGAGAGCTCTATTCCTTCCTCTTTCCTCATGGCATAGCACCAAAGTCCGTGACATCCTGCTTGATAATTTCACACACTTTCATTGCCTTGATCAATTTCCCGAGCTTCGGTCTCCATCCTCGGAATAAGTGTTCGAGATCCGTCATCGGCAATGATGGAAATGACTCTCTCTCGGTAATTCAACACACTCCATAACGGTTGAGCCAATCATCTCCGAGAATTAAATCGTCACCGCATATGTCAACTACAATAAGATTCGATGGCCAATCTCTCCCTTCTATAGATACTGGGAAATCCCTAGCTTCTAGTGTTCCCACAATTTTCTCTCCGCTCGGTAATCCCACAACATAAGGTTCACAATTATACAAGCACGAGATGTTCAAACGATTAACACAGTTCAAAGATATAAAGGAATGCGTAGCTCCCGAATCGAACAAGACACTAACTGGTTGCAAAAGGATCTGAATCGTACTGATGCAACAGCAGTGTTCAGTCGTCGGATCTCCTCATTTCGTACAGCGCGGAGGAACGGACCCGGCCTTTGGATGTCTCTCTCTTCCCGGCGTTACTGCTTGAAATCCACTCTGCGTGTCTGGTTCACACTTATCTCCTTAGGAACCGGTCTTGGAGTGCGGGTGCCAACAGATCTAGTAGCGGCTCCACGTAAAGCCGCACGGTGCCCTTCTTGCCCACAATCGTAACAAGTCACAGAAGATGCGGGGCAATCTCTTCGAATATGCCCTGCTCGACCACAATTGTAGCATTTCCTTGATGCGTCCAAAGCTAGCGATGCTGTCCTAACTTCTTTCCGCCTTTAGAAGGATGTGGAGGTTTCTAGCCGAATAAAGGAAGTGGCCCTTGCGGGCCCCACCACTCTTGTTTTACGCAAAGTGCCGGTCACCTTCGCTTCTTTGCCTCTCTTGATTTCTCCGCCGCCTCTTTCATGTCGTAGGCCGGCGCTTTGTCTTGGTACTGTCGCAACATAGTACACTCGAATCCGACATGTCTTCTTGAATCTCCGCTTCATCCGCATATCAAAATGAAAATCTTTTACGCCTCCGTTCGACCAAGTGTCGCACACAAGTCGGTGATGATTAAAGGTTTTAATTACATCATCACAGATGCCTCCGAACTCTGTGGTGAGAAAAACTATCGGATCTTCGCCTCTCTAACCGGACGAGGACAATACTGTGCTTCCATCATTTGTTTGAATTCCGTCCAATCCGCATTATGGTTCTCGGGTCGAATAGCCTCCCACCAGTCAAAGGCCTCCCCAGTCAGAAAATACTGGGCAATGGGAACCTTCCGGTCCTCGGGACAGTTAAGACCCGCGAATATCTTTTCCAACTCCTTGAGCCAGTGATCCCAAGTAAGTGCCTCAGCAGATCCGTCAAATTTTGGAGTGTGAAATTTAACCACCTCAGATAGCCATCTGTCTCCCCGGTTATCCTCATGGTGCTGCTGTCCCATCGCTGTCTGCATGCGATCAACGACCTGGGCGAACTGGTTTATCTGCGCCACCACCTGTTGAAGCACTCCCGGCATGTTCGGATTTGCGTCATCATTCGCTGATCCTTGCTTGTAATATCCGGAATTTCTATTACTGTTGTTTGATATTATTTTATCCGAGTTATATTGTACAGCGTGGAATCTGTACAGTAGGGATAAAATAAATGAAGGACTGAGATGTCAGTATTGGTATAATTGTCGTATTTGGTCGACAATTGTATTTGAGGATATAATGTGTTGAGTAATGTATATTTGATATGCCGTATGTTCGTATTTGATATGTCGAGATGTTGGACAAGGATAGCTGAAAATGGCTAAGTATAGCCTTATTAGCGCACGCTGATATTCATGTATAGCGCACGCTATCGTGCAGGATTAGCGCACGCTACGTTTATAGGTTAGCGTACGCTAGTGCAGACAGATCGGAAGGAATCTGCGTGTGGACCCGGCTGCTTTCGGCGCACGTTCTGGTAAGTCAACGGTTGTTGTCCTGAAGTATTAGCGCACACTAAAATATTAGGCTTAGCGCACGCTAACTATGTATCAGTCAACAAGGAATCTTATCCTTGCCAGATGCTGTCGGAATGTGGGGGCGAGTGGTAGGTGAACACTGTAGTAAGTCAACTTCGGATAGCGCACGCTAAGAGTAAGGACTTGCGTACGCTAGACATGATGATTTACGTACGTTAATGCATGGGCATTACGTACGTAAGGTAGTTTACGAAGCAAGACAGTAGCCTCTGGACTGCGATAGCGCACGCTAACAAAGTCAGTTAGCGCACGCTAAGGCTAGCGCACGCTAAACATAAGGCTTTAGCGCACGCTAGTGGTGCATTCTATATAAAGGGACAAACGGGTGTCATGAAACATTTCGTCCATTTCTTTCCTTTCACCCGATAGAGACAACCTTGGGAGAACATTTGGAGTTCCTAAACACTGAAGGATGATCCTCTTTAACAAGATTAAAGATGGAAATCATGGAGTGAAGCTTTGTTCTTGAAATCGTTGGTGATTCTTGGAAATCAATCCTTTCCTTCAAAAAAGGTAATTACTCTTCACTTTGAGATTTCGTTTTGGATTGTATATGATGTTCTTGAGTTGATGATTATCATATAAACAAGTTGATGAGCATGACAACGAGTTGGATTACCGTACTAAGTTAGTGTTGTTATCAATATATGAGTATTGATATGTTTCGTATGGTTTTGGATGGAATTCAAGATATATGTTGATGTAATTCCCTTCTTCAATTCGGATTTTTGATGTTTTGTCGTTGGTTACTTCGTATGGTAACGATTATGGTGATGCTACTGTGATTCTTGAAGTTATATGAATCGTATGTCGAAGAACATGATGAATAAGGATTTTTAGATGTTAGAACACATCAGATTTTATCATTTTATGGATCATGAACGTGAATTTGGATAATTCGTGTTCTTGAAGAGCTATTAAATTATATGTCATGATTGTTATGAAATTCTTAATCTCGAGATGAGTTGATCATTGTCATGATGGAAGTGTTAGACGATGCTTGAAATGCATGCCACCGCACGGATTAGCGCACGCTACGTTCTTGCCTAGCGCGCTTAACGGAGCAACTTAGCGCATGCTACGTTAGGTGATTAACGTGCGCTAAGTAGGCGAGACAGGCGGTATTTTTGTGTTTTGATTAGGAATTCGTGATGGTTTGACTTGGTTGGTTCTGACTGTGTTTATTCGAGGTTGTGTTGAACCGCTGAGTTCGATTGGATAGTTTGTCGGTTGTTGATTGTTATCGGATATGTGTTATTTGGTTTCTTCGATAGGTTGAGATTATTGATCGGTGATTATAAACGGATATTGCGGTCGTGTTCGAGTATGTCCATTGTATTGCGTTTGATTGAGGTGAGGAGCTCGTAGATAAAGGCAATGTGTTCGGCAGACTTCGTGGTATCGGTATCGAGGCAAGTTATTACTTGCTCGTTATAATATTTAATGAATGGTTTTGATTTCATTTCGTTTATAATGCATATAGCGATGATTATTATTGTGAACTCGGGTATCCGGATCGCATATCGTTCTTTCGATTAGGAGGTAAATCATAATGAATATGCTTTATCTCAGTTATTGGTATGTTCGAGTATCGAGGTTACATTATGGTAAGGACGAGGATATGAGTATCTATAGTTCGTTGTACGTTTGGATCGCCGAGCAGTGGGGATAATCGTCGGTGATGATTGGACATCGAGGTTGCTTCCGAAGGACTCGGGGCAAGTATTCCATATTGGTCACGGTTTTATGTTATTTATTTTGGTCTCGTACATTATCATTCATGTTGTCGAACATGAGGTCGTCTTAATTGATTTGTCATATTGTCGTTCATGTTGCGTTGTTCATGATGATGAACATATTGTTTTGCATGTGTATGCATATTGTGTTGTTTATGTTGTGTTGATCCGATGGGATCGCGCGATCTATCTTTGAGGCCGGATCGGATGTCCACCTCGTGTTGGTCCGACGGATCATCTTGGGATCTATCCGAGGGCGCCGGATCATTGGGACGGGTTTTTCCACCTCGTGTTGGTCCGACGGGATCATCTTGGGATCTATCTTTGAGGCGCTGGATCGTTGGATTACCCAAGATTGTGTTATTGTTGTGCATATGTATATTGTTGGTTATCCACCTCGTGTTGATCTTGTAGGATCATCTTGGGATCTATCTTTGAGGCGCTGGATCATGGGATTTCCATTGAGTATACATAGTTGTTATTGTTTTTGAGCATATTGACGTTGTCATATGAGTATGCATTTGTAGGTCTTGTGTTAGGACCTTGTCCGCATTGCATTGTTCGATATCGGATTAGGTGATATGATTGTCGTGGCACTTCATATCTCGAGGTATGTTCCGTATTTTCCTTGGTCTTGTCTTTGGTGGACAATTGGTTATCGTCTTGGGATTTGATGATATTATTCGATGGATCGTATTGGTCCGAAATGGTAGATTTCCGTATCGTGAGTTGCTAATGATAGAATGAGGATCTTCAGTATAGATTAAGGTACAATACACATACAATGTTCGATTTTATTGGGTAATTGAGTACGGGATGTGAAATGTGATAATGGTTATTCGATGAGAATTTCTTGAGTAAGTAAAGATTACGTTGGTCGTATTCTTATGTTGTATTCTCATTGGTATGTTATTATTAATGTGATGTGACGGTTATCATTGTTGGATATTATGGTGACCCCGTCGTGGGATTTCTTTTAGGTTCTCGGAGCATCGAGCTTGTAGCGGTCGTGAAGAGATGAGCTTCCTGAGGATACCGGCTAGGACATGTTCTGTACATTGAGTTTCTTGATTGGTTCTTGTTTTCCGCCGCTAGAGTATCTTTATGGTTGGTCTTTTTCCATTGCGTGAGTATTTTGAAATGCTCTTTTGGTATTTGGTAATCGAGGTTACTTTGGAAATCGTTTTCTAAACTTTTGAGTGTCGGCTGTTTGGCCTTGCGATTTCAAATGAGTTTTTACGACGGTTTTTGATAAATGGATTTTATAAGTCTTTGTGAATTTTTAAAGATAGTACCGTCGTTGGCCTCTTAGGCATTTGTAAATGTTTGCGAAAATTTCTTTTAGCCTTGTGGGTTCCATCTCGGGGCCCACGGCGCTAATATTCCTTCGGTTAAATGCAGGGTGTTACAGAATATGGTATCGGAGCCGTGTTGAGAAAACCTAGGCATTTGGGTCGAGTTGGGTCGTGTTTTTGTCGCGTCATTCGAGTTGTCGATTGACAAATATTAGAGCCGTGAGTTTTTGTTGTTCACTCAGGCTTATGTGTTATCGGATTTGCCAGTATCGTACTGGGCTTGTTATAACTTTTCCAAATGGTGTTAATGAGATTCTTTGGAATGAGATGTATTATGTTCTTGAGTCGAACCGATTTGGCAAACGTGTGTTTTGAAAATACCTGTGTCGAGTATTTTCTTGAGTCTAGACATGTGCCAGTATCACGGGGAATCGTCGGCTTCACGATCTGTGAGTATTTAGATTTTTGAATTTCATTGAGATTTACTGCCGTTCTAAGTTGATATGTTTTGAGATTCAGCAGATATTATGCATTTCAATATAAGGTGACAGAGTTGGGATAGGATTGATGATCTTGAGAAGTTATGATTTTGGAAATCAGTATATCAGCTAGATTTTGGAACGGAATTGTGTAATCGGGAGAAGGACTATGGATTGTTGAGAAGAACATGTAGCATGTTAATTCATTTGAGATACATGAACTGTTTTGAGCATTTGAAAATGATACTTTTCAAAATGAATATTTTACGGATGTTTTACGGAAAATGATTTGGGCCGAGACCCAATCGATTTTGAAATGGTTTTATAACTCAGACTTGAAGTCCGAAAAGGGGTTTTCTACTTTTAAACTTTTTGTAATGCGGAACGAGTTACGGCTAAGACCCTAATGTTTCAAACGGCTTTTCTGTTTTCTTAAAACTCCGAGACTTGTAAAACACTTTACCAATCGCTTACCTATGTTATTTCCGCCTTTCGAGGCTTTGGTTTACTTGTTCAAATTGAACCTCTCGGGAAGTCTTTCATTTGTGTGGCTTTGTTTCAATATTTTGTCATATCATATTTAAGGTGATCCAGATGGGTTAATGGTGACGTTGCAAGTCATGTGTGGAAAAGGAGTTTAGTCGGAATTTATATATTGAGATTTTGGAACTCGATCGTGTGGTTTTCCGATGGAATATCGGTGGATATTGGTGACGAACCGAATTGGTATACGGGAGTATGGATATAGTCGAGCATTTGCATACTTTTCATTTTAAAACTTCAAATCGTGTGGATTCGAAGGAAATCATATCAAATACTTGGCACCATCGAGCCAAGTTAATTTTTCGAAAATTGATTTTGTGGTCTTACCAAAATTTATGTTTTGAGTTTTCAAACCCTTGAAAGAACTTTCGAAAATTGTCTTTTGACAAGAATATATGATTTCAAACTGGTTTTGAAAATGTGATTGATATACATACGCATTTAGTGCATAGTGCATATCATATTGATGGTACGATGGAAAAGAAATTCGAACTTCAGTATGTTAGTTTGATTATCCGGTGATGATCGGTTGAGTTATCAGATAAGAGAAATATGTTGCGTGTTGTAGATTCATGCACATAATATTATTTTGGAAACTTGGGATTTTGTGAACCGGAACATATGTGCTATGTGATTACATTGGTATGGTAGTAGCGCGATTTTACCTTACTGATTCTGGAATGATTTCTTTGTAAGTGTAAATTTGGGGATGGTGACCCCATGCTGGTTGTTTTGGATATTGAGTGGTCGTTCCCACTCCTTGTATGAATTGGGTATGTTCGTCAGTTTGTGATTGGTTGTTCATATGCCGAGGGGTATGTTCGCCACTCGGATACGTTTATTGAGATCCACTGTATGTGATCGGTGTGTCGTTTTGAGAATTTTGCTTTTTCGTATATCTGTTTCTGTGGTTCTGTGGTGATAGTGTTGGATTTTACCGTGTGAAGGTATTCTCGATTGTCGTTGATCGTTCGTTGGTAATATTGGAGTTTATCACGTTGATGATATTCTCGATTGGGTTTTGACCTCTGGTTGGTCATATTGGAATTTATCATGTCGATGATGAATTCGATTGATTGTTGATCATTGTTGGTGATCATCTGAGCGTTCGGATTTTGTGTTAATGTTTCGGGATTCGTGTCGTTGTTTTGGGCAATTGTTTTGTAGATGTGTTGTGTATTATTCGTCTTATCGGAATTAGGACTTGATTATGTAATCAGGCAGACAGGATTTGATTCGGGCAGATTGTTTCATCCGAAGATGATATCTTTTTGTTGAGACTCAGAGAATTGTAATCGTAAGCGTATTGGGACTGTACAGTGAGATCGCTTGCTAGTATCTCCGGAGATCGTCGACCTGCGTATTTGTAAGTATGCGGTTTTGGCTATTCAGAATAATGATGATTGATCAGTGTCGTGATGGTTTTGGGATATTTTGGGTTGAACAGTATGTTTGTTTGTTTTCTATGACGGATTGCAAGTTTCGAGGACGAAACTTATTTTAAGGGGTGTAGAATGTAATATCCGGAATTTCTATTACTGTTGTTTGATATTATTTTATCCGAGTTATATTGTACAGCGTGGAATCTGTACAGTAGGGATAAAATAAATGAAGGACTGAGATGTCAGTATTGGTATAATTGTCGTATTTGGTCGACAATTGTATTTGAGGATATAATGTGTTGAGTAATGTATATTTGATATGCCGTATGTTCGTATTTGATATGTCGAGATGTTGGACAAGGATAGCTGAAAATGGCTAAGTATAGCCTTATTAGCGCACGCTGATATTCATGTATAGCGCACGCTATCGTGCAGGATTAGCGCACGCTACGTTTATAGGTTAGCGTACGCTAGTGCAGACAGATCGGAAGGAATCTGCGTGTGGACCCTTGCTTTGCGCACGTCGTAAGTCAACGGTTGTTGTCCTGAAGTATTAGCGCACGCTAAAATATTAGGCTTAGCGCACGCTAACTATGTATCAGTCAACAAGGAATCTTATCCTTGCCAGATGCTGTCGGAATGTGGGGGCGAGTGGTAGGTGAACACTATAGTAAGTCAACTTCGGATAGCACACGCTAAGAGTAAGGACTTGCGTACGCTAGACATGATGATTTACGTACGTTAATGCATGGGCATTACGTACGTAAGGTAGTTTACGAAGCAAGACAGTAGCCTCTGGACTGCGATAGCGCACGCTAACAAAGTCAGTTAGCGCACGCTAAACATAAGGCTTTAGCGCACGCTAGTGGTGCATTCTATATAAAGGGACAAACGGGTGTCATGAAACATTTCGTCCATTTCTTTCCTTTCACCCGATAGAGACAACCTTGGGAGAACATTTGGAGTTCCTAAACACTGAAGGATGATCCTCTTTAACAAGATTAAAGATGGAAATCATGGAGTGAAGCTTTGTTCTTGAAATCATTGGTGATTCTTGGAAATCAATCCTCTCCTTCAAAAAAGGTAATTACTCTTCACTTTGAGATTTCGTTTTGGATTGTATATGATGTTCTTGAGTTGATGATTATCATATAAACAAGTTGATGAGCATGACAACGAGTTGGATTACCGTACTAAGTTAGTGTTGTTATCAATATATGAGTATTGATATGTTTCGTATGGTTTTGGATGGAATTCAAGATATATGTTGATGTAATTCCCTTCTTCAATTCGGATTTTTGATGTTTTGTCGTTGGTTACTTCGTATGGTAACGATTATGGTGATGCTACTGTGATTCTTGAAGTTATATGAATCGTATGTCGAAGAACATGATGAATAAGGATTTTTAGATGTTAGAACACATCAGATTTTATCATTTTATGGATCATGAACGTGAATTTGGATAATTCGTGTTCTTGAAGAGCTATTAAATTATATGTCATGATTGTTATGAAATTCTTAATCTCGAGATGAGTTGATCATTGTCATGATGGAAGTGTTAGACGATGCTTGAAATGCATGCCACTGCACAGCATTAGCGCACGCTACGTTTACTGCCTAGCGCGCGCTAACGGGAGCAACTTAGCGCATGCTACGTTAGGTGATTAACGTGCGCTAAGTAGGCAGACAGTGCAGTATTTTTGTGTTTTGATTAGGAATTCGTGATGGTTTGACTTGGTTGGTTCTGACTGTGTTTATTCGAGGTTGTGTTGAACCGTTGAGTTCGATTGGATAGTTTGTCAGTTGTTGATTGTTATCGGATATGTGTTATTTGGTTTCTTCGATAGGTTGAGATTATTGATCGGTGATTATAAACGGATATTGCGGTCGTGTTCGAGTATGTCCATTGTATTGCGTTTGATTGAGGCTGAGGAGCTCGTAGATAAAGGCAATGTGTTCGGCAGCAGCTTCGTGGTATCGGTATCGAGGCAAGTTATTACTTGCTCAGTTATAATATTTAATGAATGGTTTCAGTTTCATTTCGTTTATAATGCATATAGCGATGATTATTATTGTGAACTCTGGGTATCCGGATCGCATATCGTTCTTTCGATTCTGGGAGGTAAATCATAATGAATATGCTTTATCTCAGTTATTGGTATGTTCGAGTATCGAGGTTACATTATGGTAAGGACGAGGATATGAGTATCTATAGTTCGTTGTACGTTTGGATCGCCGAGCAGTGGGGATAATCGTCGGTGATGATTGGACATCGAGGTTGCTTCCGAAGGACTCGGGGCAAGTATTCCATATTGGTCACGGTTTTATGTTATTTATTTTGGTCTCGTACATTATCATTCATGTTGTCGAACATGAGGTCGTCTTAATTGATTTGTCATATTGTCGTTCATGTTGCGTTGTTCATGATGATGAACATATTGTTTTGCATGTGTATGCATATTGTGTTGTTTATGTTGTGTTGATCCGATGGGATCGCGCGATCTATGCTGAGGGCGCTGGATCGGATGTCCACCTCGTGTTGGTCCGACGGGATCATCTTGGGATCTATGCTGAGGGCGCTGGATCATTGGACGGGTTTTTCCACCTCGTGTTGGTCCGACGGGATCATCTTGGGATCTATGCTGAGGGCGCTGGATCGTTGGATTACCCAGTATTGTGTTATTGTTGTGCATATGTATATTGTTGGTTATCCACCTCGTGTTGATCTTGTAGGATCATCTTGGGATCTATGCTGAGGGCGCTGGATCATGGGATTTCCATTGAGTATACATAGTTGTTATTGTTTTTGAGCATATTGACGTTGTCATATGAGTATGCATTTGTAGGTCTTGTGTTAGGACCTTGTCCGCATTGCATTGTTCGATATCGGATTAGTGATATGATTGTCGTGGCACTTCATATCTCGAGGTATGTTCCGTATTTTCCTTGGTCTTGTCTTTGGTGGACAATTGGTTATCGTCTTGGGATTTGATGATATTATTCGATGGATCGTATTGGTCAGAAATGGTAGATTTCCGTATCGTGAGTTGGTTATGATAGTTTGAGGATCTTGAGTATTGTTTAAGGTACAATACAGATATTATGTTCGAGTTTATTGGTTAATTGAGTACAGGATGTGAAATGTGATAATGGTTATTCTGATGAGAATTTCTTGAGTAAGTAAAGATTACGTTGGTCGTATTCTTATGTTGTATTCTCATTGGTATGTTATTATTAATGTGATGTGACGGTTATCATTGTTGGATATTATGGCTGACCCCGTCGTGGGATTTCTTTTAGGTTCTCGGAGCATCGAGCTTGTAGCGGTCGTGAAGAGATGAGCTTCCCGGAGGATACTGGCTAGGACATGTTCTGTACATTGAGTTTCTTGATTGGTTCTTGTTTTCCGCTGCTAGAGTATCTTTATGGTTGGTCTTTTTCCGCTGCGTGAGTATTTTGAAATGCTCTTTTGGTATTTGGTAACTGAGGTTACTTTGGAAATCGTTTTCTAAACTTTTGAGTGTCGGCTGTTTGGCCTTGCGATTTCAAATGAGTTTTTACGACGGTTTTTGATAAATGGATTTTATAAGTCTTTGTGAATTTTTAAAGATAGTACCGTCGTTGGCCTCTTAGGCATTTGTAAATGTTTGCGAAAATTTCTTTTAGCCTTGTGGGTTCCATCTCGGGGCCCACGACGCTGTAATATTTCCGGTTAAATCTTGGGGTGTTACATTGCTGCCCTCCAGAATGGGAATCGGTTCGACTAGCCGATAGTTCTGGGGTAGTTGCGGAATCCTCATGTCTCATATTACCACGTCCGCGTCCACGACCGCGTCCGCGTCCACGACCTCCTCTCAACATACTGTAAACGAAATTTCTCAATATACAGAACAAAATTTTTGAAATAAAGTCCGTCAATACTCACAAAACAGTAATTAAGTAAAACGGTAGTATAAGAGATTAAGAGACTTACAACCACGGTCCACATGACGACTTCGGCTGAACAGTGATGTTACAAACAACCCGTAAATCAAATAACGTAAACAGACCCAAATAAAACCCGACTGCCAAGATATCCATAAATCTTAGCTCCGATACCATATTCTGTAACACCCCGAGATATTCGGAATAATTACAGCGCCGTAAACCCTTTAAATAAGGATTTACAAGGCTAATTAAAAAGGAAAGTGAAAATAAGACGTCAATACTGCGAAAATTCGAGTTTATGAAAACGTACAACTGGTTCAACGGGTAATTAATACAACCATATCGAATTAATATCAAAGGACACACGTACTCGAGTACAGAAACCAAACCAAGACAACAAATCTCCAATAACAATAAACATCATCGAACCCCTTCGTCGTCACGTCTGTCTTTGTGTTTCCCTGCTCCTCGCTACCGAACATCAAAACAAATGTCCACCCCGAAGGGGTTAGCAAAACAATGCTAGTACAAGTATCGTATTTAAACAATTCGAATATGCATCAACAATACACAACAAGACATATCACACGGGCTTCCGCTCAGGAACCGACAATGCGAATCTACAAGATTCCATTACACAAGATGGGTATTCCAATGATCCAGCGCCCTCGGATAGATCCCAAGATGATCCCGTCGGACCAACACGAGGTGGAAATAACCCGTCCAATGATCCGGCGCCCTCGGCTAGATCCCAAGATGATCCGTCGGACCAACACGAGGTGGACATCCGATCCAGCGCCCTCAGCATAGATCGTACAACGTATACAAATACAACTCATGCATACACATATGCCAAATCATTATGTTCATCAACATGAACATATAAACAATATACAACGAATATCATGACAAATCAACGAAGTAAATATCATGTTCAACAACATGCATAATCATACGTATACTCAAAAATACCGATATTAACATATCACGATACTTGCCTCGAAGATGGCAAGAATGATATACTTCAATGCTCTCGACGCACTCGAAGGCCGCCTCCGATCAACGTAACAAGCTCGAACCTTAACAAAAGGAACGATATACAAATCATCTCGAGTCGAACAATGGCCTAACAATTCGACCTACGGCCGAAAAGCTCAACTAAACAAGTGCTGGATTGCTTAGCGCGCTACGTATTATACATAACGTGCGCTAGCCGAATCATTAGCGTACGCTATCGTATAAGACTAGCGCGGCGCTAGCCACAAATCGCGCCTCGGCCGCCTCATAACGCACGCTACGACGCTCGCGGCGAAACCGAACCTCGATAGCGCACGTTAACTCACACATGTTAGCGTGCGCTAATCTTGCATGGCGTAATACTACGAACCGAAAACTGAGTTGAATGATGAAGAACTCATGAACCCTATGGTGATATTACAAGTTATCCTCGGGCATATCATGCTAATAAGGTTTCTGGAAGATTTATGATTATGAAACACCAATATACGGATAGTTATCTTGATATCACAATTCCTCTACGATCTTCAAGAAATAATCTAAGTTCCATCGTCTTACGTTCCAAAATACATGATTCCAACGTATACAACGTATCAACTGGGTAATATCCGATCACTTGATCATAAATCGATTTAAACATGCTTAGGAGTCCTTATAATAAGATGGTTCAAAGGTTCATTCGACATCTAGTACAAATACGTCAAAAGTATCCTTCTAACATGTGATGATCGATAAAAACGAGATACTAGCTATCCAAACATGATTCAAACTTCCTCATGAACATTACTAATCATTGGTGAAGAATCACCTACCTCAAAGTAGTGAAGAACACGGATGAAAATGAAGTAATCCAACACCCAAGGCTTGAACACCAATCTCCAATGATATAAGATCTTCAATCTCGAACTAGGAGGTTGATATGGAGTGTTTAAGACGAATGGAGTTATGTTTCAAGTGCAAGAGTTCGGGTTATGGGGAAGAAAGGATCAATTCACGAATAGGATGTCATGTCTATTTATAATAAATGGCTATTAGCGCGCGCTATACACTGTCCCGTAGCGTGCGCTAACGGCTCACGCCTATATCAGATTTCGCACTTAGCGTGCGCTAAGCATAGACCTCTAGCGTGCGCTAAGGCGTTGACTCGGCTTTTCCCGAAAGCCGTCCGTATACATTCGACAGATCCGACAAGGGTCCCCCGCCGATCTCACCTACCGCGCGTCTCAATCAATTTGACCACGCGTAGCGTGCGCTAATTACACTCGGTAGCGTACGCTATGAAACCATGTTAGCGTACGCTACCCGTAGCCTGTAGCGTGCGCTACATGCACAGAATTTCAACCATATAAATCACATACACGAAATTATATGCTCGATGGCATCGGATTATGAAATATGGAGAATAGTACTCATACAAAAGTACAATTATTACAATATCACAAGTTCCAAATACATAACAGAAATCTCGGGTATTACAAGCCTAACGAGTCCGAAGAACCTACAAAACGGGGCGGGTGCATTCTCATCACATCTCGTAACCACTTACCAGCTCCGTTATCTTCATCCGGAATCCCGTCTCGGTGTACGGTCTGATTCATAAGCGCCAACCGGCCACCACCTGACGAAGGATGGTGGCGGCGCCAATATCAACATTACCTCTGGATGATTGCTGCTGATCACGACCACGACTACGACCACGTCCTCGGCCACGGCCTCTCGGCATACTGGACGAACGACCAATAAGAATAACACATCCAAACAAATATCACAACGTCAAGATAAGACAATAATTAGCAGCACGTTAAAACATCAACTCCAAGTCATCACACAAGTGCACGAACTAACACTGCAATTTTAGAACTTCATTAAAAAAATAATCCACACAGTCACATCAACAGAGATGTTTGGATTTTACCAAATCAAACACGGTCAAAACCACACACGTATCGCAGGATCAAACACTAACAACAAAAATAAAATGCTTCCGGTATTATTCAAATGATAAAATTTTAAAATTCTCAAGTTTGAAAAAAAATGGTGAAATGAAATTTTTGAAAACACTTATAATACCTCGCTTAATCAAAACTATATCAAAACTGCTTTGATTGAAGCTATTTGCAAAACAACACGTTGAGGGTTCAATCTTTTCGCTAGACGATATCGTCAAAATGACCTTATCAATATATCATTATCTTTACTAGCGTTATACGGGTAACAACATGTTATCACGCCATCCATCACTAATATATCAACAGAGATTAAATAATCAAGGGGCATGGGTACAACTGTAATAACAAATTTCTACCGGTCAAAATTTTACGACCGTAACAACATGTAGTTTACAGTCGTAATAACTCGAGCTTACGGCCGTAATGGAAAACATCTTACGGCCGTATTCATCTAGCCGCAGGATCAGAATTGTCACAAGAGCCCCCAACACACAAACACATAACATTTAAATTCGAAAATTAAGGTCGCTTTTGCAAAACAAGATTTTTCCAAAAATTTTGATTTCCACAAAAATGCTCAAATCGGTAGTCTTTAAGGAAAACGTTTTCAAAGCTACCCGTAGCGGGTATAATTACAACAATCCAAAATAGTCGATATTAAAACCACATGCCCAAATGGCAAACAGGGTCGCCAATTCAATCACATACATCTCATGGCATCACGTTTAAATATGCAACAAAACCATTTATCGGAGTCTCTCGCGAACTCTACCGTGAAACCCATCAAGGTTCACAACTTTCACACCATACCAACCCACATGGTGGTTCAAGGGCCAAACATCAATACATCCAGTTCTATACACATACAGCGTATCTAAGTATTAAATACAACTTCATTACACAACACTGTGTAAATAAAATTATGCACCACAAATATCACACATAAATAAAATCATGAACACAAATATTACGCATAAAAGAGGAAACTTACGTCCACAGGCCGCACGGAGACGACGGTCGCCCACGATACTAATCTCATCCGACAACATATCCAACGCGTTGTGACTACGCACAACTCAACTTGTCACCTGACGACTCGAACGACAAGACAACACATTACTCGACTCGACCCGACAGCCTAGGTTTCCGCAACCTAAGCTCTGATACCATAAATGTAACACCCCCAAAACCGTATGGGAATATTACACGCCGTAAACCCTTTCCGCAAGGATCTACCAAAGCAACGTCCATAAACAACCAAATGGCCGGCCAGTGGTCAAACAATATAATAATACACTGCTAAGGTCACTTACACATAAACACACGCACGATGAGGTCACACAACTCTATCAACAGATCGACTAACAACATTACCCACACAGGGGTCGAAATACAATACAAATAAGACCGAATCAACTCTAACAATACAACTAAACTCTACCAACTTTCAACTCTTGATTAGTATCGCACTCGTCATCCCCTTGTGCCAATCCCGTGATCGCTCCCCGAACTCCGCATGTACCGGACGCAGCAGACATCCACCCCCGAATACTCTGGGGTTAGTAAAACTCCACCGCTTTACTAGTGCAAGTATCAAACCATACGAAATGTAACAAGCAAATAGCAACTACGAATTTAATACGGAAATCCATTATCAAAATGTTCCCTAGAAGTTTTAGAATTTCGAACTCAAGTAAGAGATATTTGAAAAGGAACACATCATCTCTGGGATTTTTAAAGGTAAAATATTTTGGACCTCGAGTCCCAATTTACAAAACCTTTCGTAAACAATAGGGCCTTAGCCCGATTCTCGCTTCAAAGCATACTAAATAATATATCATTATGAGTCCGAGATCCATATTTAAAATGTTACCCGAACAATCATCGCTACACGATCACCGTTCGTACACATCATGTACCGAACTCCGAGGCCTCGACGGACCTTACCCGACCACACACACCGCTCGTACACATCATGTACCGAACTCCGAGGCCTCAACGGACCCTACCCGGCTACAACATCGCTCGTACACATCATGTACCGAACTCCGCAGGCCTCGCCGACCCTACCCGGATCACACACCTTGTCCGTACACGCCATGTACCGGACTCCGAGGCCTCGCTGCACCCTACCCGGTTCACACACTTTGTTCGTACACATCATGTACCGAACTCCGGAGGCCTCGCTGACCCTACCCGGATCACACACACATCGACTCGACACAATTCATAATCATTAAATGTCAAGCCATTCCACATTACACCGAAATGTACAATCAAGTATGTAAACCAAAACAACACGAATATCATGATCATCACAACGACTCTTAACCAACATAACACACATTCGGTACACAATACATTGCACAACCACGTGTACAACCATCTCATATGTACATTGCAATCCTGCACAAATGGCACAACGCCGAACACGTATACCAATATATCACTATTATCACGAAGCCTTCAAATTTCGGAAAACACAACCAACTCAAACAGAACATATTTACGGAGGCAAGCAAAATCGTCATACATAGCATACGTAATTACTAGTCGCAAGATACAAGTCGTATAATAAGATACTTGCCTCGATAGTCGGCACCCGAATATTCCGACGAATACGGCACAACCCGGAAAACCCCGAACACCTACAATCCTCCGTGAAATCCAACTAAACACGGTTACTATGAGATTAACAATTGAAAACACAGGAAAACACTGTCAAGAATTGAAGGGAACCCTTTGAGACCTTTAATCGGATACTAAATGTTCAAGGTTCCTAAGAAAACCAAAAATCCCGATTGGGTTCCAACGAACTCAAAATACGGATATACAATCCGTAGAACATGTCCAAAACAACGTTTATACAACAATTAATTGATCAAAAACGGATTGGAATCGAAATCAAAAGGAAAACCCCTAAAATCTTCAAAAACAAGGGTTCAAGCCAAAATACCTCGATTCGACGAAGAACACGGATTAGATGATGATATAATCAACACAAGCCTTCCACAAATGATGTTTCATGATGTTCCCGATCAAAAACCCTCAAATTCCGTCGAAGGGTCGCGAAAACGAAGGAAAAATGGAAAATGGCCGAAAGATCCACGCCCGTGCCTTTAAATAGCCGACTGGCCGATCACTTACGGCCTTACGGCCGTAACTCGGCACTTACGGCCGCATTCGGCAGTCCTTACGGCCATAACCGCATTCGTCCTAAGTTGCTCGGCACCTTACGGCCAGTAATCTCGCCTTACGGCCAGAACAAAGATTCGTCCTAAGTCGCTCGCACCTTACGGCCAGAATCTCGGCCCTTACGGCCGTAACCAGCATTCGCCGTGCCATGCTCGCGATCACTTACGGCCGGCACCTTACGGCCGTAACTCGCCAAAGCAAGACTGCGGCGCCTCGGCCGTGGCCACTTCCGACGGCCCCGACGACCCCGAAACCCGAACCTGAATATGAATCGAAGATACGGTTACGAAGCACTCGCAAAGACGAATCCAAGCGCTAAGAGAACACACGATTCCGACCACCCGAAGGCTCAAAATTCGACAACGGAAGTAATTACCCCAAACTTTGGGAAATTACAAAAATGGCCCAAAACGTCCGAAAATCACGATACGTGATCGAATAACCAAACCGAAGTTCACAACACGTCTAACAGAGTTAAACGGACTTACGGGAAACTCGAAATAGCAGTTTCCAACGAGATTCGCAAGAATCGAACTCAAGTGCGGAAAAGCGTCTAAAAAGCTCTAACTCAAGAAACGATACCGAAACGAACTCGGATGACAAAAAGTGCAGAATTAAATATTCTCAGAATGACGAAACGGTCAAAAGCGAGTCGTCGAAACGGACCTCCGCCGAAAAATGAAAATTACCGGAAATCCGAAATTGCGGATATTACAGGTTGTAGTACAAGTTCTGATTTGGGAAAGAGAAGCTTTGAGGCTTTTCTTGAGAGTGTTGATGTGGTTCATACTTCTAAATCTGATCTTGATATGTATTTGTCTGAGCCCCCTAAAATAGTACAAACAGGTGGAACACAATTTGATGTTCTTCAATGGTGGGAGGTAAATGAAGTAAAGTATCCAGTGTTAAGCATAATGGCAAAAGATATACTATCAATTCCAATTACTACATTTGCTTCTGAGGCAACTTTTAGTGCTGGATCCATAATTATTGATGCAAAAAGAGCCTCAACGAGAACTGATACAGTTGAGATGCTTCTATGCGGTAGTGATTGGATTAAAGAATATTATGGGATTAAAAAGGGTTCATCAAGAAGCATTGTAAGTAAATTATCCTAATTTACTTACAATTTAGCTTGAAGAAGAAGATGAACCAATTATGCAATATGACTTTGGGGAGGTTGATTTGGGAGGAGCCAAGAAGTCAACCACCTCCTGAAATGAATCAGTCTTGTACTCTTGTTGCCTTAGTGTTTTGCTTGATCGTATGTCAAGCCTATGATGAACATGTTCTGAGGTCAATGATGTATTATTCTAGTCTACTTAACTGAAGTTTGATTCCTGAATGATGTCGGTATTTTGATGAATTTAACAATTGATTAAAAGCCTATGATGAAATATGTTTCTCAGGCTTCAAGTATATGTAATTTTAACATGCGTTTTATATACTTGAAATGCATGAAAGTAGTTATTCATTAATTATGTCTTAGATAATTTTTCCTTGTTTTTGGTAGTTAAAAGAATAATATCGAGTTATCGGTTCCTGAATTCGGGTCAGTGTTGGATGAAACGGCTAACTGGGACATCTCCGGTCCGAATCGATTCGGGTACCCGATAAAATTACCGGATCGGTCCAGTTACCCGATAAAATTACCGGATCGGTTCTCGGGAATAATGTCAGATACGATAAGCTTATCGGATCGGTTCCCGGTTACCCGATAAGCTTATCGGTTGGATACCAGGTAGGTCAAGATCCGGACCGATTCGGACCGATAAGAGGCCTAGGTTGGATTACAGCCACAGAGCATCTCCAATGTATCTCTATTTCGTAAAATAAGGAGGATATTTGATGTTTTACCATCTCTAATACAACACTATAATTTGCACTAAAATAGGGTATAACTCCAAAAAGTACTATAAATATACAGTGCTATTTACCTGTGTTTTATTTTTGATTTTGTTGTAAATATATTATTTTATGTATAGTACTTGCAGGATAAGACACTTAATGGGTTAAGATGCCTAGTGGGCTTTTAGGGTTACATCCCTATTTATTAGTATAAATATATATCTTTTGATTGTATTATTGTACTCAGAAACACACAAATTATAGTGAATACTCTCCTGGCTTGGAATGCCCCCAGATGTAGTCATTATTGATGAACTGGTCAACAAATCTGTTCCTTTTATTTTTATATTTTATAACACATTATCAACACGATACCCTAACCGTAGGTTTTTTTTCCTTTTGATTTCCGAAATTCGCAAAAAAAAAAAAAAAACGCAAGCAAATTTTTGCACTGTGAGGCCGCGGAAAAATTGCATTTTCCGCATCGCTAACCGTCGGATCAACTTGAAATTTTGACAGAAATTTCCTAACATAAATATCTATATAATCAACGGTGAAGATCGGATTTTGTGTAATATTTATTACTGAATCTGTCGCCGAACAAAAGTAGATTTTTACGAGGAAATTTGAAGATCCGGCCTCATCCAACACCGAGTTGTTGTACCACCGCGCCCAAGTCCTTTTTTCGGCCAATTATCGAGACCAGTGGCCCCTTTTCTGGGAAAATACGTTGCCCATGATAATGTGCATGCTATGAATCACTGCCGGAACTGCTCCACCATCGCAGCCCATGCTCCTCGGCGCCGCCGGCTGCCGAGTCATCGCCGAATCGCCGCCCGACCCATCCGTGACCCGCAACCAAACGCCTCTGCGACCCCCGACGACCCGAACTGGTGCCGGCCCGAACTGATCGAACCCGCGCGACCCGAATTCCTTCCGAGCGACCCGGATGCTAGCCAACGCGCGTGACCCGGTTAATAATCAAATACAATGATACCGATGAATTTCACGGACAAGGAAGTAATCATGCGACAACGTTGCTAACGAATTATTCGATCCACTTCAAAAATTGTAGAAATTAAAATCATAAATCCGGTTAGTCATTTACAATTTATTAAGTAACTCTTGTTGGCGATTATTAATTATTTAATATATATACTAGATATGCATGTTTAAATATCTACAATTTAGAGCTTATGATAAATTATGAATTATCAAGCATGTTTAGAAGATAATTTAATTTATCAAAGCATGTTCATATGCTAATATATAATACATATTAACATTTTATGTTAATATGTTAATCAGCTAGAAGATAATTTATGCCATATTAAGAAATGGTCGAAATATCTTTGTACGTAATTATATGATTTATCTTATGTAATACCGTAGTCTCATATTTTATGATTTATGAGAAATAATTGTAATCAATATTATGAAACCAGCAGTTTCATACATAAACTATTATTATATCTAAACGTTATACCATGCCTTAGAACCAGAAGTTCTTATTAATTGCATGTTGAGTTTGTTACGTATCAAAGCATATATTGCAGTATTTTTTTCCTGAAGAAAATAATTGAAATCGAGAAAATAAATTATGTTTCCAGAAGAAACTGTTTTCGATGTTTCCAGAAGAAACTATTTTCGATGTTTCGAGAAGAATCTACTCGAAATGGGGCAAACTATATACAAATATGCAACTCCAAATAAAATAAGGCGAATATGTTTATCTCCGTGTAATGTATGAATTAATGCCCGGAAGGCAGAGACAATGACATCTAACATTACTCATGAAATTATTTGAATAAGAAAAATCTGAAACACAATTTGGGTAGCTCCTGAAGAGCATTCTAACAATGTTATTGCCTGAAACAATGAGTTATTGACAATACCTCTATATATATGACTTCAAAGACTTCGAATAAAAGTCATTGTGATGTCTATATGATCTCTCTCACTAATATTGTCCTGTACCAACAATATAATCCTTACCAGACTTACCGAGCTGATATTTATTATGTTATTCACTGAAATGAACAATAGTATCATATTGTGATATGATCAAACCGAAACCAGCTTTTTTAAGAACACACATAGTGCCTGAAGCATTTATGGTCACACATCTTGAAATAGATGTTGTTACTCATTTGAGCCAAATTAAAAGAGAGATAGCATGTAGAAATGTATTGGCCCAGTAATGGCCAAAGTTATGACAATATAACTCAACTCAAAGTTTGCATGATAAAAGAAACAACAATTAGTTTTGTAATGTTCTGACCGAGGAGGTCCAATAAACATTTAGGCCCGTTAGGCCTGAGAAGTATATAAATGTATCTAACATCTGTAATAGATGCGGAACTTGTTGTCATTGGTCATGCACCTGTCGTGCATTAAATAACGTTACAATTAGAGTCACAACGACACTATGCTTATGAAGCATACATGATTGAAATTCATTATCCTGAAGATAATGTAAACTTTGCATGGTTTATCTGGCACAGTTATGCCATTATCTTAATTTGATATAATTTCAGATATTGTTAGATAATCTGTTGATTACTATGGTTATAGGATAATCTCATACTTAACAAATTACTGTATGTATGATTGATTTCAAATATGCATAGGCACGTTTAGCCATCAATTTGTTAAGAGGTCATGTTAAGGCCAAGCTAGTATTATTTATGTAATGCCCGGATAATTATTGTGTATTTATCCTGTATTCAATCTTGTGAGTTTCAACTTTGTAACGTTATTAATCGAAGATTGGTTTCCCGTATTCGTATCCCTATGTTTTTGTATTTTCAAACATTCATGCATGCATGACTTTGCACGTCTTTACGCACGCTAAAACATAACCATAACGTACGCTACGTGTTTAATATTGTAAATCCGCAATTTCGATTTCCGGTAATTTTTTTTTTCGGCGGAGGTCCGTTTCGATGACTCTCTTGGGACCGTTTCATCATTCCGAGAATGATTAATTATGTACTTTTTGTCATCCGAGTTCGTTTCGGTATTGTTTTGTTGAGTTCCGTGTTTCTTAACGACTTTTCCGCACTCGAGTTCGATTCTTGTGAATTCGTTCGAAATTACTGTTTCGAGTTTCCCGTAAGTTCTTTTAACTTTGTTAGACGTGTTGTGAATTTCGGTTTGGTTATTCGATCACGTATCGTGATTTTCGGACGTTTTGGGCCATTTTCGTAATTTCCCAAAGTTTGAGGTAATTACTTTCCGTTGTCGAATTTCGAGCCTTCGGGTGGTCGGAATCGTGTGTTTTCTTAGTGCTCGAATTCGTCTTTGCGAGTACTTCGTAACCGAATCTCTGATTCGTATTCAGGTTCGGGTTTCGGGGTCGTTCGGTTCGTCGTTGTGGTTCGGTCGTAATTTTCGGTTTGTGTCTGGAGGTGGCTGGCCGGACCTGTGCGAAACGGCCCTAGAAACGGCACTGCCGAGCGCCGTGTCTTGCGCCGGGTCATCCAGGACCAGCAAGCCTGCCGAGACACGGCCGAGAACCCGCGCAAGATTTGTGCCGGGTGATGCGCCGTGTCGGATACGGCCGAGACACACGGCGCTGGTGTGGGCCGTTTTCTGCGCCGTGTTCGGCAGGTGTATAAATATGGCAGAGCAGTCGGGTTTCACTCATTTTTTCTCATTTCTTTCTTCCTGTCCATGGCTGGAATCCTGGAGGAGTCGAAGATATGTTGTTCAACTACCAATCCATGAAGTTCCTGAGTCCATAACATCGTTTAATCATTCCATAACTTGCTCCGGTCGGCCGAATAAGGGTAAGTTTTGTTAAAATCTAGTTTTGGGGATTTTGTTCGATTTGTCCGTTTGATCCGTTTTAACTCAGAATAGTGATGGATTGATGATTTTTAAGCTATATTATATCGAATTCCTTGTTATTCCATGGTTGGATTGCCATGGATTTGTCGTTTTATTGAGTATCTTATCGACGCCTTGAAGGTGTTCGATAAAATGTCACAAAGAGAATCCCAGCGTTCTACGATTATTCTTCCTCATTCGTTCGTTAATTTATTGATGGTATGATGTTAGGGTCAGATTCCTTGTGAAGAACTCGAGTCGGAACCTTTCCGTTCGTTGTCTTCTTCGTGGTACAAGCTTCCCGGTCGAACCGTGTTCTTCGGGGTATTCGGTAACGGTTATTAAGGCAAGTATTTTACTATACGAATTGTGTCTTGTGAATAGGGATGTTGTGTTATGGTTATGATGAATTGATTTATCTTAGCGAATATGCTTCGTATGAATTGATTATTATGAGCGATTGACGGTAACGATAATACCTTCACTTAATTAACATCGTGGAATTGTGTTGGATGTGCAAATCATCTAAGTTTATGCCGGGCGTGATTGGTCATTGTTGAGTTGTTGTGATAATTATGATATTTGTGTTGTTTTGGTTTACATACTTGATTATACCTTTCGGTGTAATGTGGAATGGATTGACATTTGATGATTATGAATTGTGTCGTGTCGACGTGTGTGTGTGTTCCAGGTAGGGTCTGATGAGGCCTCTGGAGTTTAGTACATGATGTGTACGAACAATGTGTGTGATCCAGGTAGGGTCTGACGAGGCCTCTGGAGTTCGGTACATGATGTGTACGAACAAGGTGTGTGATCCAGGTAGGGTCTGACGAGGCCTCTGGAGTTCGATACATGATTTGTACGAACGATGTGCGTGTGGCCGGGTAAGGTCCGTCGAGGCCTCCGGAGTTCGGTACATGATGTGTACGAACAGTGTGTGGTCCGGGTAAGGTCCGTTGAGGCCTCCGGAGTTCGGTACATGATGTGTACGAACAAGGCGTGTGATCCAGGTAGGGTCTGACGAGGCCTCTGGAGTTCGGTACATGATGTGTATGAACAAGGTGTGTGATCCAGGTAGGGTCTGACGAGGCCTCTGGAGTTCGGTACATGATGTGTACGAACGATGTGCGTGTGGCCGGGTAAGGTCCGTCGAGGCCTCCGGAGTTCGGTGCATGATGTGTACGAACAGTGTGTATGGTCCGGGTAAGGTCCGTTGAGGCCTCCGGAGTTCGGTACATGATGTGTACGAACAACGATCGTATAACAGTGATTGTTTGGGTAACATTTTAAATACGGGTCTCGGACTCATAATGATATCTTAACTAGTGTGTTTTGAAACGAGAATCGGGCTAAGGCCCTAATGTTTACGAAAAGGTTTTGTAAATTGGGACTCGAGGTCCAAAAGAATTTCTGCTTTAAAAATCCCCGAGATGATGTGTTCCTTTTCAAATATCTCTTGCTTGAGTTCGAAGTTCTAAAACTTCTCGGGAACATTTTGATAATTGATTTCCGTATTAAATTTGTAGTTGCTATTTACTTGTTGCATTTCGTATCGTATTATACTTGCACTAGTAAAACAGTGGAGTTTTACTAACCCCCGAGTAATCGGGGGGTGGATGTCTGTTTTGCGTCCAGGTACATGCTGGTTCGGGGGAGCAGTCACAGGATCGGCATAAGTGGATGACGAGCTGCGATACTAATCAAGAGTCGAGAGTTGTTTTGATTTGTGTTGTATTGTTAGAAGTTGATTTCAGTCTTCCGCTCTATTGTGTTTCGATCCCTGTGTGGGTAATGTTGCTTTAGTCAGTTCTGTTGATGGAGTTGTGTGACCTCATCGGTCTGTGTATTCATGTGTAAGTGACCTTAACGGTCTGTATTATTATATTGTTTGACCCTGGCCGGGCAAGCATTTGGTTGTTTATGGATGTTTAGCCTGGTAGATCCTTGTGGAAAGGGTCTACGGCGTGTAATATTCCCATACGGTTTTGGGAGTGTTACATTTATGGTATCGGAGCTTAGTTTGCGGAAACCTAGGTTGTCGGGTCGAGTCGAGTCGTGATTTGTCGAGTAATGTGTTGTCTCGTCGTTCGAGTCGTCAGGTGACAAGTTGAGTTGTGCGTAGTCACAACGCGTTGGATATGTTGTCGGATGAGATTAGTATCGTGGGCGACCGTCATCTCCGTGCGGCCTGTGGACGTAAGTCTCCTCTTTTATGCATAATATCTGTGTTCATGATTTCATTTATGTGTGATATTTGTGGTGCATACTTTTATTTACGCGGTGTTGTGTAATGAAGTTGTATTCGATACTTGGATACGCTGTATGTGTATAGAACTGGATGTATTGATGTTTGGCCCTTGAACCACCATGTGGGTTGGTATGGTGTGAAAGTTGTGAACCTTGATGGGTTTCACGGTAGAGTTCGCGAGCGACTCCGATGAATGGTTTTGTTGCATGTTTAAACGTGATGCCATGATATGTATGTGATTGAATTGGCGACCCTGCTTGCCATTTGGGCATGTGGTTTTAATGTCGACTATTTTGGATTGTTGTAATTGTGCCCGCTACGGGTAGCTTTGAAAACGTTTTTCCTGAAAGACTCTACTGATTTGAGCGTTTTTTTGTGGAAATCAAAATTTTTGGAAAAATCTTGTTTTGCAAAACGACCCTAATTTTCGGAATTTAAATGTTATGTGTTTGTGTGTTGGGGGCTACTGTGATAATTCTGCAGTCCTGCAGCTAGATGTTACGGCCGTAAGATATTTTCCATTACAGCCGTAAGCTCAGAGTATATAAATGTATCTAACATCTCTAATAGATGCGGAACTTGTTGTCATTGGCCATGCACCTGTCGTGCATTAAATAACGTTACAATTAGAGTCACAACGACACTATGCTTATGAAGCATACATGATTGAAATTCATTATCCTGAAGATAATGTAAACTTTGCATGGTTTATCTGGCACAGTTATGCCATTATCTTAATTTGATATAATTTCAGATATGGTTAGATAATCTGTTGATTACTATGGTTATAGGATAATCTCATACTTAACAAATTACTGTATGTATGATTGATTTCAAATATGCATAGGCACGTTTAGCCATCAATTTGTTAAGAGGTCATGTTAAGGTCAAACTAGTATTATTTATGTAATGCCCGGATAATTATTGTGTATTTATCCTGTATTCAATCTTGTGAGTTTCAACTTTGTAACATTATTAATCGAAGATTGGTTTCCCGTATTCGTATCCCTATGTTTTTGTATTTTCAAACATTCATGCATGCATGACTCTGCACGTCTTTACGCACGCTAAAACATAAGCATAACGTACGCTACGTGTTTAATATTGTAATATCCGCAATTTCGATTTCCAGTAATTTTCTTTTTTTCGGCGGAGGTTCATTTCTCCGACTCGCTTTAGACCGTTTCATCATTCTGAGAATGATTAATTCTGCACTTTTTGTCATCCGAGTTCTTTTCGGTATTGTTTAATTCCGCACTCGAGTTCGATTCTTGTGAATCTCGTTCGAAATTACTATTTCGAGTTTCCCGTAAGTCCGTTTAACTTTGTTAGACGTGTTGTGAACTTCGGCTTGGTTATTCGATCACGTATCGTGATTTTCGGACGTTTTGGGCCATTTTCGTAATTTCCGAAAGTTTGAGGTAATTACCTTCCGTTGTCGAATTTCGAGCCTTCGGGTGGTCGGAATCGTGTGTTCTCTTAGTGCTCGAATTCGTCTTTGCGAGTACTTCGTAACCGAATCTCTGATTCGTATTCAGGTTCGGGTTTCGGGGTCGTTCGGTTCGTCGTTGTGGTTCGGTCGTAATTTTCGGTTTGTGTCTGGAGGTGGCTGGCCGGACCTGTGCGAAACGGCCCTAGAAACGGCACTGCCGAGCGCCGTGTCTTGCGCCGGGTCATCCAGGACCAGCAAGCCTGCCGAGACACGGCCGAGAACCCGCGCAAGATTTGTGCCGGGTGATGCGCCGTGTCGGATACGGCCGAGACACACGGCGCTGGTGTGGGCCGTTTTCTGCGCCGTGTTCGGCAGGTGTATAAATATGGCAGAGCAGTCGGGTTTCACTCATTTTTTCTCATTTCTTTCTTCCTGTCCATGGCTGGAATCCTGGAGGAGTCGAAGACATGTTGTTCAACTACCAATCCATGAAGTTCCTGAGTCCATAACATCGTTTAATCATTCCATAACTTGCTCCGATCGGCCGAATCAGGGTAAATTTTGTTTAAATCTAGTTTTGGGGATTTTGTTCGATTTTTCCGTTTGATCCGTTTTAACTCAGAATAGTGATGGATTGATGATTGTTAAGCTATATTATATCGAATTCCTTGTTATTCCACAGTTGGATTGCCATGGATTTGTCGTTTTATTGAGTATCTTATCGACGCCTTGAAGGTGTTCGATAAAATATCACAAAGTGAATCCGAGCGTTCTATGATTATTCTTCCTCGTTTGTTCATTAATTTATTGATGGTATGATGTTAGGGTCAGATTCCTTGTGAAGAACTCGAGTCGGAACCCTTCCGTTCGTTGTCTTCTTCGTGGTACAAGCTTCCCAGTCGAACCCTGTTCTTCAGGGTATTCGGTAACGGTTATTAAGGCAAGTATTTTACTATACGAATTGTGTCTTGTGAATAGGGACGTTGTGTTATGGTTATGATGAATTGATTTATCTTAGCGAATATGCTTCGTATGAATTGATTATTATGAGCGATTGACGGTAACGATAATACCTTCACTTAATTAACATCGTGGAATTGTGTTGGATGTGCAAATCATCTAAGTTTGTGCCGGGCGTGATTGGTCATTGTTGAGTTGTTGTGATAATTATGATATTTGTGTTGTTTTGGTTTACATACTTGATTATACCTTTCGGTGTAATGTGGAATGGCTTGACATTTGATGATTATGAATTGTGTCGTGTCGACGTGTGTGTGTGTGTGTGTTCCAGGTAGGGTCTGACGAGGCCTCTGTAGTTCGGTACATGATGTGTACGAATAAGGTGTGTGATCCAGGTAGGGTCTGACGAGGCCTCTGGAGTTCGGTACATGATGTGTATGAACAAGGTGTGTGATCCAGGTAGGGTCTGACGAGGCCTCTGGAGTTCGGTACATGATGTGTACGAACGATGTGCGTGTGGCCAGGTATGGTCCGTCGAGGCCTCCGGAGTTCGGTACATGATGTGTACGAACAGTGTGTGTGGTCCGGGTAAGGTCCGTTGAGGCCTCCGGAGTTCGGTACATGATGTGTACGAACAACGATCGTATAACAGTGATTGTTTGGGTAACATTTTAAATACGGATCTCGGACTCATAATAATATCTTAACTAGTATGTTTTGAAACGAGAATCGGGCTAAGGCCCTAATGTTTACGAAAAGGTTTTGTAAATTGGGACTCGAGGTCCAAAAAAATTTCTGCTTTAAAAATCCCCGAGATGATGTGTTCCTTTTCAAATATCTCTTGCTTGAGTTCGAAGTTCTAAAACTTCTCGGGAACATTTTGATAATTGATTTCCGTATTAAATTTGTAGTCGCTATTTGCTTGTTGCATTTCGTATCGTATTATACTTGCACTAGTAAAACAGTGGAGTTTTACTAACCCCCGAGTAATCGGGGGGTGGATGTCTGTTTTGCGTCCAGGTACATGCTGGTTCGGGGGAGCAGTCACAGGATCGGCACAAGTGGATGACGAGCTGCGATACTAATCAAGAGTCGAGAGTTGTTTTGATTTGTGTTGTATTGTTAGAAGTTGATTTCAGTCTTCCGCTGTATTGTGTTTCGACCCCTGTGTGGGTAACGTTGCTTTAGTCAGTTCTGTTGATGGAGTTGTGTGACCTCATCGGTCTGTGTATTCATGGCCGGGCAAGCATTTGGTTGTTTATGGATGTTTAGCCCAGTAGATCCTTGTGGAAAGGGTCTACGGCGTGTAATATTCCCATACGGTTTTGGGGGTGTTACAAATATAACGTACGTTAGAACTGGTGCGTTACGTACGTAAGGGTCAGTCAATTCGAGATCAGACAAGGGTCGGCGTGTGGGGACCAGATGAAGATTCGTGGAAATTGCTTGCGTGAACCTGGACGGCTTTCTAGCTAAGCAGTCAATTGGGCTTAGCGTACGTTAAGGTGGAGTGTTAACGCAAGCTAAGTGCATGGTGTTACTGTAACACCCTCGAGATATTCGAAGTATATTACAGCGCCGTGGACCCTTACATGGGACCCACTAGGCTAAAATAAGAAAAACACCACTCGACTAACCATGTCAGTTAGCAAGGACACACATTTAAATAATACAACATATAAAGATACGCCTGGAGCAACCGGCGTAATAAACATCAACCGACAATATAGCAATTTGAGTTAACACAAAACGAAGTTCGAAGTAAAAAGCCTAAGTACTCGCGAGTACAATCTATAAGTTTATAAATGTGGGAAACAACCATATCGAAATAGACAAAAGAAATAAGAAGACTCAAGTGCACATGTCAACGACCCTGGCCAACATCCTCGTACTGTCCCAGCGCCCGCTCGTCCGGCAGAACATAACCTGAAATCCATAACAAGAATTTCCCCAAAACGGGTCCCCAAAGGGGTTAGCAATTACGCTAGTACAAGTAATCAAGACAAACCATTCGCTTACACGTTTCATAGTACAATGCACCAAATCATTTCAAATACCAAAACCAGACATGTCCTTTCCGGAAACAAACAGTCAATCACATTTGCCTAGGACCGGGACGAAGCCACAAATCCCACTCGAGGCCTCTAAGGACCCTCCCGAGCTGGCCATATCATAAAACAAATCACGTACGTGCATCACCTAGGACTGGGACGAAGCCACAAATCCCACTAGAGGCCTCTGAGGACCCTCCCGAGCTGGCTAGCTAAACAAACTCATAAATCCAGGGCTCAAACCATTGGACTCCCTCCGTGATCCCGTCGGACCCTCCCGAGGTCAGCAAATCACACACAATATACATTACCATTTCACGTTAAGCATAAAGGTTTCCAAAAATACTTGCCTTGAATAATTGATGACGCAACGAATGGAAAGGAAAATCACCGATGAATGCTAGGAACCAACGGAACCGAACCTAACGATTCGAAGAACATAATCACAACAAACTCTAAACGAATACGGAAATGGAATACACCTGAAAACCCGCCTACGATTCATGTATATTCGTATAAAAATAACGAGGGCGGACCACAACCAAACCCCTTTCGAATACGCAACACCCACGAGATATACCATGAATCCATAGAGAAAACAAGAATACTAGCAAGATTAATCATATTCAACATGAATTAATCAACAGTATGGAACGAATCGAAGAAAAACCCGAAAACCCCCAATTTACTCAAAAGTAGGGTTCTAAGAAGATTTACCTTGGATTAGGATGAAAGATTCGTGTTGATGTTGTTATTATACACCAAGAACTCAAGGAAGGTGATGGTTGAGATGATTGGAGGAACGAATCGGCCAAAATCGCCAAAGCCGCAGAGGAAGGAGGTGAAATGAGAATTAGATCCGTCCAAGGTCAACTCCTGGGTATATATAGCCGCCCGGCTTAGCGCGCGCTAACGGCTAAGTGTTAGCGTGCGCTACCTGGCTTATATTACGCCCGTAACTCATCAGATCGACCGTTAGCGCGGCGCTACTACTATCTAGCGTACGCTAACAACGACTCGGTAGCGCGCGCTATCGAGCTATAGCGGCGCTTACAGGCACTGAACGAGTTCAACAAACCGGCCCAAGATCGACAATACGCTATCGACACCTAGCGTGCGCTAGTGCCCCGACATTAGCATGCGCTAGACAACGTAGCGTACGCTAATCCGCTAGTCCAGAGGATTGGAATCAGAATCGCCACTCCTGTGGCTCGGCTAGCTGCGCCATTTAAGCAGATGTAGCGTGCGCTACTAAAGGATCCCTAGCGTGCGCTATGCAGAAAGATTAGCGCGCGCTAGGCACGGAATATGAACGTCCCAAAACACCTGAACATGAACGAAACATCAAACGGAACATAGAATGGATCCACGGCAACCCCGAAACGGTGACAATTACGAGAATCATATCAATAGATGACGGAAGAATCAATAAACGTAGAATTGGATGACAAAGACTCTCGAAACAATTATTCCCAAAAATTAATACGGTTACACGAGGGTCGCTAAAAATAAAAAATACACCGAAAAATGAAAATACCGGGAAAAGAAAATGCGGATATTATATTCTACCCCTCTAAAAATAAGTTTCGTCTCGAAACTTAAGAAACAAACAACTCGGGGTACCTAGCACGCATGCTATCCTCGGTTTCCCAAGTTACCTCCTCTACACCATGTCTCGACCACTGCACCTTGACCAAAGGGATGGTCTTATGACTCAGTCGTTTCTCACGATGCTCCAAAATCTTCAAAGGATGTTCCTCAAAAGTAATATCCTCAGCGACATCAATTTCACCATAATCGATGACGTGACTAGGATCCGGGACATATTTCCTCAGCTGGGAAACATGAAAAACGCTATGAACATGACTCAGGGCCGGGGGTAACGCCAAACGGTATGCCAACCCACCGACTCACTCGAGAATCTCGAAGGGCCCAATAAATCTCGGACTCAACTTCCCTTTCTTCCTGAAACGGAAAAATCCTCTCGTCGGCGACACCTTTAGCAAAACGTGGTCTCCCACCTCAAAATCCAAAGGTCGACGACGGACATCGGCATATGACTTCTGTCGACTCTGGGCAGTCAACATCCACTCCCGAATTAATTCTATCTTCCGCCTCGTCTCTAGAACGATATCCCGCTCGGTCCCGACCATATCGAACGCCTCATTCCAACAAATCGGTGATCGACAACACCGCCCATAAAGTGCCTCATACAGTGCCATACGAATCGACGCGTGCCAACTATTGTTGTACGTGAATTCGATCAATGGCAAATGCTCCTCCCAGTCATTGCTCCAATCGAGAGCACAAGCACGCAACATATCCTCGAATGTCTGGATAGTGCATTCCGACTGTCCATCTGACTAAGGATGAAAAGAGGTACTCAAACGCAAATGAGTACCCAACGCCTTATGCACCGCTTGCCAAAAATGCGATACAAAACGGCCATCACGATCCGAAATAATAGACTTCGGAGTACCGTGAAGCCTCATAATCTGCGCGATAAACACACGAGCCAACTTCTCCGGGCCCAAGTGTCCTTGATGCCCAGAAAATGTGCCGACTTGGTCAGACGATCAACAACCACCCAGACCACATTCATGCCCGACCTCGATCTCGGAAAACTCGTACTGAAATCCATCGATATATCTTCCCATTTCTATTCCGGAACAGGAAGTGACTGCAATAACCCGGCCGGTCGCTGATGCTCGATTTTGACCTGCTGACAAGTCAAACATCTCGCTACAAACTATGCGACCTCCCCCTTCATATCATTCCACCAGAAATTCCTTCTCAGGTCCTTGTACATCTTACTTGAACCAGGATGAACGGAGTAAGGTGTAGCATGGGCCTCACGCAAAATACTCTGTCTCAACTCTGAGTCGTTCGGTACACAAAGCCGACTCTGGAATCTCAAAACACCATCCTCGTGACTCACAAACCCAGGAGACTTTCCCTTAAGAACATTCTCTCGGATTTGAGTAATCATCGGATCCTCCAACTGCTTCAACTTAATTTCATCGATCAAAGACGACGAAATCTCTAAAGCACAAATTTGCCCGACAGCTCCAGGCAACAAAACCTCAACATCCAACTCGATCAAAACCCGCCGAAGCTCAGACTGAGACGTAAGGATCTCAAGCGTTCGCAATGCAACCGGTTTCCGACTCAAGGCGTCGACCACGACGTTTGCCTTGCCCGGATGATAAAGGATTTTGAGGTTATAATCCTTAATCAACTCTAACCACCTCCCCTGTCTCATATTCAACTCCCGCTGAGTAAATATGTATTTCAGACTTTTATGGTCGGTAAAAATATGACATACAGAGCCAAAAAGATAGTGACGCCAAATCTTGAGCGCAAAAACGACTGCCGCTAACTCCAAATCGTGAGTAGGGTAGTTAAGCTCATACGGCCTCAACTGTCTCGACGCATATGCAATGGTCTTGCCGTGCTGCATCAATACGCACCCAAGACCACGACTCAAGCATCATCAGAACAAGAAAACCCCGTTGCCATATGGCAACGCTAAAATTGGGGCTGAAGTCAAATGCCTCTTCAGCTCCTCAAAACTCGACTGTCTCTCGTCATTCCGCATTTAACTTCTGATTTCTCGAGTAAGCGTAAGCGGCCGAGCCGGGCCGAGAAACCCTCAACGAACCTACGGTAGTATCCGGCCAAACCCAAGAAACTATGGATCTCCTTCACATTCTTAGGCGGTGCCCAATCCAACACTGCCTCAATCTTCTGCGGATCCACACGAACCCCCTCGGCTGAAATCACGTGACCTAAAAACATCACTTCCTTCAGCCAGAACTCACATTTCGAGAACTTCGCCTAGAGTCGCTCGGTCCTCAAAATGTCTAACACTACCCGAAAATGATGGGCATGCTCTTCCTCGTTCCTCGAATAAATAAGAATATCGTCAATGAAGACGACGACACACTTATCCAAATACTCGATAAAGACTTTGTTCATTAACTGCATGAACACCGCCAGCGCATTAGTTAACTCGAAAGGCATAACTACAAACTCATAATGTCCGTATCTCGTCCGAAAAGCTGTTTTCGGCACATTGGACTCCCTCACCCGGAGCTGATAGTACCCCGATCTCAAATCAATCTTCGAGAATACCGCAGCCCCCTACAACTGATCGAACAAATCATCAATCCTCGGCAAAGGATACTTGTTCTTGATGGTCACCTTGTTTAGTTCGCGGAAGTCGATACACAAACACAGTGAACCATCCTTCTTCCGCACAAACAGGACCGGTGCGCCCCAAGGCGAGGCGCTCAGTCGAACATACCCCGACTCAAGAAGCTCACTCAACTGCTTCTTCAATTCGGCCATCTCTGAAGGTGCCATGCGATACGGAGCCTTCGAAATCGGAGCCGCGCCCGGCTCTAACTCTATAACAAACTCGACCTCACGTTCCGGTGGCAATCCCGGTAACTCGTCAGGAAATACATCAGGAAACTCACTAACTACTGGAATCGACGAAAACTCGACTCCACCATCCTCCGCCTTCAAGGCATAGCACCAATAACCAGTACACCCCTTTCGCAGGAGCCTCATCGCCTTCAAGGCGTTAATAACGAACTTCTGGTTTCCCCTCTTTCGTCCCGCGAAAGAGTGCTCGGTGCCATCCTCGGCTAACATAGTGATGATTCTCGTGCGGTAGTTCATGATTGCGCCATGCCGCTCGAGCCAATCATCCCCGAGAATCAAATCCTCACCCTCAATATTAACGACAATAAGATTAGAGAGCCAAGCTCTCTCACAAATAAACACAGAGCAGTCTCGGACCTCTCGATCGCCAACGATCCTATCACCGCTAGGAAGTTTAACGATGAAAGACTCGCAAGGCAACAAACAGTCGAGACTCAAACGGCGCACATACCCTAGCGATACGAACGAATGTGTAGCACCAGAATCGAAAAGCACACTGACAGGATGAGAATGGATATGAACGGTACCTGTCGCCACAGTGGCTGCTGGATCATCGGCCCTCCTCACCTCATAGATACGCGGCTGGGCAGAGCCGACACTAGAAGCTCTTCCTCTAGTGGGCTGACCCCGACCTCTACCTCGGCCGACACTCAGTGGAGGCTGCGGAGCAAACGAGCCCTGGTTCACACTCGGCTCTCTAAGTGCTGGGAACGAATCACGGGACTCGCGAAACTGTCTGACCTGTTCACAAAAGAGTCTTTGCTTATTGCTGGCAAGTTTCCATCGCCCAAGTTCAAAACCCATTTGTTGAATTCCTGCTTGCGGGAATCGATTGAACCATCCGGAGTGATTTCATTTACTCTCATGCTGCGTGTGAGTGTGAAAACTTTGCAATATTTCCACAGATGGGAACGGTTTATACAGGCCTGCACGACTTCTTGCCTTTTCCCTTTTGGAATGACCGGTAGTATTTGTCTGAAGTCTCCTCCAAGTAAGACTGTCAGGCCACCAAAGATTTTATTTCTTTTTGCTGTGTTTTTGAAGCCTAATATATCCCTTAATGTTCTGTCCAGCGCTTCAAAAGCATACCTTTGAGTCATAGGTGCTTCATCCCATATAATTCGTTCAACTCCGTTATGTGACTCTGCTAAGTGCGTATTTTGTTTAATCCCGCATGTGCTATTTTCCATTAGCTCAAGTGGTATAACAAATCTGCTGTGAGCGGTTCTTCCTCCAGGAAGTAGTAACGACGCGATTCCTAGTAAAATAATTTGAATTAGTTATAAGTGTAATAATGTAAGTGTTAAATATTAAATCAAGTGTTTTGTATTTGTAAAAATATATACCTGAAGATGCAACGGCTAACACAATTTTCTTTTCTGATCTTAACCTTGATATTATCGTTTTATATAAGAATGTTTTTCCTGTACCTCCGGGTCCGTAAACAAAGTAAAACTCACCTTTTTTAGAATGTACAGATTCAATTACTTGGTCGTATATTAATCTTTGCTCGGGGTTTAACAACGAATGCAGTTGGTCGTGTTCAATCTTACTTTGTTTGGAATCAAAGTCGAGTGCTTCTCTAATCAAACGATTATCCAAATTCGTTAGGAGCCTTGGATTAGGTTGTGGAAGATCAGGAAAATCTTTTAGAGATCTCCCGTTTCTGTTTAACAACTGCTGAATTTCTACCAAGCAGTAGTTTTTAATTTGTTCATCCGTTAACTCCAACTCTGGATACTTGAAAACTTTTCGCTTGTTGTGTAAGATATCTTCTGACAAAGCCTCCCAGTTTTCTTCCCATAGTTTCAATTGCTTACTAACGTCACAGAACAACAAAATTGTGACGAATAGGTCACGTAGCTGAGGACCCAATGCCCAAAAGCTTGCCTCGGTTATAGCTTGTGTCCATTCTTTGTCGTCGTTGAGAAGGCCGTACGCGAAACACACTTCTTTAAAAGTTGCATAAACCTTTTTGTTAACTGTCATCAGGTTTTTAAAAGATGTAGGTCCTCTCACCACATTAAGCAACATTCTGAGATAGTACAGCTCGCCTGAAGCTGGGCCTGAGTAAAAAATTCGACCAATACTTTTTTTCTGTTTCCGTTGTTTCCAAACCTTTTGTTGTTCATGCCACACATAGTGTTTGGGTAATTCAGCGTAAGTCAGTTTTCTGGCTTCTGTATCCCACTTATTTAGCTCAAACCACTCCGTAAACATCGTTTTCTTGATACCTTCCCTTTGAAGTAGTGCTGGCAAACTCTGCGAATCACGTAATGTGATTGAATTTTGATTTGGTAAGTGGTGTAACACCCCCAAACCGATTGGGAATATTACAGCGCCGCAGACCCTCTTGGTGAGTATCTACCAGGCTAAATACAGAAAAACACGATAAACCATACATGCCAACATGCTAAAGTCGAACCACTAGACCAATTTGGTCTTTGCGACAACACAACATATCAAACAAACATAACTGATTCTCATAATTGCACTGCCACAGGGCCTAACACATCAACATCCCCATAAAATGGGAGAACAATACAACAGAGAGACAAACAACAAGACTCTACCAGAATACTCAACGACTGGTCTTCATGTGATTAGTATCGTCGTCTTCCATCATCCTTCGTATCGATCCTGTGATTCACTCCCCAGCAACCTGCAAATACCTGGACGCAATACAGACATCCACCCCCCGAATACTCAGGGGTTAGCAAAACTCCACTGTTTTGCTAGTGCAAGTATAAAATATAAATACAAGCCATACATATCATATTCTGGGAATACAATAACTTGATTAATTTAGAAAGACTCCCCGAGATGTTTCATTTAGTTAAAATAGTTCAAGTCTTGAAAGTAGAATTGAACAAGTAAGCACTTTGAAAACAACTCCGAATCCCGAGAGTTTTTGATTGGAAAATAATCACAAAATCTATAGCCATACATCAATTCACAACTGAGGACCAATTACACACAACACATCATCCATAAGCCATTCTAGTCCAAGCACCTCTGATAAATATGTATTACATCCCAAGCGTTATGGCAAGTCAAAACATCGTGATACTCCGGACATATCACAAAAATGCATCAAGCCACAAGGCTAAAAATACTCCTGGTTAACCGTGGATCCGACAATACGCGAACCCCTCCTCGACCCCCGTCTGCCCCGCGGAGTGGCTAACCTAAATGTTCATGAACAGTCATAAGCGGAACCCCCTCGGCCCGTCAGTCTCCTCGAGTGAACGAATATAACTCTCAGACTCAGAAGTAATATCCGACTTCCAATGCAAAGGACTATAAACCATATACTCAGAGTACTCACCAGAATGGCCTCCCCAATCGGACACAAGCAAGATTAACAATATAATCTACAAACTATGAAAGGTAGGAATGAAACGAGGTAAACAACGAGTAAAATGTTTTAAAGAATTCACAGCCTTCCGGAACCCATTTTGGGACACAACCCAAGGTTATTTCCAAAATACAATTCCAATCACAAATCACAGGGTCCAAGACCCAAATATTCACATCGATATCCTCCCAAGGGTTATTCGCATCCCGTGCTAGTAAGCCACGGACCTCGGAGCCTCCTTGAGACATCCCCGAGTGAAAAACCCAATGGAAAACCACACAACATCACACATCATCGTGATGACAGTCATCTAACAGTACCACACGAAAACCGGGCACAACATACAATACTAATCGGGGTGGAGCAGACCGTTGGCTCCAAGATGTCATCAAGATGCATCCTCCTCGGTTTTCGGGAGCATCAGACTCGATCGGCTGGGAGGGGTGGATCAAGGAGATATCTAAAGTCTCCGTTGCCACCAACTGTCCCGAGGACCGTAAGGTCCCTATTGCCCAGTAGTTTCTCATGGGGGACGCTACGGATTGGTGGGGGGCCGTTGGGCCCAAAGACCATTTTGCTTCGTGGGCGGAATTTCAGGAATTGATGGAGACTGAATATTGCCCGTGGACGGTTAGACAGGCTCGAGTCCATGCTTTCTATGATGCTCAACCACGGGATATTCCCGTATCCCAAGCTAATGCCGATTTTAACAAGGAGTTGGGCTATGTGAAGACCCAAGTTGTCGAGGAGTGCGACAAAATCTTCCATTTTTCCAGGCGGATGAAACTGTCAATTCGGGACTATATGTCTGGGCTCGTCTACACTACTTTGAAGGATTATCAGAGTAGGGCTCTTGCTTACGATATGTCGGTGACGGCTAATGATGTGGCTCGTGAGAGCAAGAAGCAGAAGTCAGTCGGAAATTTTTCTGGTCCCAAGGGTGGAGGCCAGCAGAAATCTAAGGCTGCGAATATTTCTACGGGCGGTTCGGCTTGTTTCTCTGGGAGTTTTCAAGGTGCCGCCAGAACCTCCGTTCGTGATCCCACATGCTTTAAGTGTGGCCAGTCGGGCCATAGGAACCGACAGTGTCCTCGTCAGAAGTTGACTTGTCATACTTGTGGCCTACTTGGATTGAAATTCCCGAAGATTTCATTATCAAAACATGCAATTCTCCTATCGCACAGATAGTTAAAGAAACATTCCCAGACTTTACTACTAGGCAAACTGAAGATGCATATCTCAAAGAAAGAGCAATACTAACACCGAGAAATGATGACGTTGATGCAATTAACGCATACATGTTTGAAGAGTTGAAAGGCAATACTATAAGCTACAAGAGTGCAGATGAGGTGTGTAAAGCATCAACTGATCATTTGGATGAACAAAATTTGTACCCAACAGAGTTTTTGAATTCTCTAAATTTCCAAGGGATGCCACCGCACGAGCTGAATTTAAAAAAGGAACTACCAATTATGCTATTGCGGGCCGGATCCGGGTTCTGAACCACCTGAGCTATCGCCGCCATTTGCTTTACCATTTGCTGCATAACGGCCGCAATACTAAGGTCGGCGCGCTCCTGAGAAGAAGCATGACTTTGACGGTCACTGGTACTGCCGGCTCCCGAAGAATGCGATGTGGCCGCCCCACCGGCTGCCCCACGTCCCCGGCCGCGTCCACGGCCACGACCATGACCCCTTCCAGCATCCACGTTGGTGTTAAGAGGTGGCAAAAAGCAACTCGATGATAAGTAAAAGAGGGAGAATAACCACAGTTCAAGAAACAGAAATACGATACGAGAAAGTAAAGAATCGAGTAAGGAAAACTTACGAACACTGGAAGTACGGAGATGGTGGCAGCGGTGTGACAATGTGCAAAACAAACACAACTAGACCCAAATAACCGACAAGCCTAGGTATCCATAAACCTAGTGCTCCGATACCATTTTCTGTAACACCCCCGAGATATTCGAAGTATATTACAGCGTCGTGGACCCCTACATGGGACCCACCAGGCTAAAATAAGAAAAACACCACTCGACTAACCATCTCAGTTAGCAAGGACACACATTTAAATAATACAACATATAAAGATACGCCCGGAGCAACTGGCATAATAAACATCAACCGACAATATAGCAATTTGAGTTAACACAAAACGAAGTTCGAAGTGAAAAGCCTAAGTACTCGCGAGTACAATCTATAAATTTATAAATGTGGGAAACAACCATATCGAAATAGACAAAAGAAATAAGAAGACTCAAGTGCACATGTCAACGACCCTAGCCAACATCCTCGTACTTTCCCAGCGCCCACTCGTCCGGCAGAACATAACCTGAAATCCATAACAAGAATTTCCCCAAAACGGGTCCCCAAAGGGGTTAGACATTACGCTAGTACAAGTAATCAAGGCAAACCATTCGCTTACACGTTTCATAGTACAATGCACCAAATCATTTCAAAAACCAAAACCAGACATGTCCTTTCCGTAAACAAACAGTCAATCACATTTGCCTAGGACCGGGACGAAGCCACAAATCCCACTCGAGGCCTCTAAGGACCCTCCCGAGCTGGCCATATCATAAAATAAATCACACACGTGCATCGTCTAGGACCGGGACGAAGCCACAAATCTCACCCGAGGCCTCTGAGGACCCTCCCGAGCTGGCTAGCTAAACAAACTCATGAATCCAGGGCTCAAACCATTGGACTCCCTCCGTGATCCCGTCGGACCCTCCCGAGGTGAGCAAATCGCACACAATATACATTACCATTTCACGTTAAGCATAAAGGTTTCCAAAAATACTTGCCTTGAATAATTGATGACGCAACGAACAGAAAGGAAAATCACCGACGAACGCTAGGAACCAACGGAACCGAACCTAACGATTCGAAGAACATAATCACAACCAACTCTAAACGAATACGGAAATGGAATACACCCGAAAACCTATCTACGATTCATGTATATTCGTATAAAAATAACAACGAGGGCGGACCACAACCAAACCCCTTTCGAATACGCAACACCCACGAGATATACCATGAATCCGTAGGGAAAACATGAATACTAGCAAGATTAATCATATTCAACATGAATTAATCAACCGTATGGAACGAATCGGAGAAAAACTCTAAAACCCCCAATTTACTCAAAAGTAGGGTTCTAAGAAGATTTACCTTGGATTAGGATGAAAGATTCGTCTTGATGTTGTTATTATACACCAAGAACTCAAGGAAGGTGATGGTTGAGATGATTGGAGGAACAAATCGGCCAAAATCGCCAAAGCCGCAGAGGAAGGAGGTGAAATGAGAATTAGATCCGTCCAAGGTCAACTCCTGGGTATATATAGTCGCCCGGCTTAGCGCGCGCTAACGGCTAAGTGTTAGCGTGCGCTACCCAGTTATATTACACCCGTAACTCACCGCCTGGACCGTTAGCGTGCGCTACTACTATCTAGCGTGCGCTAACAACGACTCGGTAGCGCGCGCTATCGAGCTATAGCGTGCGCTACCTGGGCACCTGAACGAGTCCAGAACAAACTGTCCAGTACTGGACAGTCACGCAAGCGCACGCTACCGGACACCTAGTGTGCGCTAGTGCCCCGACATTAGCATGCGCTAGACAACGTAGCGTACGCTAATCCACTAGTCTAGAGGATCGAATCGAATCGCCACTCCTGTGGCTCGCTAGCGCGCCATTTAAGGCGACGTAGCGTGCGCTACTAAGGGATCCCTAGCGTGCGCTATGCAGAAAGATTAGCGCGCGCTAGGCACGGAATATGAACGGCCCAAAACACCGGAACATGAACGAAACATCAAACGGAACATCTCAAAACGCATAATAACATAGAATGGATCCACGGCAACCCCGAAACGGCGGCAATTACAAGAATCAGATCAATAGATGACGGAAGAATCAATAAATGTAGAATTGGATGACAAAGAGTCTCGAAACAATTATTCCCAAAAATTAATACGGTTACACGAGGGTCGCTAAAAACGAGAAATACACCGAAAAATGAAAATATCGGAAAAAGAAAATGTGGATATTACAGTTACGTACGTTAACCACAATGATAATGTACATAAGCGAATGCCAGAATCAAGTCAGTAAGTTTTGGCCAGGCGTTAACGTACGTTAAGGACTGAGTATAGCGTACGCTAAGGCCATTACGTACGTAATGGATATTAGGTAATGTACGTAATGGTTAGAATTCTATTTATAACCCTTGACCCCCATTTCATTTCTTCCCCACTTCATCTTCGTTTTTCGCCATCTGAAGAGCATCCAACACAATATGACTCCCATATCATCGTCCTAGCTCGATTTTGAAGATTATAGACCCTTGTGGATTGGTGTTCAAGCCTACGGTGTTAAGTTTCTTCAAGTTCTTCGTTGTTCGTCACTATATTGAGGTATGTGATACTTCACCAACTGGTTTAGCATGTTCTTATTGATGTTTTGGACCTGTTTTAAGTCTAACAAATCAGTTATATTCGTGAGGAGTCTTACATCATGGTTTTAGAAGATTAAATTCGGTTATGCTTCGGTTCCCTTTTGTTGTTGAACATGTTGAACGAACCTTATAGTGATTAGACTATTGAATTTAGCATCCTGAGATTATGAACCCAACTATAACAAGTTTTCGGAGATTATCTAAGTTCTTGGGAATTGTATGATCGAGCATTTTGTTGAAGAAGTTAATGGATTGAGCTTAAGGTTAATTTCTAGAAGGAGATGATAATCAAGATGAACATAGTGAATAAGTTTTTATGATGATTCGTCAAAGTGTTTCCGATACCTTGTTATGGAAGAATATGATTAAAATCCTTCTAGGAGGAACTTCATTTGATATTGTATCATTCGACCGAAAAGATGTGTTTGAACTTGAATGATATTCGATGAGATTTTCGTTCGGACGAATAACGTATATTTGAGTCAACCGAAACAAATTGGGGCATATTAGTTTACTTGCCATGATAGGGTATAACATGCCTTTTGATGATTCGTTTGATGATTAAAACGATTATCCAGAACCGTTAGTTATACCGGTATTATTGTTCGATGAAGGTTTGGATTTTGGTGAGCTGGTCGAGAGAGAATTCTTCGAGCGGGTCGAAGCCTATTCGTAGTAGCAATCCTTACCGCCATTTCTGAGGCAAGTATCGTATTTTGAAACTTGTTAATATTGTTTATTTTGATCATATATATTGTTTATTCATGTTGTTGAGCATGAGATTATTTCTGTTGAAGTCATGATATTCATTATCGATTTCTTGTATGTTCATATTGATGGACATATCGATTTTTGCATATGTGTATGCATAGTTGTGTTTGTGTATGTTGTGTTGATCCGAAGGGATCGAGCGATCTATGCTGAGGGCGCTGGATCGGATGTCCACCTCGTGTTGGTCCGACGGGATCATCTTGGGATCTATGCTGAGGGCGCTGGATCATTGGACGGGTTTTTCCACCTCGTGTTGGTCCGACGGGATCATCTTCGGATCTATACTGAGGGCGCTGGATCATTGGAATACCCACGTTGTGTTGATGGAATCATGTGGATTCGCATCATTCGATTCCGATAGCGGAAGTCCGTATTGTGTATTTTGTTTTCCATTGTTGTTGCATATCCGATTTCGTGTATTATGATACTTGTACTAGCATCGTTTTGCTAACCCTTCGGGGGTGGACATTTGTTTTGATCTTCAGGTAGCCGAGGAGTGGGGAAGCAACCACAGTACCGACATAATAATGAAGGGGCTCAGTGATGTTAATTGTTGTTGCCTTGTATTTCTGGTTTATTTTCAGTACTCGAGTACGCGTGTCTTGTTGATGTTTTGAGACGCTTGTAATAATGGACTCATTTGAACTATTTGAACTGGTTTTGAATTCTAAGCTTTAATGGTACTTTTGTATTATTTCCGCATTTCTCAATTTAGCCTTGTAAATTCTTATATAAAGGATTTACGGCGCTGTAATTATTCTGAATATCTCGGGGTGTTACAGAATATGGTATCGGAGCTAAGATTCATGGATATCTTGGCAGTCGGGTTTAGTTGGGTCTGTTTACGTCATTTGATTTATGGGTCGTTTGTAACATCACTGCACAGCCTGCGTCGTCATGTGGACCGTGGTTGTAAGTTTCACAATCTCATATACTACCGTTTTATTTATTTTGTGTTGTTATTGACGGATTTTCTTTTAGAAGATTTTGCCCTGGATATTGAGTATTTGTGTTTACAGTATGTTGAGGGGAGGTCACGGACGCGGACGCAGTCGTGGACGCGGACGTGGTAATGCGATACAGGAAGATTCATCTTCTACCCCAGATTTATCGGCTAACTGAACTAACTCCCATTCTGGAGGACAACAGGAGTCGGTAAATGATGACCAAATGAGAACTATGGAGGGAGACGCAAATCCTAACATGCCGGGAGTGCTTCAACAGGTGGTCGCTCAGATGACCCAATTTGCTCAGGTGGTTGACCGCATGCAGACGACGATGGGTCAATAGCGTAACGAGGACAACCGGGGAGACAAGTGGCTTACGGAAGTGGTCAACTTACACCCACCGAAATTCGATGGTTCTGCAGAGATGCCTACTTGCGATCACTGGCTGAAGGAATTAGAGAAGATATTTGCGGGAATTAACTGTCCCGATGACCGAAAAGTTCCGATCGCTCAGTATTTTCTGACTGGGGAGGCTTTCGACTGGTAGGAGGCCATTAGACCTGAGGATCATCATGCTGACTGGACTGAATTCAAATTAATGATGGAAGCACAATATTATCCTCGCCCAGTTAGAGAGGCTAGAGTCCGAGAGTTTTTCTCACCGCAAAATCTGGAGGCATCTGTGACACACGTGATTAAGACTTTTAATCACCAGCTGGCCTGTGTGCGACACTTGGTTAGGACCAAGGTAAAGAAGATTTTCCATTTCGACATACGGATGAAGCCGAAGATTCAGCAATATATGTCAGGATTTGAATGTACTACCTTGCGACAGTATCAGGACAAAGCACTGGCCTACGACATGAAAGAGGCAGTGGTGGAGAAATCGGCGGAAGTAAAGAAGCAGAAAGTGTCTGGCAACTTCGCGGAGAACAAGAGTAGTGGGGCCCGCAAGGGCCAGTCCTCTTTTCATTCATCCAGGAAACCTCCGTATCCTTCTCGAGGTGGAAAGAAGTCTCGGACAGCATCAATAATTTCAGACGCATCGAAGAAGTGTTATAACTAGGGGTGGGCAAAAAAATCAAAATCCCGATCCCGTCCCGGTCCCGTCCCAAAATTAATCGGGATGGGACGGGATCCAAAATTAAAAACACTAGGCCCGTCCCGTCCCGTCCCATTAGATTAACTACGGGACGGGACACGGGACAAAAAATTTGAGGCCCGTAAGGCCCGTCCCGTCCCGCTAAGTTTTTAACCCTTTTTAAAATCATATATTTTTATTATTTGTAACCATTTTTTAATTAATTTTTAATAATAACTATTTTTATTTTTTACTATCTATATATTATAATTATACACAAACTTAATCAACCGATATAAAGTTAATAACTGATATTTTTTAAAAAAAAATAGATATATTGTATTCGATGTTAATATGAGACAGCTGTCTGAATATAGAAAAGATGGTCATACTTCAGTTTATGGGGAACGAAAAGGCAAGCTCACTAAAGAACAGAGATTTTGTACGCATTTCTCTTACATGATTATCGTGGGCAACGATAACAAGACTGTTAGAATCCCAAGTAGAATAGGCAAAAGAGGAAAGAGAGTCCGAGAAGAGGAAGAAAATGAAAAAGACAAGAAATAGAAGAAAAAACACTCTCAAGGTCATATTTAAAAATTTAATTTAGGCTATTAAATTAGTTTGTTGGATATTTTTCCCAAATTTAAATGTATAAAATTATAGATTTTCTTACTTTTTTTTAATGTATATTTTGAACTTTTTTATGCGGGACTAAACCCGTCCCGTCCCGTTCCGTCCCGTCCCAACCGGGATAAGGCCCGCGCGGGATGAAATTTTAAAATCACCAATCCCGTCCCGTCCCGTCCCGCTTGTTATAACACGGGACGGGACGTGGGATGACCCTAGACCCGTCCCATCCCGTCCCATGCCCACCCCTAGTTATAACTATGGTCGAGCAAGACATATTCGGCGTGATTGCTTCGCTCCTTCTGTGACCTGTTTCGAATGTGGGCAGGAGGGACATCGTACGACTTTTTGTGGTAATGTGACTAGATCAATGGGTACTCGCACCAACACAAGTTCCGAAGGAGGTAAGTGTGAACCTGACACAGCAGAGTGGTTTTCAGCAGCAGAATGTCGGGAAACGAGAGGCGTCCAGTACTGGGTCTGTTCCTCCACGCCTTTACGAGATGAGAAGATCAGATGATCAGAACACTGTTGTTTCATCAGGTACGATTCATATTCTTTTGCAACCAGTTAGTGTCTTATTCGATTCAGGAGCTACGCATTCTTTCATATCTTTGAACTGTGTTAATCGTTTGAAAATCTCGTGTTTACATGATTGTGAGCCTTATGTTGTGGGCTTTCCGAGTGGAGAGAGAATTGTGGGAACTCTAGAATCTAGGGATTTTCCTCTGTCTATAGGAGGGAGAAATTGGCCGTCAAATCTTATTGTGGTCGACATCCATGTTGACGATTTAATTCTTGGAGACGATTGGCTCAACCGCTATGGGGCTATTTTGAATTATCGGAAGAGAGTTGTTTCGATCATTGATGATGAAGGGTCTGAACACTTATTCGAAGGATGGAGACCAGGAAGCTCAAGGAAAGTGATCAAAGCCATGAAAGCGGTTAAGTTGCTAAAACAGGGTTGTCACGGGTTTTGGTGTTATGCGATGAAAAAGGAAGAATGAGTAGAGCTTTCGTCTATTCCAGTGGTGAACGAATTCTCTGACGAACTACCCGGATTACCTCCGCGAAGGTCTATAGAGTTTAATATTGAATTGGAACTGGGAGCCACACCTATTTCCAGAGCACCATACCGTATGGCGCCAACCGAGATGTACGAGTTAAAGAAACAACTTGAGGAATTGTTGCAGAAGGGCTACTTCAACCTAGCGTTTCTCCGTGGGGAGCACCCGTTCTCTTTGTCCGGAAGAAAGATGGATCCCTCCTATTGGGTATTGATTACAGAGCTAAACAAGGTGACGATCAAGAATAAGTACCCACTACCTCGGATCGACGACTTGTTTGTTCAACTGCAGGGGGTAAAGGTATTCTCGAAGATCGACTTGAGATCAGGATACCATCAATTGAGAATTAAGGAATTGGATATACCGAAATCTGCTTTCAGATCCTGGTACGGGCACTATGAATTTGTAGTGATGCCATTCGGACTTACTAATGCCCCTGCGGTGTTTATGCAATTGATGAATCAGGTATTCTTAGAATACATGGATAAATTCGTGGTCGTTTTTATTGTGACATCTTGATCTATTCGAAAGACCCAAAGGAGCTTGCAGAGCATTTACGTATCGTTTTGAATACTTTGAGGAGTGAACGGCTTTACGCGAAACTTTCTAAATGCGAGTTCTGGCTTAAGGAAGTAACATTCCTTGGGCACGTGATATCAACTGACGGAGTTCAAGTAGACCCGAAGAAAGTTGAGGCAATCTTGGAGTGGTAATCTCCTAAGAACGTGAAAGAAGTCCGAAGTTTCTTAGGACTTGCTGGATATTATCGCCGTTTTGTAGAAGGATTTTCCAAAATTGCTCGTCCATTTACTCAGCTTTTGCAGAAGACTCAGAAATTCATGTGGAACGAGAAATGTCAGGCTAGCTTTGATGAACTTAAGAGAAGACTGACAACGGCACCTATACTAGCATTATCAGATGGAACCGATGGATTCATGATATACAGCGATGCTTCAAATCAGGGTCTGGGTTCCGTGTTGATGCAAAAGGATAGGGTGATTGCCTATGCCTCTCGACAGTTGAAACTGTACGAGGTTAACTACCCGACTCATGACTTAGAGTTAGCAACTGTAGTCTTTGCCCTAAAGATTTGGCGACATTATTTGTACGACACTCATTGTCATATCTTCACAGATCATAAGAGTCTCAAGTATATTTTCAGTCAGAAGGAATTAAACATGAGACAGAAGAGATGGCTGGAATTGATCAAGGATTACGACCTGAAAATTCTTTATCATCCAGGCAAAGCGAACGTGGTAGCTGATGCACTGAGCCGTAAAACTGTTTTTCTTCGAGTGTTGGAAGCGCTTACATCCGAAACCAACATTCAACGAGAACTGATTCGCGAAGGAATTGAAGTATGGTCACAAGGAGTCCAAGGGCAACTGTGTAAGATGGAACTAACTTCGTCGTTAATCGAAGAAATCAAATCTAAGCAGTTGGATGATTCTCTGATTCTTCGGTTACGTGATGAAGTAGACAAAGGGAAGGCCCCAGGATTCGTGATACAGGATGATGGAGTTCTGAGATTTCAGAGTCAACTTTGCATCCCCGATTACGATGTTTTGAGACAGACAATCATGAAGAAAGCTCACAGCGTGCCCTATTCCATTCATCCGGGCACCAGTAAGATGTATAAGGATCTAAAACGAAATTTCTGGTGGGGAAATATGAAGAAGGATGTAGCGGAATACGTTTCGAAGTGTTTAACTTGTCAACAAGTTAAGATTGAACATCAGTGGCCTGCCGGAAATGTTGAAGCCACTTCCGATTCCTGAGTGGAAGTGGGAGGATATATCGATGGACTTTATCACCAATATGCCAAGGACCAAGATGGGAATGAACATGATTTGGGTAATAGTTGATCGACTAACCAAGTCGGCTCATTTCCTGGGTATTAAGGACACTTGGGGACCCGAGAAGTTAGCACAAGTGTATTGCGGAAATAGTCCGATTACATGGAACACCAAAAACCATTATTTCGGATCGAGATGGTCGCTTCGTGTCGCATTTTTGGAAGGCAGTTCATAAGGCCTTGGGAACTGAGCTGAACTTTAGCACAACTTATCATCCTCAGACGGACGGACAGTCTGAAATAACTATACAGACAGTAGAAGACATGCTAAGAGCTTGTGCCTTGGATTGGCCAACCGATTGGTAGGTTCATTTGCCGTTGATTGAATTCACCTACAACAATAGTTGGCATACTTCCATTAAGATGGCACCGTTTGAAGCGTTGTACGGGAGGAGATGCAAATCGCCCCTATGTTGGGATGATTCTTCTGACTTGATCGGGACGGAACCAGAGTTGATGGTGCAGACTCAAGAGAAGGTAGCTCTGATTCTTGAAAGGATGTTAACTGCCCAGAGTCGACAGAAGTCTTATGCAGATATGCGCCGTCGTCCGTTGTAGTTCGAGATTGGGGACCATGTACTATTGAAGGTTTCTCCTACTCGGGGAATTTTCCATTTTGGGAGGAAGGGAAAGCTGAGTCCGAGATATATCGGACCATTCAAGATCTTTGAAAGAGTTGGGGAGTTGGCGTACAGGTTGGCCTTACCGCCATCTCTGAGTCACATTCATAATGTATTCCACGTATCCCAATTACGGAAATATATCGGATCCCAGTCATATCATTGATTTTGGCGAGATTGAAGTGGCTAATGATGGCTCGTTCGAAGAAAAGCCAATCAAGATACTCGAGATCCGAGTCAAGCAATTGAGGAATATACCGATCTCCTTGGTTAAAGTTCAGTGGTCTCGACATGGAGTCGAAGAAGCTACTTGGGAGACTGAAGATAGAATGAAGTCGAGATACCCAGAATTGTTTTCGTTCTAAATTTGAAGCTAAAACTTATTTTTAGAGGGGTAGTATGTAATGCTCGGATAATTATTGTGTATTTATCCTGTATTCGATCTTGTGAGTTTCGACTTTGTGATGTTATTAATCGAAGATTGGTTTCCCGTATTCATATCCCTACGTTTTTGTATTTCCAAACATTCAAGCATGCATGACTTTGCACGTATTTACCCACGCTAAAACATAAGCATAACGTACGCTATGTGTTTAATATAACGTACGTTAGAACTGGTGTGTTACGTACGGAAGGGTCAGTCAATTCGAGATCAGACAAGGGTCGGCGTGTGGGGACCATATGAAGATTTGTGGAAATTGCTCGCGTGAACCTGGACGTCTTTCCAGCTAAGCAAGCCAACTGGGCTTAGCGTACGTTAAGGTGGAGTGTTAACGCACGCTAAGTGCATGGTGTTACGTACGTAAACCACAATGATAACATACGTAAGCGAATGCCAGAATCAAGTTAGTGAGTTTTGGCAAGGCGTTAATGTACGCTAAGGACTGAGTATAGCGTACGCTAAGGCCATTACGTACGTAATGGAGATTAGGTAACGTACGTAATGGTTAGAATTCTATTTATAACCCTTGACCCCCATTTCATTTATTCCCCACTTCATCTTCATTTTTCGCCATCTGAGGAGCATCTAGCACAATATTACTCCCATATCATCGTCCTAGCTCGATTTTGAAGATTATAGACCTTGTGGATTGGTGTTCAAGCCTATAGTGTTGAGTTTCTTCAAGTTCTTCATTGTTCGTCACTATATTGAGGTATGTGATCCTTCACCAACTGGTTTAGCATATTCTTAGTGATGTTTTGGACCTGTTTTAAGTCTACCAAATCAGTTATATTCGTGAGGAGTCTTACATCATGGTTTTAGAAGATTAAATTCGGTTATGCTTCGGTTCCCTTTTGTTGTTGAACATGTTGAACGAACCTTATAGTGAATAGACTCTTGAATTTAGCATCCTGAGATTATGAACCCAATTATAACAAGTTTTCGGAGATTATCTAAGTTTTTGGGAATTGTATGATCGAGCATTTCGTTGAAGAAGTTAATGGATTGAGCTTAAGGTTAATTTCTAGAAGGAGATGATAATCAAGATGAACCTAGTGAATAAATTTTTATGATGATTCGTCAAATTGTTTCCAATACCTTTTTATGGAAGAATATGATTAAAATCCTTCTAGGAGGAACTTCATTTGATATTGTATCTTTCGACCGAGAAGATGCGTTTGAACTTGAATGATATTCGATGAGATTGTTGTTCGGACGAATAACGTATTGTTGAGTCAACCGAAACAAATTGGGGCAGATTAGTTTACTTGCCATGATAGGGTATAACATGCATTTTGATGATTCGTTTAATGATTAAAACGATTATCCGGAACCGTTAGTTATACCGGTATTATTGTTCGATGAAGGTTTAGATTTTGGTGAGCTGGTCGAGTGAGAATTCTCCGAGCGAGTCGAAGCCTATTCGTAGTAGCAATCCTTACCGCCATTTCTGAGGCAAATATCGTATTTTGAAACTTGTTAATATTGGTGATTTTGATCATATATACTATTTATTCATGTTGGTGAGCATGAGATTATTTCCGTTGAATTGTCATGATATTCGTTATCGATTTCTTGTATGTTCATGTTGATGGACATATCGATTTTTGCATATGTGTATGCATAGTTGTGTTTGTGTATGTTGTGTTGATACGAAGGGAACGAGCGATCTATGCTGAGAGCCCTGGATCGTATGTCCACCTCGTGTTGGTCCGACGGATCATCTTTGGATCTATGCTGAGGGCGCTGGATCATTGGACGGGTTTTTCCACCTCGTGTTGGTCCGACGGGATCATCTTGGGATCTATGCTGAGGGCGCTGGATCATTGGAATACCCACGTTGTGTTGATGGAATCATGTGGATTCGCATCATTGGATTCCGGTAGCGGAAGTCCATATTGTGTATTTTGTTATGCACAGTTGTTGCATATCCGATTTTATGTATTATGATACTTGTACTAGCATCGTTTTGCTAACCCCTTCGGGGGTGGACATTTGTTTTGATGTTCAGGTAGCCGAGGAACGGGGAAGCAACCACAGTACCGACATGATGACGAAGGGGCTCAGTGATGTTAATTGTTGTTGCCTTGTCTTTCTGGTTTATTTTCAGTACTCGAGTACGCGTGTCTTGTTGATGTTTTGAGACACTTGTAATAATGGAGTCGTTTGAACTGGTTTTGAATTCTAAGATTTAATGGTACTTTTGTATTATTTCCGCATTTCTCAATTTAGCCTTGTAATTCTTATATAAAGGATTTACAGCGCTGTAATTATTCCGAATATCTCGGGGTGTTACAATTTAATGGTGCTCACTTTATCAATAATGAGACCATATATTTCCCACGTTTCGGAAGAACGTTGTTAAAGATATTCAAGTAGAAATTTTATCAACTTGAAACTACTGAATGAAAAGGTAGTGAATACCTTTGAGTAACAATATAAAATGTACAGCCAGAAGCGTACATCAATCAAGTTATACGGCCAGAAGCGTATATTACTTGAATTTATAGCCAGAAGCATACAATACTTAAATTGTATAGCCAGAAGCATACAATACTTAAACTATATAGCCAGAAGCATATAGTACTTAAACGGTGCAGCCAGAAGCGTACGTTACTAAAATTGTACGGCCAAAAGCGTACATTAGATTAGTGGTATTATTACAATTATGTCAGTCAAGTTAAATATAACTGTTAGCTGACAAGTACCTATATATTAATTTGTAATGATTTGGGGATTTCAATTATAAACTAATGACCTTGACGTGTATTGCATGCTCTGTCCAGCTTGCTAAATCGGGAAATTAAATACTAGATTATTGTATGTACAAGGAAATATAAATATTGTACTCATCCAGCAGATGGTGTATGGAAACAAATGTGGACCTATCCAACCACCATACATAGTTTCATGGTTAACGGTTGATGTGTCGATTGAATGGTCACATTATATTTTGTTTATCCACATATATGTTGCATCTCAGTAATTAATTTGAGGGTCATTACCCTAAGTAATGTCGTTGAGTATAAATCAGTCTTTTGAATCATTTTATGCCTAAAAGAATTGATGTTGAATATCTATGACCCTATATGTATGTTTACATTGGTCATAAATAGGCAAATACTAGAAGACTGATTGATTGCATGTTAAATCTCCATTCCCACTAGGGATATGCAATCTTACATGCAGATACAATAGTTCTGTTGATACCCAACTCCACCCAATAGTATTAGCATTACAGTCAGTAAATTGGATATGAACATGAGTTTTGGTATTTACGCTTATTTAGGTGTGTAGTCTATGTGCCGATTGTGCCGCCAAATATACCAAAATGGGCTCTCAACATTAGATGGGCATATACATTGATTCTTTAAAATGCCATCTATATTAAAATCTTGACAGGAGATCGTCATAACCGCAATATATGCAAATAATCACTCTAATGAGACAATATTCCCGCCGTTAAGGGGAGATAAGAACGTAAACGTTCCAGAAGAACGACGTGAATTTGTGTGAAATGTTTCCACTATGTCTCATATGATCCACAAATGCACAATGTGAAATTACTGTGTACATGATATGCCAGAACACATTTGTAATCAAGTTAGAGTGAAACGATCTTTTATTATTGCTGCAATGCCTGCAAGGATAGACGTCACTGTATGACGCACGTAAATCTATGAGGGATGTGTTAGTACGACTATAGCGGCTAGCCAGTTTGGTGTCCCTGCTCAGAAGAGAAGACGACAAATAGGTTCGATAGATTCATGTCACTGGAATAGGACTATTTTGGCACAACCGAATCCATCAAACATCACAATCTATTCTGACTCATCTCATGAGACTATCTCAGATCACGGCTCGTCCCAGAAGAGATGATATTGGGGGTCGCTCCACCAGCAATACCTGATCTTGAGAATATAAAAGTCTCAATAAATTATGCATGCTTAAATGAGATTTGGAATCAGAATGAGATAATCATCGATGATATACTTATATTTACGGTAGCCACCGAAATCATAACTAGCGATGGAATCGAACCTTACTCATTTGTTTGAATGTCAACAATGAGATTACTGGTAAAAAGGAAACAAACAATCCAGGTTGAATTTAATCCCTTAATTAAGAGAAAGGTGTTTGGGCCTGAAGTTCCTACACCTCCTCATATTAAAATTGTAGGATTCTATGGATATAAGGAAGTGTGATGAGAAAAACGAGATATAAATCTCGCGTAGTTGAACATATTTGCTCTCACAGCCTTGAGATTGATGAGGATGAATATTCCCTCATAATGGATGTCATAAATGTTCCTATCTTTTCAGTTTGGTAGTTTCCGAATAACTGAATATGCAGCTCATAAATGTGGTAACTGTTTATCTCTTTGGGGATATTAACACAAGAGATATAGAGTAGAAGTTCCTGAAGAACTTAAGTACCCTATATAAATGGTTCTTGTTCACTTCAAACAATCACTTTAATGATTGAAACAATCCAGAAGAATGTTGTAAATTATTTGATTGAGAAATATGAACCTAACTGGTGCTCATGAAGAGACCAAAGAGATACCTATATTCCTGAAGTGTGTATATATATTCTAAGAACCATTTCGTCCAACTGACGATACTGAAGAGATATTTATGTTATTCATACAATCTCCACGATATTTTTTCTCACACTGCCTATATATTATGATATGAGAAATATTTTCCTTTTTTGTGTTGCATAAAATATTTGGGCAAGATGAGAAAATTTTACTTCCCATGTGAGCTCCAGAAGAGCAAGTCATAATATAGCAGATTTATTCACTAAATCTCCCCATGTATGAAAAATATATTCATGATATTGGAATACAAGATTGTTATCTTGAGGGGGAGATACAAGATTGTTATCTCTATGATATTCATTCATTGGAAGACTATTGTCTTCGAGGGGAGTGTCAACATCGAAAGAATCTTGTAGATTGGATCCTGAAGATCAATGATGGTACTCCTTTTTCCTTTGACTAAGTTTATCCCTCTAGATTTTTCTATCGAGGTTTTCGTTCAGCATGAACATTAAAGCGTAATGTCCAAGGGGGAGTGTTGTAAATATATTATTTTATAGACATTACTTGCAAGATAAGACACTTAATGGGCTAAGATGCCTAATGGGCTTTTAGGGTTACATCCCAATTTATTAGTATAAATATATCTCTTTTGATTGTATTCTTGTACTCAGAAACACACAAATTATAGTGAATACTCTCCCCAAATGTAGTCATTATTGATAAACTGGGTCAACAAATCTGTTCCTTTTATTTTTATATTTTATAACAGATTTCATTTAGTAATTCACGTTTTAATTTTATATAATAATTTAAACTGTTGAAAATATTAATAATATTAATATCATTATAATATTACTCTATGTATTTTTTATATTATTGTGGTTTTAATTTAATTCTTTTTTAAATAAAAAGCCATCAGTATTAATAAGACATTAATAAAAAAACTAGTACACTTTATTACAAATATTTTTAATTAGTAGTATTATTTTACGTGTAATGTCATTTCCTAATTATGTGTATATTTTATTAATAAATATATAATTTTATATTTAATATTAATTTAACCAAAATATACTCCCTCCATCCCGCAAGAGTGAGCTCAATTTGCCATTTTCGTCCGTCCCACAAGAGTTTGTCCATTCTATTTTTAGAAAATATCCGTTATACTTTTACTTCTCTTTTTTAATTTATTTACAACAATATCAAGCATGACCTACACCTTATATCCTTTAATTAATCAACAATAATTACCATACGCATACAACAAAAAGTGGAAACTTTTCTTTGCTCAAATCCATCACTACCTAACTCTTATTAAAAATTGTGTTCACAAAGAGTGACCACAGTCTTTTAAGATGGAAGGAGTATTATTTAAGTATTTTCGGTATTGGTTATTGTGTTTTGGGTTGGAGACGTGGATAGTGTTTTAATGTTGATTCTAGAGTATTGAATTGGAGATGATATGAATTATAGAGTAATAATGAGACGTAACATAAACTTTAGGGGTGTTAGATGGTCTTAATGTCTTATAGCACGAAGCTACCCATACAACCAATATTGCCCTCCCTAAATTAATGGAGTTAGTCCATTGACCACCATCTTGATTGTAAAGTCACGTATACGGTGGAGGTCAGGGGTTTAAATTCTATCTTTATTAAAAATACTCATCGGAGCATATGCATACTAATAAAGACTTAGAAAAACTTCATACTGAATATCATTCGTTTGAGTTCGATTCGGGAGAGGATTAGTGTTCTCGTTACCTAGGAGGATCTGATTGTACTTTAGAAAAAACCTACAAAACACTAATCGGTACATACACATTCCACGATGTACCTCAATATAGTAATGACGAGTCGAAACTATCACCCTCCAAATATAATTAGGTGTAAATTTAGAGCAGATATAAAAAAAATTATTGCCCCCCTAAATACATGAGATGAATGAATGTGGGGTTTGAACCTTTGCATTTATATATTGGGGAATATATCACTTTGGTCATTGTACTTTGTACAATTCGATACTTTGGTTATTGAACTTTACAAACTATCGCTTTGGTCACTGAACTTTACATCTATCTTTCATTTTGGTCACTAATGTTATCTTCTCTGTCAGAAGAGTTACAAGATCGCACGTGACTGTCACATGACCAACTTTCTGAAGGGGGAAATATCACTTTGACCATTGTACTTTGCACAAGGTCATTTAACTTTACAAACTATCACTTTGGTTATTGCACTCTGCGTCTATCTTTCACTTTGGTCACTAACATAACTTTTTGAAGGGTATTGATACAACAATTTCAGATGGAGAGGGTGAAGATAGCCCTCGATGATGGTGTCTACTCCATATTACCCTTATGACCACAATTAATGCAACTCGATTTTGCAATTCCAGGAGATGCTTCTACAATCACTATTTGATTACTGTCAGTGGCACTTAGTTTCGCATGGTGGCTTCTCACCAGAGAACTATTTTCTCTATTCTTCCCTTCTTTCAAAGCTGTCATAATGTTCTTTATCTTCTTAGGATGCTGCTGCTTTAGTTCATTGTTAATATTACATCCCGGATCCTCATGTTGTCACTGCAAGTACTGTTGCTACTATGACTCTCGCCGTACTCTTTCTATTTTCACGAGCTGTGGAAAGAGGTTTCCCAGATGAATAGGGTGGACGGTATTGATCAATATAAAACTGTAGGTATGGATGCTTCAGTAGTTCATATGCCTGGTATTGAAATCAAATTTCAAAAAATAATAATAAATTTTTATAAAGAAAAATGTAGAAGTGGTATTTATTGTGTTCTTACACTTGACATGTGTTCCAGGTTTTTCCTAAGCATGCTCTTGGCTAGAGACATCCTTTTATGTTAAAAATGATAGAAAAACATGAACCGCTCGAGTAAAGGATTACTAAAGGAGTCACAAATGGGACTATTTAATTCTTACTATCATAGAAGGAAGTAATTTGCGAAATTAAATGCATAAAAAATAATATACAAGCGTAGAAAAACTTAGTAACAGGATGTAAAGATCGCATTAAAGGTCGATTAATCTTACTTATTAATCCTGCCATGTCACCAAACACGCAACCGGGCTATTAATGATAAAAAAAGGAGCCTAAAAATCTAATAATGTAAAACCCTAAATTCCGAATTCACATTTGCGCCTAATTTAAACTTTAACCTAAGCTTTGTAAATTAATAAATACACCTAAACTATATGTTATATGATATTAATACATTATAAATTTTAACCTAAAGTATATATATATATATATTGTAACACCCCCAATCCACTCAGGGATATTACACGCCGTAGACCCTCTCCTCGAGGATCTACCAGGCTGATAACTAAAATCAAACATCTAAACATCGCCTTTAAGGCTAAAATGACTCAGTAGACCGATTTGGTCTTTCAATAATAACATACAACTCAATTCCAAACACATACCCACGCAGGGGTCAAAATACAATAAACTCCCTGCATAACGGGAAAAGATACCGCAATGAAAAAAGTACAACTAGACCAATACGACATCAACGGATCCTCGTGTGATTAGTATCGTTCATCTTTCATCATCCTTCGTGCCGACCCTGTGCTATGCTCCAAAACCTGAATGCAAAAATAGACATCCACCCCCCGAATACTCGGGAGTTAGCAAAACTCCACTGTTTTGCTAGTGCAAGAACAAAGTGCAAATACGAGCCATACAAATCACATTCCACGAATAACAATAACCAGGAATCCTTAAAAATCCAAAAGTAACAAAAAGTACTTCCCGAGGCAAGAGTTTGAGTAAAACATTTCAAAACCGAAGATCACAAATCAAGGGAAAATAATTTATAAAACGGTTTAAAATGCCATCGAGAGTTTTAATAGAAAACAATTTAGGATTATCAAATCCTACTCTTTCCAAAAATCAATAGGGTCACAGCCCAAAGGTTTGTTTTCGCAAATAGAAAACCGACAACAATTCGCAGGGCCAAAACCCAAGTCACGTGTCCTCGACGGACATAAAATCAATACCAACTCGTGAAGTTTTTACTCGTGATTCCCGGACTCCACCCATTGGAATTCCCGTCGTGGCCCCGTCGAACCAACCCACGGTGAGTAAAATACAATCACCAAACATACACACCACTCGTGAAGTTTTTACTCGTGATTCCCGGACTCAACCCATTGGAATTTCCGTCGTGGCCCCGTCGAACCAACCCACGGTGAGTAAAATACATTCACTAAATATACACCAACCTGTGAAGTTTTTACTCGTGATTCCCGGACTCAGCCCATTGGAATTCCCATCGTGGCCCTGTCGAACCAACCCACGGTGAGTAAAATACATTCACCACTCGTGAACCCAGGGCGCAACCCATTGGAATTCCCGTCGTGGCCCCATCGAACCAACCCACGGTGAGCGAAGAAATCATGCACAAATAACATATCACACCAAGGATATCCAAACAATTCACCCAGAGCATCAAACACTTAGCAAAACACCACGTCAAACCACAATGCACCGAAATGAAACAATATACGTCCACACGCAAATACCAAGTGCATCATCAATACCAAACATATCCATAGGATTCACATAGTCACTTACAACCCACACAATTTACAAAACACACACGTTTTGAAAGTGAGCCTTTAACAAGGCTAGCCAAATCTTTTGAAAACTCGTTTCAAACAATCAAACAAACATATAAAGACGATCACCAATGATCATATCCACAAAACAAGAATAGTATGGACAAGGTACTTGTCTCGAATAAGAACAACGCGGAGAATCGACCGAAATAGGTTGATACGAACCGACTATGAACCCGCCGACTCCACCGAACGCCAACTCGCGATAATAAACTACGGAGTACAATAAAAACAATGAAAATGAATTCCATAGCATGACACAAAGCAGTTGAATTCAAAGAACGAACGACGAATGTTCAAGTGTTTTCCCCAAAACGGCCAAGAACACAATTCGTCCCGACAAAACACGAAAACGGAATTCCAAGTTGAAATATGGATATACAATCCATAGAATATGTTTAGAAACATCATTTAACCATAATATATCCATCAAAAATGGATGAAAAACGAGATCGAGGACAAATCCCCCAAAAAGTCGATTCGAAGGAAATCAAGAAATATACTTCGATTCGACGAAGAACAATGGATTAAATGGTGTTGAACACAAGAATACTACCAAGATTAATCATACCCATCATAAATTAATCAACAACACGGAACGAATCGGACAAAAATGCAAAAAACCCCAAATTCACGAAATTAGGGTTCTAAGGAAGATTACCTTTATTCGCTGGATCAAAGGATGATAATGGATGATTGATTGATGTTATGAACTCAAGAACTTCATGGATTTGTTGTTAAACAACATGGCTTCTGTTGTTGCCCAAAATATTTATCCGAAGATTAAATACTGCTGGAATGAACGGACAACAAACAATAATTGCGGGAGCACTTCCGAGAGAATATGAATAAACACAAGATTTGCCGGGTTTGTTAGGCCCGGGCTTGAATGCTCTCGCGAGATGTTATTAATACAAATATTTGTGGATACAAGTATTACTGTGAAAAATCTAAATACAATGAGTGTAAAAAGACTCTGTTAATCCAGCTCTTGAGCGAAGCTTCGTGTTCTTCGTCCCTGCCGATCGTTTGTTGAATGAGAGAGGCTGATTAGTGCATAATTGATTTAAAATTCATATACAAAATATTCATTTTTCCGGGCATAATTGTACTGATTTGTGAATAAAAATATATATTTTACAGATATGTCCAAACATGAGCTAAAAATGGTTATTTTACAGATTGCTGACATGAAGCATAAAAAAGAACGGAAAACAAGATCAAATCCAACGACGGGAATTTTTCCAGGACAAACGACCATACAAAACGGCGCAAAATGGACCGTGTTCTGTCGGCCGTTTCACATACGGCGCAACAAGGGCCGTGTCTTGGGCCGTTTCACACACGGCCGGCATTTAGCGCCGTGTCCTCGCGCGTATTCCGGAAGAGACCGAGTCACCACAAAACGGCGCACAAACACGGGCAACCGGGCCGTTTTTCATCGCCGTGTTTCAGCAGATGCCATGCAAAATTAGTCCACTTTTGACCAACTTGTTTTATCAACGACATGTTATTTTTTTGGTCAAAATTCTGAAAATTCAAAGACATGGGTGAAGTGTGAACAAAGAATTAAAAATGATATTACAATAGATATTTTGAATTAAATAATCAATTGTATTCTTGAAAATCACCTATAAAAGGACATGTTCACCCATTGCAAAATAACCCACATTCTTACCAAGAAATCCTCAACTTCTTGCTAAGAAATACTCCTTTCCTTTAGCAATATATTTTCCTTAGAACTTTCAATTTTAGTTTGTATTTTATTTTTGGTTTGAAGTTTTTCTTTCATTTAGTTTGTAATTGAAAAGTGCTTGATCAATAAGCACTTAGTATTTTACTTAGTGTTTTACTTTCAAATTTTGTAAGCTTGTAACCTTTAAACAAGTTTGAAGTTATATTTTGAAGTTTGTTTCTTGCACTTTGATTCATCATATTCAAGTAAGTTTTATCTATTGTCATTAAGTTCTAGTAATTAAAAGTTTCTATATATATATTATATATATCAATTATTTCTATTATAATTTTAGTATGTATAAACCGATGAGTAGCTAATCTTTCTTCCTAGGGAAGGGGATTTCTATTAGGTTATATATTGAGTATTTGATTGATTTAAACTATTTTTAGGACTAATTGGTTTAAATAGAGATTGATCATATCCTATTTTTACTAATGAAACCTTCTTGATTGATTGTTGAGTGAATTGGAAACATATCTTTTCAATCTATCAAATGTTAATCTTGTTATCAACATCTTAAGATTGCGAAAGTGGTTAAGACATCTTTGATTACGAAAGTACGGAGGTGAAAAGTTGATTACTCGATGAACGATCGTTTATCCTAAAAATAGTCAAGTTAGAGAAATGAAAGGACTAATTGGTTTAAATAGAGATTGATCATATCCTATTTCTACTAGTGAAACCTCCTTGATTGATTGTTAAGTGTATTGGAAACACATCTTTTCAATCTATCAAGTGTTAATCTTGTTATCAACATCTTAAAAAGTGACAACATTAAGACATCTTTGATTACGAAAGTACGGAGGTGAAAAGTTGATTACTCGATAAATATTCATTTTTTCTTTTATATCCATATAAATCAATTCCTATACTTAATTAAATACCTAATTTAATGAACCCGTAATCCCCTAGATTTTATAAATTCCCAAATCATTTTAATTCTATTCATTTTCACTAGTTAAAAATAGTCTAGTATAAAAATAGTTTTCTTAAAAATAGTAGTATTAAAAATAGTCTTAATATAAATAGTCTTAATATAAATAGTCTAGTATAAATAGTCTTAATATAAATAGTCTTAATATAAATAGTCTAGTTAAAAATAGTCTAGTTAAAAATAGTCTTAATATAAATAGTCTAGCATAAATAGTCTTAATATAAATAGTCTTAATATAAATAGTCTTAATATAAATAGTCTAGTATAAATAGTCTTAATATAAATAGTCTTAATATAAATAGTCTAGTTAAAAATAGTCTAGTTAAAAATAGTCTTATAAAAAATAGTCTTATATAAAATAGTCTTATTAAAAAATAGTTTAAATTAAAAATAGTGCATTTTAATTTAATTAATATTTAAAAACCCAATAATCTATTTTAGTATTTATTTCTCGCAATTTGTAACAAAAAATTATACGAAGCCCTGTTGGACAATCCTCGAGAGAAAAGACCTTGGTAGAACTTACCACAAACTACTTCTACCTCGTATATATTTGCGAGCGACTCAAGAACTCCTGTTTTTAAGAAAAGTTTTTGGCCGATCAAATTTTGGCGCCGTTGCCGGGGATTGTTTTAGGCCAAATATAATTTTTCTGTCCGGTCAAGTGGCGGATAACGGTACTCCGTGACTATTAAAGTCGGATTTTTCAGTTTCCCACAAACAACTGATATTTGTAGATATTTTATCGTTTTTTTATTTTAATTTTTTTTGGTCATGGATGAAACATTGTATAAAATTGAAAAAAGATTTCCCTTTCTAAGCAAAAATGCAATTTTAAAAATTTACAAGACAAGGCTTGAAAGGATGAGGTTGCTTACGAATAAAAGCATACCTTTTGACATAAGATTCATTATCGAAGCCAAAGTAAGAATAGAAGGTGAATTCACAGAAACACCAACTAGATTCTTACCAGGGCTTGGAAAAAGTTCATATGCCAAGAAACGACGAGCAAAGATTCTAGCCGTTTGCTATAAATGTGCTAGATGGAACTGTAATGCAAAATGTCGATCTTTAGGAATTCCATCTACAAACAGAGAAGATAAAATTCAGTTCATTAATGATGGTCTGAATAAGGAGAATTTAGATAATATCGAAATTTCTCTTGACACGCATCCTAGTGGACTTGTGTATTACGGAATTCAATGTTTGTGGAATAAATTCAAACCGGAATATGAACAACGTCTTGGGAATCGGCGTTAAAAGACCTGCTTGCCAATTTGTAAGAAAATTGGATGGGAAGCTTCTCCCCGACTCATAGAAGGCGTTTAGGCCGTTTCTGAACGTAAAATCAGAGGAAGATGTGAGCCACAATCACAACTACTGTACATACGCGTAAGTATCTTTTATTTTTGTCGTGTGGTGAGATTTTCTGAATAAAAAATGTGATACGCGATAAAAGCTTTCATTATTCTATTGAGTAGTTGAAGCACAATCAAACGCAATCACAAACTTGTTAAACAATTTTTCCTCATCTTTTCTTCTATAAATAAACTTTGTGCTTGTTTCTTTTATTCATCCCTCAAACTTGTACTTTTCTCTTTTTCTCTCTAAAAAAAAATTCTTTTCAAAAATGGAGTCATCATCTTCCACAAAATTTTACACATGCCGCATTTTCGGTGGATCTAGTTCTCGAAAAGAGGCATGCTTCATCAAGCAGCCCAAGACTTGTGTCGTACCTTAGGAGATATTTGCATTCTTGTTGTTTTCGGAGGTTGAAGTCTAGGTTTAATGGGACGAGTCGCCTTTATATGGAAGGAGTAAGAGTATTGGGAGTAATCCCAAAACCTCTGCTGAAAGTAAAATCACCGGTCAACTATTGGAGATGAGTTTAGATCGTGAATATGCAAGATCGCATAACTCACATGATAAATAATTCGCGCCTTTATCGCCCTTCCTGGTTTTGGCACCCTTGAGGAACTTTTTCATGTGGTTACTGTGAGCCCACTAAATGTTCATCAAAACCAATAGAGTGCTTAATGTCAATGGTTTCTTTGATGGTTTCTTGTCTTTCATCGACTACTCTGCCGAAAAGGGCTTTATTTCCGAGCGTGCAAAAGCGAATCATAGTCGTTGCAACAACACCGAGAAGAACTAATCAAAAACTCAATGAATTTGTTCCTCAACCAGATCCACTCTAGCTAAAATTGTGCAGGTAGAAGATTTTACAGTGAGAAAAGCGAAAAGTGGATTCATTCCTCTCCCTTTGATAACCCATGACGGACCTCTTGTATTTTTACTTTCAGTGTGTAATAATCGTGCTAAATGATGGCGGCTTAAGGAGTTTCTTCTTGATCTCTTGACGCGCATCTATTCGCGATTTATGTATTCTTGTAATTTTTATTTCTGTTTTGCTTTTATAAAAACTTTGATGGCGGCGTAAGGCGACTCTTCGGACTTTCTTGATGCGCATCTAAAAATTATGTTATACTTACGAGTATATTTTATTTTCTTTTGTGTGTGCCTCGTATATTTATTCTCTTGCATTCTAAAAGGCGTTAGGCTCGGACATCAACTTTCTTAACAGGAGTATTCGCTTTTACGCATTGATTTTTATTTTTATTTTATAAACCGAGACAGCTTTTATTTTCAAGTTTGGGGGTGGTTTGTTTTAGTATTTTTTAGTGTGTTAGTATTTTGGTGTGTTTTTATTTGCCTTAAATTTTTTTTTAGTATATATATATATATATAGTATTTTGATTTGTGAGATTTCTAGATCTGGCCATAAACACCAATAAATTAACTATATACAAGATTCTAAAATTGTTTTAACCGTAAAAAATTGTATATTCCAAAAAAATTTTTGAGCCTTAATCTCTCTTTCCAAGCCTTGTAATTATCATATAAAATCGAGTCATTCGTTACCTTGAGAAAAGAAGAATCAATTGGTTGATGAAAAATAAAACCGAAATTTACTTAATTTGTGGAGTTTTTGATTTTTCATGCTTAACTAAAAATAATTTTCGCAAAAATTCTATTCCCTAAAAAAGGAGTCATTGGTGAAAAGAGCTACACGTTAGCAAATAACGGTGTGAAAGCTATCACCTTTTTACGAAAGAAAATAATGAGATAGAAATTGTGTTAGTGAAAAGAGCTACACGTTAGCAAATAACGGTGTGAAAGCTATCACTAAAAGGGATGTAGTTTATGAGCAGATTTGAATTAATTAGCAGTTGAATTTCAATACACTCAATTTTGTGAAAATCACAATATTTGATGACGCCGATGAAATTCTTCTTCATATTGAGTCGAAAAATAAACGAGTGATCGAGAGCAACCATTAAAGGGAGTCGTGTGAAGTCACGAGTAGGAAAGAAATAATCAACCTTTTGGGTGGAAAACCTTGTATTTTGGAATTACAAAAATAAAAACCGTGTTTTAACTTCAAAATCGTTAGTAGATTTATTTTGAATCTTGATTCATTTTCTATCTACTGTATAAAGTTGGTTATTGTGTATTAATGGCATTTTGATCTCTTTTTATCTTTATATATAATTATTTTTCTTAAATTTGTGTGTATTATTTTTTTATTTTTTATTTTGTGTCTTATTTTAATTTTTATTTTGTGTGTGATTAATAATGAGTCTTGCTCGGGACTAGCAAGAATTTAAGTGTGTGGTATTTGATTAGTGCATAATTGATCTAAAATTCATATACAAAATATTCATTTTTCCTGCATAATTGTACCGATTTGTGAATAAAAATATATATTTTACAGATATGTCCAAACATGAGCTAAAAATGGTTATTTTGATTGTCGACATGAAGCATCAAAAAGAACGGAAAACAAGATCAAATCCAACGACGGAATTTTTCCAGACAAACGACCATACAAAACGGCGCAAAATGGACCGTGTTCTCGTCGGCCGTTTCACATACGGCGCAACAAGGGCCGTGTCTTGGGCCGTTTCACACACGGCCGGCATTTAGCGCCGTGTCCTCGCGTATTCCGAAGAGACCGAGTCACCACAAACGGCGCACAAACACGGCAACCGGGCCGTTTTTCATCGCCGTGTTTCAAAGAGATGCCATGCAAAATTAGTCCACTTTTGACCAACTTGTGAAATCAACCACAAGATATTTTTTTGGTCAAAAATCTGAAAATTCAAAGACATGGGTGAAGTGTGAACAAAGAATTAAAAATGATATTACAATAGATATTTTGAATTAAATAATCAATTGTATTCTTGAAAATCACCTATAAAAGGACATGTTCACCCATTGCAAAATAACCCACATTCTTACCAAGAAATCCTCAACTTCTTGCTAAGAAATACTCCTTTCCTTTAGCAATATATTTTCCTTAGAACTTTCAATTTTAGTTTGTATTTTATTTTTGGTTTGAAGTTTTTCTTTCATTTAGTTTGTAATTGAAAAGTGCTTGATCAATAAGCACTTAGTATTTTACTTAGTGTTTTACTTTCAAATTTTGTAAGCTTGTAACCTTTAAACAAGTTTGAAGTTATATTTTGAAGTTTGTTTCTTGCACTTTGATTCATCATATTCAAGTAAGTTTTATCTATTGTCATTAAGTTCTAGTAATTAAAAGTTTCTATATATATATTATATATATCAATTATTTCTATTATAATTTTAGTATGTATAAACCGATGAGTAGCTAATCTTTCTTCCTAGGGAAGGGGATTTCTATTAGGTTATATATTGAGTATTTGATTGATTTAAACTATTTTTAGGACTAATTGGTTTAAATAGAGATTGATCATATCCTATTTTTACTAATGAAACCTTCTTGATTGATTGTTGAGTGAATTGGAAACATATCTTTTCAATCTATCAAATGTTAATCTTGTTATCAACATCTTAAGATTGCGAAAGTGTTTAAGACATCTTTGATTACGAAAGTACGGATGTGAAAAGTTGATTACTCGATGAACGATCGTTTATCCTAAAAATAGTCAAGTTAGAGAAATGAAAGGACTAATTGGTTTAAATAGAGATTGATCATATCCTATTTCTACTAGTGAAACCTCCTTGATTGATTGTTAAGTGTATTGGAAACACATCTTTTCAATCTATCAAGTGTTAATCTTGTTATCAACATCTTAAAAAGTGACAATGATTAAGACATCTTTGATTACGAAAGTACGGAGGTGAAAAGTTGATTACTCGATAAATATTCATTTTTTCTTTTATATCCATATAAATCAATTCCTATACTTAATTAAATACCTAATTTAATGAACCCGTAATCCCCTAGATTTTATAAATTCCCAAATCATTTTAATTCTATTCATTTTCACTAGTTAAAAATAGTCTAGTATAAAAATAGTTTTCTTAAAAATAGTAGTATTAAAAATAGTCTTAATATAAATAGTCTTAATATAAATAGTCTAGTATAAATAGTCTTAATATAAATAGTCTTAATATAAATAGTCTAGTTAAAAATATTCTAGATAAAAATAGTAATTATATAAATAGTCTATCATAAATAGTCTTAATATAAATAGTCTTAATAAAAATAGTCTTAATATAAATAGTCTAGTATAAATAGTCTTAATATAAATAGTCTTAATATAAATAGTCTAGTTAAAAATAGTCTAGTTAAAAATAGTCTTATAAAAATAGTCTTATATAAAATAGTCTTATTAAAAATAGTTTAAATTAAAAATAGTGCATTTTAATTTAATTAATATTTAAAACCCAATAATCTATTTTAGTATTTATTTCTAATTTGTAACAAAAATTATACGAAGCCTCGCTGGACAATCCTCGAGAGAAAAGACCTTGGTAGAACTTACCACAAACTACTTCTACCTCGTATATATTTGCGAGCGACTCAAGAACTCCTGCTTTTAAGAAAAGTTTTGGCCGATCAAATTTTGGCGCCGTTGTCGGGATTGTTTTAGGCCAAATATAATTTTTCTGTCTCGGTCAAGTGGCGGATAACGGTACTCCGTGACTATTAAAGTCGGATTTTTCAGCTTCCCACAAACAACTGATATTTGTAGATATTTTATCGTTTTTTATTTTAATTTTTTTGGTCATGGATGAAACATTGTATAAAATTGAAAAAGATTTCCTTTCTAAGCAAAAATGCAATTTTAAAAATTTACAAGACAAGGCTTGAAAGGATGAGGTTGCTTACGAATAAAAGCATACCTTTTGACATAAGATTCATTATCGAAGCCAAAGTAAGAATAGAAGGTGAATTCACGAAACACCAACTAGATTCTTACCAGGGCTTGGAAAAAGTTCATATGCCAAGAAACGACGAGCAAAGATTCTAGCCGTTTGCTATAAATGTGCTAGATGGAACTGTAATGCAAAATGTCGATCTTTAGGAATTCCATCTACAAACAGAGAAGATAAAATCTACCATTAATGATGGTCCAATAAGGAGAATTTAGATAATATCGAAATTTCTCTTGACACGCATCCTAGTGGACTTGTGTATTACGGAATTCAATGTTTGTGGAATAAATTCAAACCGAATATGAACAACGCCTTGGGAATCGACGTTAAAAGACTCGCTTGCCAATTTGTAAGAAAATTGGATGGGAAGCTTCTCCGACTCATAGAAGGCGTTTAGGCCGCTTTCAACGTAAAATCAGAGGAAGATGTGAGCCACAATCACAACTACCGTACATACGCGTAAGTATCTTTTATTTTTGTCGTGTGGTGAGATTTTCTAATAAAAATGTGATACGCGATAAAAGCTTTCATTATTCTATTGAGTAGTTGAAGCACAATCAAACGCAATCACAAACTTGTTAAACAATTTTTCCTCATCTTTTCTTCTATAAATAAACTTTGTGCTTGTTTCTTTTATTCATCCCTCAAACTTGTACTTTTCTTTTCTCTCTAAAAAAATTCTTTTCAAAAATGGAGTCATCATCTTCCACAAAAATTTTACACATGCCGCATTTTCGTGGATCTAGTTCTCGAAAAGAGGCATGCTTCATCATGTACCCACGACTTGGGTCGTACCTTAGAGAAAAATGCATTCATGTAGTTTACGGAGGAGGAAGTCTAGGATTAATGGGACGAGTCGCCGTCGCCTATATGGAAGGAGTAAGAGTATTGGGAGTAATCCCAAAACCTCTGGCCGAAAGTAAAATCACCGGTCAACTATTGGAGATGAGTTTAGATCTCGTGAATATGCAAGATCGCATAACTCACATGATAAATAATTCTCGCGCCTTTATCGCCCTTCCTGGTTTTGGCACCCTTGAGGAACTTTTTCATGTGGTTACCAGAGCTCACTAAATGTTCATCAAAACCAATAGAGTGCTTAATGTCAATGGTTTCTTTGATGGTTTACCTGTCTTTCATCGACTACTCGCCGAAAAGGGCTTTATTTCCGAGCTGCAAAACGAATCATAGTCGTTGCAACAACACCAAGAACTAATCAAAAACTCAATGAATTTGTTCCTCAACCAGATCCACTCTAGCTAAAATTGTCTGGTAGAAGATTTTACAAAGGAGAAAACGAAAAGTGGATTCATTCCTCTCCCTTTGATAACCCATGACGGACCTCTTGTATTTTTACTTTCAGTGTGTAATAATCGTGCTAAATGATGGCAACTTAAGGAGTTTCTTCTTGATCTCTTGACGCGCATCTATTCGCGATTTATGTATTGTAATTTTTATTTCTGTTTTGCTTTTATAAAAACTTTGATGGCAACGTAAGGCGACTCTTGGACTTTCTTGATGCGCATCTAAAAATTATGTTATACTTACGAGTATATTTTATTTTCTTTTGTGTGTGCCTCGTATATTTATTCTCTTGCATTCTAAAAGGCGTTAGGCTCGGACATCAACTTTCTTAACAGGAGTATTCTCGCTTTCGCATTGATTTTTATTTTTATTTTATAAACTGAGGACAGTTTTATTTTCAAGTTTGGGGGTGGTTTGTTTTAGTATGTTTTAGTGTGTTAGTATTTTTGTGTGTTTTTATTTGCCTTAAATTTTTTTTTAGTATATATATATATATATATATATATATAGTATTATTATATTTGAGATTTCTAGATCTGGCCATAAACACCTATAAATTAACTATATAAAATCTTCTAAAATTGTTTTAACCGTTAAAATTATTGTATATTCCAAAAAAACTTTTTTGAGCCTTAATCTCTCTTTCCAAGCCTTGTAATTATCATATAAAATCGAGTCATTCGTTACCTTGAGAAAAGAAGAATCAATTGGTTGATGAAAAATAAAACTGAAATTTACTTAATTTGTGGAGTTTTTGATTTTTCATGCTTAACTAAAAAATAATTTTCTGCAAAAATTCTATTCCCTAAAAAAAGGAGTCATTGGTGAAAAGAGCTACACGTTAGCAAATAACGGTGTGAAAGCTATCACCTTTTTACGAAAGAAAATAATGAGATAGAAATTGTGTTAGTGAAAAGAGCTACACGTTAGCAAATAACGGTGTGAAAGCTATCACTAAAAGGGATGTAGTTTATGAGCAGATTTGAATTAATTAGCAGCTGAATTTCAATACACTCAATTTTGTGAAAATCACAATATTTGATGACGCCGATGAAATTCTTCTTCATATTGAGTCGAAAAATAAACGAGTGATCGAGAGCAACCATTAAAGGGAGTCGTGTGAAGTCACGAGTAGGAAAGAAATAATCAACCTTTTGGGTGGAAAACCTTGTATTTTGGAATTACAAAAATAAAAACCGTGTTTTAACTTCAAAATCGTTAGTAGATTTATTTTGAATCTTGATTCATTTTCTATCTACTGTATAAAGTTGGTTATTGTGTATTAATGGCATTTTGATCTCTTTTTATCTTTATATATAATTATTTTTCTTAAATTTGTGTGTATTATTTTTTTATTTTTTATTTTGTGTCTTATTTTAATTTTTATTTTGTGTGTGATTAATAATGAGTCTTGCTCGGGACTAGCAAGAATTTAAGTGTGGGGTATTTGATTAGTGCATAATTGATCTAAAATTCATATACAAAATATTCATTTTTCCGGCATAATTGTACCGATTTGTGAATAAAAATATATATTTTACGATATGTCCAAACATGAGCTAAAAATGGTTATTTTACAGATTGCTGACATGAAGCATCAAAAAGAACGGAAAACAAGATCAAATCCAACGACGGGAATTTTTCCAGGACAAACGACCATACAAAACGGCGCAAAATGGACCGTGTTCTGTCGGCCGTTTCACATACGGCGCAACAAGGGCCGTGTCTTGGGCCGTTTCACACACGGCCGCATTTAGCGCCGTGTCCTCGCGCGTATTCCGAAGAGACCGAGTCACCACAAAACGGCGCACAAACACGGGCAAATCGGGCCGCTTTTCATCGCCGTGTTTCACAGATGCCATGCAAAATTAGTACACTTTTTACCAACTTGTGAAATCAACGTCAATATATTTTTTTGGTCAAAAATCTGAAAATTCAAAGTAATGGGTTAAGTGTGAACATAGATTTTAATATTTGATATTACAATAGATATTTTGAATTAAATAATCAATTGTATTCTTGAAAATCACCTATAAAAGGACATGTTCACCCATTGCAAAATAACCCACATTCTTACCAAGAAATCCTCAACTTCTTGCTAAGAAATACTCCTTTCCTTTAGCAATATATTTTCCTTAGAACTTTCAATTTTAGTTTGTATTTTATTTTGGTTTGAAGTTTTTCTTTCATTTAGTTAGTAATTGAAAAGTGCTTGATCAATAAGCACTTAGTATTTTACTTAGTGTTTTACTTTCAAATTTTGTAAGCTTGTAACCTTTAAACAAGTTTGAAGTTATATTTTGAAGTTTGTTTCTTGCACTTTGATTCATCATATTCAAGTAAGTTTTATCTATTGTCATTAAGTTCTAGTAATTAAAAGTTTCTATATATATATTATATATATCAATTATTTCTATTATAATTTTAGTATGTATAAACCGATGAGTAGCTAATCTTTCTTCCTAGGGAAGGGGATTTCTATTAGGTTATATATTGAGTATTTGATTGATTTAAACTATTTTTAGGACTAATTGGTTTAAATAGAGATTGATCATATCCTATTTTTACTAATGAAACCTTCTTGATTGATTGTTGAGTGAATTGGAAACATATCTTTTCAATCTATCAAATGTTAATCTTGTTATCAACATCTTAAGATTGCGAAAGTGGTTAAGACATCTTTGATTACGAAAGTACGGAGGTGAAAAGTTGATTACTCGATGAACTATCGATTATCCTAAAAATAGTCAAGTTAGAGAAATGAAAGGACTAATTGGTTTAAATAGAGATTGATCATATCCTATTTCTACTAGTGAAACCTCCTTGATTGATTGTTAAGTGTATTGGAAACACATCTTTTCAATCTATCAAGTGTTAATCTTGTTATCAACATCTTAAAAAAGTGACAGCGATTAAGACATCTTTGATTACGAAAGTACGGAGGTGAAAAGTTGATTACTCGATAAATATTCATTTTTTCTTTTATATCCATATAAATCAATTCCTATACTTAATTAAATACCTAATTTAATGAACCCGTAATCCCCTAGATTTTATAAATTCCCAAATCATTTTAATTCTATTCATTTTCACTAGTTAAAAATAGTCTAGTATAAAAATAGTTTTCTTAAAAATAGTAGTATTAAAAATAGTCTTAATATAAATAGTCTTAATATAAATAGTCTAGTATAAATAGTCTTAATATAAATAGTCTTAATATAAATAGTCTAGTTAAAAATAGTCTAGTTAAAAATAGTCTTAATATAAATAGTCTAGCATAAATAGTCTTAATATAAATAGTCTTAATATAAATAGTCTTAATATAAATAGTCTAGTATAAATAGTCTTAATATAAATAGTCTTAATATAAATAGTCTAGTTAAAAATAGTCTAGTTAAAAATAGTCTTATAAAAAATAGTCTTATATAAAATAGTCTTATTAAAAAATAGTTTAAATTAAAAATAGTGCATTTTAATTTAATTAATATTTAAAAACCCAATAATCTATTTTAGTATTTATTTCTCGCAATTTGTAACAAAAAATTATACGAAGCCCTGTTGGACAATCCTCGAGAGAAAAGACCTTGGTAGAACTTACCACAAACTACTTCTACCTCGTATATATTTGCGAGCGACTCAAGAACTCCTGTTTTTAAGAAAAGTTTTTGGCCGATCAGAGGCCGAGAGAAGAAAGAACCGAATGATAGCTGTTGCCAAGAGTAGGAGATAGCCAAGTGCTGTGTGAAATCTCGTGGGTGTTGAAGTTCTGAAGCCTTTTAGGGAGTAAGAACTCGATGGGAATCCAAGAGAAGTCCAAGTGCAGGGAGCCTTGTATATATAGGGGCAGCGGTGCCTTGTCCTCTGGCGGGCGATCGCCTTCCGGCCATTATAATAATGGAGCGATCGTATGCCGGCCAATATTAAAATGGGGTGATTACACGGACTGTCGGCCTAAAGTCCAAGGTAGATGCTGGCAGCCAGCTGTGCGGTCCAATGAGGAGCGAGCACGCGTCCGGAGTCACTGTCACATGCGGTCCTACTGACACCTTTCGGTGGGCTTGTCGGCTGGTGGACGGATGCTGACAGGCTGTGGTCAATGATCCGTGAATTGCGGATCTTGTCTCGGCTCTGCACGTGGGGTCTGTCCTGAGGCTCGGCCTTTGCCGACTGGATGACTATCGGCATGACGCGGTCGTCTCTAGCTAGTCACTGAGGGTCGGCATCGGCCAGTCGCTGAGGGTCGGCATCGGTCGGTCACCAAGGGTCGGTCGGCAAGTGCCGAGAGATGATCGTCCGCTAGTCGGTCACCAGGAGTCGGTCGCCAAGTACCGAGAGACGATCGTATTTGATGTCATTCGCTCGGCACCGGGACTTGTCCTGGGACCTTCGGTTGGACGATACATCCTGTCTGCGGGGCTAAGGCTAGGCCGCCTGGTCGCTGGTCGGCAGCTTCGCCTACCGCCGGGCAATGGCTAGGTCGCCCGATCTCCGAGGCGATCGCGGCCGAGAGTATAATTCTCGACACAACAATTGCCCCCCAGCTTGCTCCGATGTTGAAGACATGGGGCGAGGTGGTTCTTGCTGGCGATCGTGTAAGATGAGGACGGGCGATCTTGTTGAGCTGACTTAGGATTCGGACTTGGGCTATCATGGTCGATTGGCTAGCTATCTTTCGGTCTTGTACCTGCAAAAAACAACATTGGCCGATCCCTCGTAGAAACTTGATGGTTTCGCCGCTAAGGAATCGTGCACAGTCGCGAAGTTCGATGGACCGACTTCCATGACCGTGTCTTGGTGCGCGAAGACATTGAGTGTCCCGTGACTCATTTTATTATGAGGGTCCTCTGTTAGGCTGCGCCTCGCCTCGTATTTAAACGAAGGGCGTGTGGTCTCGGTCTAGAGGAGTCCTTGCGCGCGGGCTTGATGATTCAACTCCACGCCCGCGGCTTGTTTAGCTCTGCTTCCACCTCGGCCCACCATGAAGATGGCGAACCTCGACGGTGTACGTTGAGACGGGGGTTGTGGCACGTGTCGCATTGTCCGGGTTCACCACGTTAGATGATGATCCTTTGAGGGCGGGCGATCGTGTCCACTGATTAATTTTGGAGGGCCCTCAGACTACGCCGGCCTCGTATTTAAACGAAGGGCGGGCGATCTTGGCCCGAAGGGACCTTGCATGGCCGAAGCAGCCGGTTCCATCGACTACCAGGACCATGGCTTTATGGTGTGCGGTGGAGGCGATCTTCAGCCTTAGTCCATCATATTGGATGGTGAACTGTCGATGGCGATCGTGTCCTCCGGTTTTTGGATGATGTTGCTTGATGATGGCGATTGGGCTGGAAGACTGGTGATCGTCGCTCGGCTGCCGATCGCTTTATTCATAAGTTAATACTGGCGATCGGGCGGGAGATCTTCGTTCGGGCGCTGATCGCGCTGCTCAGAGGCTAAGAAGAAACCTTTGCCTGGCCAGAAAATCTGCGGCTCTAGCCCGGAAGGTCGCGTAGGTCGTGGGTTGGCTCTTCGTAAGATGCCTGAACATGGGCGAAAAGCCATTGAATCCTGCTAGGACCACGTGGAGGGCGATCTCGTCGCTTACGGGCTCGCCGTTGAGGATGATCACGTCTACTCGGTCGATGTAGTCCGAGTCGGACTCTTCTTCTCCCTGCTTGATTTGCATCATGCGAAGGGGGCCTTTCGTCCGAGCGACCCTGGTGGCGAAGTACGCTGTGAAGACGTTCGCCAGCTCGTTAAAGGAGCCAATGGACCAAGGTGGCAATGAGGTGTACCACCGGTAGGCGATGTCGTCCAGCGTCATAGGGAACATTCGGCACCTGGTCGCGTCAGATGCCCCACACCCGGTCATGTAGATGTTGAACTTGCTCAGGTGTATTTTGGGGTCTGATCTCCCCTCGTACAAAGGTATTTGCGGAGGAGCGATCTTGTGCTGCACGGGGGCGAGCTCGATGTCGATCGCGAGCGGCTCGCTCGGCTCGGCGATCGTCTTCTTGGTGCCTTCCCTGGATTCCAGGAGCGCCTTCATGTCGTCGAGCTGACGTTGCATCGCGGCCATCGCCGTGGCTCGGTCGCTTGCGGATCGGCTTTGGGAGCGGGAGCCGAGGCGATCGTGTACCGATCTCCTGACTCCGCTGCTGCCGACCTCGGCTATTTGGCGAGGGGGAGCCAGACGTCCGGGTTGCCTTCTGGGAGTCGGGTAGGCCGAGCTCCTGGTGACGGACTCAAACTCCGTCGTCTCGTAGCTGGGGTCGGATCGCCTTGGCCGCCAAGACGGTCACCGCCTGTGCGATCGAAACAGAGGTGCCCTACCGCGAGCGCCTCTTCTGCGGACGAGAGCCTCTGGCGATCGCCGCCGCAACGCCTTGATCTTCCGCTGATTTCCGGCGGATGGCCGAGGGGTGATAGCGGGAGGCGCGTCGAGAGCACTCCGTCGCTCCCGTAGACGGCCATGGCCTCTTCGATCTGCCTTGGTTCGAACCGATCGAGAGAGAGTTCGGGCCACCGCCCGTGGACGGATCGAGCGTCTCGATCAAGGGCGGCTACCTTCCACCATCGGCCGTGGTTCGACTAGACGGAATGAGGCGTCCGCCGGCCGCCAAGCTTCCTTCGACGCGGAGGCGGAAGACATGATTTCTGAAAGATTTCTTTGAAGTGCAGTGAGTGTCACTTCAAGTATATGCCCCGAGAACAGTGAGTGTTCTTCGGGACGGTAGGAATAAAAATTTGAGGGTTAGATGCCCTCCTTCTAGCGCCAATTGTTGTTGCCCAAAATATTTATCCGAAGATTAAATACTGCTGGAATGAACGGACAACAAACAACAATTGCGGGAGCACTTCCGAGAGAATATGAATAAACACAAGATTTGCCGGGTTTGTTAGGCCCGGGCTTGAATGCTCTCGCGAGATGTTATTAATACAAATATTCGTGGATACAAGTATTAATGTGAGAAATCTAAATACAATGAGTGTAAAAAGACTCTGTTAATCCAGCTCTTGAGCGAAGCTTGGTGTTCTTCGTCCCTGCCGATCGTCTGCTGAATGAGAGAAGCCGAGAGAAGAAAGAACCGAATGATAGCTGTTGCCAAGAGTAGGAGATAGCCAAGTGCTGTGTGAAATCTCGTGGGTGTTGAAGTTCTGAAGCCTTTTAGGGTGTAAGAACTCGATGGGAATCCGAGAGAAGTCCAAGTGCAGGGAGCCTTGTATATATAGGGGCAGCGGTGCCTTGTCCTCTGGCGGGCGATCGCCTTCCGGCCATTATAATAATGGGGTGATCGTCTGCCGGTCAATATTATAATGGGGCGATTACACGGGCTGTCGGCCTAAAGTCCAAGGTAGATGCTGGCAGCCAGCTGTGCGGTCCAATGAGGAGCCAGCACGCGTCCGGAGTCACTGTCACATGCGGTCCTACTGACACCTTTCGGCGGGCTTGTCGGCTGGTGGACGGATGCTGACAGGTTGTGGTTAATGATCCGTGAATTGCGGATCTTGTCTCGGCTCTGCACGTGGGGTCTGTCCTGAGGCTCGGCCTTTGCCGACTGGATGACTATCGGCATGATGCGGTCGTCTCTAGCTGGTCACTGAGGGTCGGCATCGCCGGGCCGCCGAGGGTCAGACGGCTTGGTCACCAAGGGTCGGTCGGCAAGTGCCGAGAGATGATCCTCCGCTAGTCGGTCGCCAGGAGTCGGTCGCCAAGTACCGAGAGATGATCGTATTTGATGTCGTTCGCTCGGCACTGGGACTTGTCCTGGGACCTTCGGTTGGCCGATACATCCTGTCTGCGGGGCTAAGGCTAGGCCGCCTGGTCGCTGGTCGGCAGTTCTGCCTCGGCTGCTCGGCAATGGCTAGGTCACCCGATCTCCGAGGCGATCGCCGGTCGGAGAGTATAATTCTCGACACAACAGCTTCGTCACCTATGAATCGCCATCCGCGTACGGAGAAGGAAGGAAGTGAAAAATGAATGAAAACGCGACTACTCTGTCACATTTATACTGGGCCGGACTAGCGCGCCAGTCGCCGAGCTAGCGGCGCTATCGCCTGTGCCGCAATCCAATGACTCCATCGACTAGATCGCCGCCGTATCTCAGGTGCCTTCCGGCCGTAGCGTGCGCTACCGCCGGCCGTAGCGTACGCATCGTCCGATAGTAGCGTGCGCTACCTGCCGAGCCTAACCGATTCCGTAACCCCAGACTCCACCGCCCGCACTGAGAAGCGTCGTTAGGCGCCGATAAGGCGCTTACACTGCCGGTTAGCGCAGCTTTCCGGCCAGAAGGCGTGCGCTTACGGTTCCTGCCGAACCCATTCGGCCGGTGCCCGCAATCGTCCGGCCAGTCCCGCAACCGTCCGGCCAGTGCTCGAACACCAGGGCTCGACGACTCGATTTACGAAAACGTACGGAACGAACACGACGAAAAGTTCGCGGACAACATCAACGACCCGAAATGAAAACATAATGCAATAATTAATCATACGCGACCAAGAAACGGGTCGAGGCAACAATTACAGATACGGATACCCATAACTTTGGGTAAATTACAAAATGGCCCAAAACGCCCGAAAATCACGATACGTGATCGAATAACCAAACCGAAGTTCACAACTCGTCTAACAAAGTTAAACGGACTTACGGGAAACTAGAAACAACAGTTTCGAACGAGATTCGCAAGAATCGAACTCAAGTGCGGAAAAGTTGCCAAAAAGCACGGAACTCAACAAAACGACACCGAAACGAACTCGGATGACAAAAAGTGCAGAATTAATCATTCTCAGAATAATGAAACGGTCATGAGCGAGTCGTCAAAATGGACTTCCGCCGAAAAAAAGAAATTACCGGAAATCGAAATTACGGGTATTACATTCTACCCTCCTTAAAAGAAGTTTCGTCCCAAAACTTAAAACAAGTAGGGAGAAGCAATATCCCCTGCCAGGAAAACTCGACGAGATACACAAAAAACCAAAAACTCATGCCCGACGGCGAAATGCTGCAAGAAACGCAAAGAGACATACGGCGTGAAAACACGCTCCACGGCGACCAACACAACGTCGCAGTTAGGAATATAATAAAACCAACAAATGACAAGCGTCATCAAACGGATAATATAGTCAAGTCAATTATCCGAACAATCACAAAACACAACGAACGAAAATCAATAAGATTGACCGACCCAACGGTACATCAATCAAAACGCGAGCCAATCGCTGAACAAATACGGAATTCCATCGCCCAAAGGTTGGAAGATTGAAAACGAGACTAATTTCCCGAACTTAAGGGAATTACGAAGCAGCCTGAACGTTCCACAATCACAAACGAGATCAACAAAAACCGAATAATCAAACGATCGAGACAACAAGAATCGAACTATCATGTTCGAATCACGAAGAACGATAAAATTCAAACAACAACTCCAAGGTTCACATCTCGACTCGAGACAATATATGATCCGATGAAAACAACATGATGTGCATTCATATAAGATCCACAGGAAAGGGAATAGCAATTGAAAAGTCACAACGACAAACGAGTTATTCCGAAACAATACCACCCTCGTTCGATCAATAAAAGCAAGGGATAGGGAAAGTTCAGAAAATGTCAACGAACATAAATGAGTCGACAGAGTCGAAAATACAGAAATTCAAAATCTGATCCACGTCGAATAGAAGAGTTAATAGAACCAAATGATGTCACTTCCGAACAAGGTTCACAAGAATCGAACCGAACTCGAAAAAGTCACAGCGATAACTAGATCGACCCACAACAAGATCACAACTCGTTCAGACGATGAAACCGAAATACAGAACAAGTTCAGAAAGTATCAACGAACACGAGCGAGTCGATAGAATTGAGAAAGAGAAAATGCAGAAGCCAAAAATAATACGGGTATTATATTCGACCTCTTCTAAAAGAAGTGTCGTCCCCGAAACTCACAACAACGAAATCAAGGATACGACACAACAACCAACCGACAGAAACATCCTTCGAAGGCCTCACAAAGCCGATTCTGATAACTGTGCTGAAACGCGAACTCCGAAAGTCTTGGTAGCCAATTTTCAAAACTGAATTTGGTGTACCTCGAGTCCACACTTGAAATGTGTTACCGACGAGAAGGACAATTTACACGTGCATGTCCCGGCACATCACGGTTGAAACGTCTCGGCCCGGCATACTGAAAATACAAATGCTAGATACAATGGGGCATAACGTCGCAAAACAACATAGCGGAGATGCCAACTCAGCACAACAAAGAATCATAACACATATCATATACAACGATTACCATCGTAAAGTAATACACGCACAAACAATACAGCAACGACGGTATCGTTCGGCGACCTTAACGGCCCGAACAATAACCAGCACATAATTACAAACATCATGGAACAATCACACATGTACACAAACGTACAAACCCAAGCTTTAACAGCTCACACAGGTGCGATAACATGCAAGTCACCACGAAATGACAACATTAAAGATCGTCATCACACCTCCCACAAAGGGCTAACAAAACATATGCGTGGCGAACGACTCAACGTTCACACCACCAATTCAATCACAAATCGGGGTTAACATCGTAATGAAAGTTCGAAAACCATACATGCATTTTCGGTACGCAAACAGGAATAATAGGTTTTAAAAACGAAAACGACCTTTTGAAAACAGTTTGGAAACACTAGTTGATCTTGAGTATCATTTTTCAAAAAGTTGAACAAACATCATTTTCGAGACTTTGAAAATCATCTTGCGTTTAAACAAAAATGAGGACACTTTCTCTTAGTGAAAAACTTTCAGAATATTCGACCCTCGGGTCTAAGTAAAAGTGTTTATAAAACATTGAAAATATCTCAAAACATTTTGGGTCCTCGAGGTAGAAAAATTTTGAAACATATCAGGCACTGGACGTACCATGAGAAAACAATTCATTTTAAAAGTACGTCTCGAAATTTATTTTCTAAGATACTCAAGGTTTTTAAAGATAATTCAATGGGCTAGAATGCCCAAAAATTTCAGGTAATTACACAAAACATCATAGCGCCGTGGGTCCTGCTACGAACTCACCAGGCTAAAAACCATTTACAAAGTCAAAAAGGCCGATGACGGTAATATTTCAAAAACTCACAAAATCCATTTACAAAATACTAAATACCGTCATAAGAATTTCGCCAAAGCGATTAAGGCCATAATGCCAAAACTTGGTTAAAGGAATCGGTTTTTGAAATAGAACTGAGTCGGTAAAATACCGAAAGCCATTACAAAAGAACTCACGCAACGGATAAAAGAAATAAAGTCAAACGTGCACAATCCAGCAACACTACTCCTCATATGAACGAAATATGAGGGTCAAATAACCACATATCAAGAAATCAAAATCCATAAGAGGATTCCGTCGTTTAACAAATAAATCATAAAAATAGCTCGTGTCACACAAGGCACAACACAAAGAAGGGAGACTTACATCCACATGTCGCACGAAGATGATGATCGCCCCACGATACTAATCATGACCAACAAACTCAGACGACGCGTCGCGAAACGACTTGGTCAGATAAAATCCGACGAAACAAGACTCAAACAACACGACTTGACCCGACAACCTAGGTTTCCACAACCTACGCTCCGATACCATTTATGTAACACCCCCAATCCACTCAGGGATATTACACGCCGTAGACCCTCTCATCGAGGATCTACCAGGCTGATAACTAAAATCAAACATCTAAACATCGCCTTTAAGGCTAAAATGACTCAGTAGACCGATTTGGTCTTTCAATAATAACATACAACTCAATTCCAAACACATACCCACGCAGGGGTCAAAATACAATAAACTCCCGTACAACGGGGAAAAGATACTGCAGCGGAAAAGAAAATACAACTAGACCAATACGACATCAACGGATCCTCGTGTGATTAGTATCGTTCATCTTTCATCATCCTTCGTGCCGATCCTGTGCTATGCTCCAAAACCTGAATGCAAAAATAGACATCCACCCCCCGAATACTCGAGGGTTAGCAAAACTCCACTGTTTTGCTAGTGCAAGAACAAAGTGCAAATACGAGCCATACAATTCACATTCCACGAATAACAATAACCAGGAATCCTTAAAAATCCAAAAGTAACGAAAAGTACTTCCCGAGGCAAGAGTTTGAGTAAAACATTTCAAAACCGAAGATCACAAATTAAGGGAAAACAATTTATAAAACGGTTTAAAATGCCATCGATAGTTTTAATAGAAAACAATTTAGGATTATCAAATCCTACTCTTTCCAAAAATCAATAGGGTCACAGCCCAAAGGTTTGTTTTCGCAAATAGAAAACAGACAACAATTCGCAGGGCCAAAACCCAAGTCACGTGTCCTCGACGGACATAAAATCAATACCAACTCGTGAAGTTTTTACTCGTGATTCCCGGACTCAACCCATTGGAATTCCCGTCGTGGCCCCGTCGAACCAACCCACGGTGAGTAAAATACAATCACCAAACATACACACCACTCGTGAAGTTTTTACTCGTGATTCCTGGACTCAACCCATTGGAATTCCCGTCGTGGCCCCGTCGAACCAATGCAGGGTGAGTAAAATACATTCACTAAATATACACCAACCTGTGAAGTTTTTACTCGTGATTCCCGGACTCAACCCATTGGAATTCCCGTCGTGGCCCCGTCGAACCAATCCACGGTGAGTAAAATACATTCACTAAATATACACCAACCTGTGAAGTTTTTACTCGTGATTTCCGGACTCAACCCATTGGAATTCCCGTCGTGGCCCCGTCGAACCAACCCACGGTGAGTAAAATACATTCACCACTCGTGAACCCAGGGCGCAACCCATTGGAATTACCGTCGTGGCCCCGTCTAACCAACCCACGGTGAGCGAAGAAATCATGCACAAATAACATATCACACCAAGGATATCCAAACAATTCACCCAGAGCATCAAACACTTAGCAAAACACCACGTCAAACCACAATGCACCGAAATGAAACAATATACGTCCACACGCAACTACCAAGTGCATCATCAACACCAAACATATCCATAGGATTCACATAGTCACTTACAACCCACACAATTTACAAAACACACGCGTTTTGAAAGTGAGCCTTTAACAAGGCTAGCCAAATCTTTTGAAAACTCATTTCAAACAATCAAACAAACATATAAAGACGATCACCAATTATCATATCCACAAAACAAGAATAGTATGGACAAGGTACTTGCCTCGAATAAGAACAACGCGGAGAATCGACCGAAATAGGTTGACACGAACCGACTATGAACCCGCCGACTCCACCGAATGCCAACTCGCGATAATAAACTACGGAGGACAATAACAACAATGAAAATGAATTCCATAGCATGACACAAAGCCGTTGAATTCAAAGAACGAACGACGAATGTTCAAGTGTTTTCCCCAAAATGGCCAAGAACACAATTCGTCCCGACAAAACACGAAAACGGAATTCCAAGTTGAAATATGGATATACAATCCATAGAATATGTTTAACCACATCATTTAACCATAATTGATCTATCAAAAACGGATGAAAAACGAGATCGAGGACAAATCCCCCAAAAAGTCGATTCGAAGGAAATCAAGAAATATACTTCGATTCGACGAAGAACAATGGATTAAATGATGTTGAACAGAAGAATACTACCAAGATTAATCATACCCATCATGAATTAATTAACAACACGGAACGAATCGGACAAAAATGCAAAAACCCCAAAATTCACGAAATTAGGGTTCTAAGGAAGATTACCTTGATTCGCTGGATCAAAGGATGATAACGGATGATTGATTGATGTTATGAACTCAAGAACTTCATGGATTTGTTGTTAAACAACATGGATTCGTCACCTATGAATCGCCAGCCGCGGACGAAGAAGGAAGGAAGTGAAAAATGAATGAAAACACGATCGCTTCATTACATTTATATCGGGTTTGACTAGCGCGCACTAGTCGCCGAGCTAGCGGCGCTATCGCCTGTGCCGCAATCCAAATGACTCCATCGACTAGATCGCCGCCAGTAGCGTCGCAGCCTTTTCCGGCCAGAAGGCAGCTTACTCGCCGGCCGTAGCGTACGCAACGTCCGACAGTAGCGTGCGCTACCTGCCGAGCCTAACCGATTCCATAACCCCACGACTCCACTGTCCAGACCCGATAGCGTGCGTTAGGCCAGCCGATAGCGTGCGCTACACTTGCCGGTTAGCGCGCTCAGCCTTCCGGACGTAGCGTGTGCTACGCCGGTTCCTGCCGCCCCGTCCGGCCGGTGCCCGCAATCGTCCGGCCAGTCCCGCAACCGTCCGGCCAGTGCTCGAACACCAGGGCTCGACGACTCGATTTCCGAAAATCTACGGAACGAACAAGACGAAAAGTTCGCGGACAACATCAACGACCTGAAATGAAAACATAATGCAATAATTAATCATACGCGACCAAGAAACGGGTCGAGACAACAATTACAGATACGGATACCCATAACTTTGGGTAAATTACAAAATGGCCCAAAACGCCCGAAAATCACGATACATGATCGAATAACCAAACCGAAGTTCACAACTCGTCTAACAAAGTTAAACGGACTTACGGGAAACTAGAAACAGCAGTTTCGAACGAGATTCACAAGAATCGAACTCAAGTGCGGAAAAGTTGCCAAAAAGCACGGAACTCAACAAAACGACACCGAAACGAACTCGGATGACAAAAAGTGCAGAATTAATCATTCTCAGAATAATGAAACGGTCATGAGCGAGTCGTCAACACGGACTTCCGCCGAAAAAAAGAAATTACCGAAAATCGAAATTACGGGTATTACATATATATACTATAATCGGCCCTCCCCCTCCTATATGTCACGATTTTATTTTTTTTATGCATGAGATGAGAACAATATAGATGTATATATCTCAATATGGAAGATACTTCTTGCCTTTCTCCTTGGCCTCAATCACGACACTTTTCCTCCTTAGCACACGTTTCTTCCCTTCATATAATCGGCCTCCCTCTTCTTTTCTTTACACTGATGCTCAAACCCTAAAACATCAAAGTTCTGGTTTCTATCTTCTCTCAAGATCAAGAAGAGGTTGAAGGCTCGTTGGGCTGTTCCTTGCTCTCTTGTCTTCTGTCTCGTTCCAGTCAGAGGTATCATCATCGCCCTTTTTGTTTTCTTTTCCATTCGACACACATAAAACATGCATAATCTGAATATAACATGTAATATCCGCATTTTTCTTCTTTATCCGATATTCCCGTTTTGGTGTATTTTCATTTTTAGTAGCTCGCTTGTAATCACATCGACATTTTGAACCTATGTTATTCTTGGAGTTTCTCCATTTGGACGATCTTCGGTGATGTTTTGATATGATCCTGTTTTATGTCATGTATTATGGCATGGACGTTCGATTCTCGTATAACCCATTCTCTTTTGTAATTTCTTTGGGTGCACGAGTTCATATAGTTAAGTTGTTCGTGTTGTGAGTTTCGGTTTGTTAATCCGACATCGTATCGCGATGTTTGGACGTTTGTGCCGTTTCGTAATTTCCCTAAGTTTAGGGTACTCTTATTATCTTTGTTGTCCATGAGCCTTCGGGAATTCGGACTTACGCTTCATAGTAACATTTTGATTTCTGACTCAAATCCGTGGTGATTGTATCCGTTGGTCGTGGATACACCTTGTTATTTTTTTTTCTATTTCCGATCATCTCCTCGTCGCAAGAGTTTCGACTATGGCTCATCATAGGCCATGTTACGGCCGTAAGCTGTATATGTTATGGCCGTAATAATCAAGAGTTACGGCCGTAATCTTCCTTCATACTGCCGTAACAAGGCTTCGTTTCTTGCCTCCTGGTTCAGTCCTGAGTTACGGGCGTATCATGTTCGAGTTACGGCCGTAAGTATTGATACGGCCGTAATGGTGTTCTTAATACGGCCGTATGTGTCATTCGTCAAATTTGCCCAGTTTCTCTCCATAGGCCAGTTACGGCCGTAAGAGAGTCAGGTTACGGCCGTAATGTTCCTATGTTACGGCCGTATGTGGGGTGTGTTACGGCCGTAACACCTGCCAGTATATAAACTGGCAGCGGCCCAGTTTTTCCTCATTTCTCACATATCTCTTTTCTCTTCGCGACGGGAGCAACGGCTGAGGCTAGGGTTTGTCCGATTTTGATCCAAACTCCATAGTAAGGGCATATTCAAGTATCATATCATCCACCTATCACTAATCATCCATCGTTCATCTTCGAATCAAGATAATCTCTTATAACCTACCTTGGGGGATTTGGGGGATTTCGATTATATTGTTCGTTTTGCTCCGTGTTGTTGATTAATCCTTGATGGTTATGATTAATCTCGTTAGTGTTCTTGTTCTCCTACGAACTCATGGTGTATTTCGTGATATTTGCGTAATCGAGAGGGTTTGGTTGCGATCCGCCCTCGTCGTTGTTTTGATGTGAATACACATAAGTCGTAGGCGGGTTTTTGGGTGTTTTCCAATTTCGTATTCGTTTAGAATTGGTTGTGATTGTGTTCTTCGTATCGTTAGGTTCGTGATTATCGGCTCCTAACGTCCGTCGGTGTTTTCCTTCCGTTCGTTGCGTCGTCTATTATTCAAGGCAAGTAATTCTTGGAAACCTTTATGCTTAACGTGAAATGGTAATGTATATTGTGTGTGCTTTACTCACCTCGGGAGGGTCCGAAGGGGCCTCGAGGGAATCTATGGCTTCGTCCTGGATTCGTGAGTTTGTTTCGCTAGCCAGCTCGGGAGGGTCCTTAGAGGCCTCGAGTGGGATTCGTGGCTTCGTCCCGGTCCTAGGTGACGTGTGGTGCTTGATTTGTTTATGAATGTGGCCAGCTCGGGAGGGTCCTTAGAGGCCTCGAGTGGGATTTGTGGCTTCGTCCCGGTCCTAGGCAAATGTGATTGACTGTTTATTTCCGGAAAAGACATGTCTAGTTTTGGTTTTTGAAATGATATTGGTGCATGTACTATGAAATGTGTAAGCGATTGGTTTGCCTTGATTACTTGTACTAGCATAATTGCTAACCCCTTTGGGGACCCGTTTTGGGGAAATTCTTGTTATGAATTTCAGGTTATGATTATCCGGACGAGCGAGCACCGGGATAGTACGAGGATGTTGGCCAGGTTCGTTGACATGTGCATTTGGGTCTTCTTATTTCTATTGTTCATTTCGATATGGTTGTTTCCACAGTTATAAACTTGTAGATTGTACTCGCGAGTACTTAGGCTTTTCCTTTTAAACTCCGTATTGTATTACTTTAAATTGTTACATTGTCGGACGATGCTTATTTCGCCGGTTGCTCCGGGCGTATCTTTATATATCATATTATTTAAATGTGTGTCCTCGCTAACCGAAATGGTTAGTCGAGTGGTCTTTTTTTCTTGTTGTAGCCTGGTGGGTCCCATGTAGGGGTCCACAACGCTGTAATATACTCCGAATATCTCGGAGTGTTACAGAAAATGGTATCTGAGCCTAGGTTTATGGATACCTAGGCTTGTTGGTTAATTGGGTCTAGTCGTGTTTTGTTTTGCACATTGTCACACCGCTGCCAGCATCTCGGTACTTCCAGTGCTCGTAAGTTTTCTTATTCGGTCTTTTGTTTTCTTGCATAGTATTTCCGCTTTTCGAATCGTGGTTGCTTTTTTTTTCCTCCCTTACTCATCATCAATATACTTTTGTTATCTCTTAACACCAGTATGGATGCCGGAGGAAACCGTGGTCGTGGTCGTGGACGCGGCCGAGGACGTGGGGCAGCCGATGGGGCGGCCACATCGCATTCTTCGGGAGCCGGCAGTACCGGTGACCGTCACAGTCATGCTTCTTCTCAGGAGCGCGCCGACCTTGGTATTGCGGCCGTTATGCAGCAAATGGTTAACCAAATGGCGGCTATAGCTCAGGTGGTCCAGAACCCCGATCAGGCCCATGCTAATCGGGGCGGAGCGGATCGCTGGCTTCAAGATGTCATCAAGATGCACCCTCCTCAGTTTTCGGGAGCTTCGGACCCGATCGGCTGGGAAGGGTGGATCAAGGAGATATCTAAAGTCTTCACTGCTACCAACTATCCCGAGGACCGTAAGGTCCCTATTGCCCAGTACTTTCTCACGGGGGACGCTACGGATTGGTGGGAGTTCGTTGGGCCCAAAGATCATGTTGCTTCGTGGGCCGAATTTCAGGAGTTGATGGAGACTGAATATGTAACACCCCCAGATCAAACCGGGAATATTACACGCCGCAGACCCTCTCCGTGAGGATCCACCAGGCTAGACATCAAAACAACACATTTCATTACATACCGACGAATCAAAACAACGGACCAACAGACCGATTTGGTCTTTCGTCACTGACTTAAAAATCAAAATACATAAACTCATCCAGACTCATACCCACGCAAGGGTAAAATACTTGCAACAACGAACAATAAGACAGCGGAAAAGACAATATAATGGACTCCGACTAACTGAACCCAAAACTGGCCTTCGTGTGATTAGTATCATTCGTCTTTCATCATCCCTCGTACCGATCCTGTGTCTTGCTCCCAAAACCTCGCATGTACCGGACACAATACAGATATCCACCCCCGATTACTCGGGGTTAGCAAACTCCACTGTTTCGCTAGTGCAAGTATAAAGTGCAAATACGAGCCATACACAACACATTCCGAGAATACAACGAAAGACTTCCCGAGGTATATTTAGTTAAAAATAGTTCAAGTCTTGAAAGTAGAAACGAAGTAAGTAAGCACTTTGAAAATATTTCCAAATCTGGAGTTTTGAAAACATCAAAAATTGAAAATGTTCTTAATTCCTCGAAGCCATTTAGGGTCACAACCCCAAAGTTCATTTTTAAAATACAAATCCGTTTAACAAAACACGGGTCCACGACCCAACCATTCCGGTCACAAAACACAGGTCCACGACCCGATCATCCACTTCAATTCACTTACAAGGACACATTACACATAACACATTAATCTTATGCCATTCTAGCCAAGCACCAAGACTCGATATATAATGTCTCGACCCCAAGCACAAAGCATTGTGATACTCCTGACAATATCACAATTAACGAAAACATCAACGTCATCCTCAAGATGAAAACCACAATCGTAACCCGCGGCCGCATTCCCTTAGTATCGACCCCGGACATCCCGTCGGACACTCCGGTGGGAAACCACTTCCGCGCCGCACTCTTAGTATCGACTCCCGCACATCCCGTCGACACTCCGGTGGAAGTTCATCCACACACGCACCCAAGTCCACTTCCGTGGCCGCACTTTAGTATCGACCCCGGACATCCCGTCGGACACTCCGGGTGGAAGGAACAACACACACACACACGTTCCAAAATCACAGTTGCAAACCACAAGCCTCGAAGGTCAATCACAGTATATATAGTCGAGGTACCTTACTAGAATGGCCAGTTTATCCAACATATACTCACGACCAAGTAATGATACGATTCACAAGGAAGCACAAGATTTCAACAACACCGAACGACACAACTAATATCACACAAACTCACATATTCATCCATAAACACATTAATTCCCGACACACACGGGTCACCTTTACAAAAAGCATGATGGTAAATATTCTGATTCTTTTGAGAAATGGTTATTAATATTTATTTAGCACATATCGACGATTAACAACCATAATATCCACAAAATACGTAATGTATGGGCAAGATACTTGCCTCGATAATCGATACCGAACACTCCCACAATCACGGATCAGTCGGGACACCTCGAACACCTACGATTCTCCGGCGAAGAAAACGAATACACCCACGATCGAAAAGCTTGAAGAAAACGACGAACGGAAGGGTTCCGACTCGAATTCTTTGCGAGAAATATGACCCTAACATCATACCATCAATAAATTAACGAACGAATGAGGAAGAATAATCGTAGAACGCTCGAATCCTCTTTGTGACATTTTATCGGACACCTTCAAGGCGTCGATAAGAAACTCAATAAAACGACAAATCCTCGGCGATTCAACCGAGGAACATCAAGGAATTCGACATAATAATGTTTAACAATCATAAATACATCACTATTCTGAGTTAAAACGAATTAAACGGACAAATCGAGCAAAATCCCCAAAACTAGATTTTAAGAAAACTTGCCTTGATTCATTGATCAAGGATGTTACGTGATGATCAATTGATGTTATGAACCTCAAAACTTCATGGATTCATTGTATAACAACATGCCTCCATGATTGAGCAAGTTCCACCAAGGGAAGGGAAGAAAACGAGTGATAAAATGGGTGAAAACCCGTCTGTTTCGCCATATTTATAGTTCACGGACACGGCAAAGAAACGCCTGCATAGCTGTGTCTCGCCGTGTCTCGGCAGGCCGCCCCCTGCCGACCCGGCGCAGACACGGCGCACAAGCAGGCTGCCAGGCCGTGTTGCATGCCTGGCAGCCCTCCCGATGTACCAAAATTACGTCCGAACGACCCCAAACCCGAACTCGAATACGAATCGGTTACGGTTACGAAGTACTCGCAAAAACGAATCTAAGAGCTAATAGAACACACGATTCCGACCACCAAGGCTCGAATTCGACAACTAAGTAATTACCCAAAACTTTGGGAAATTACGAAAATGGCCCAAAACGTCCGAAACTCACGATACGCGATCGAAACACCAAACCAAAGCTCGCAGATGAATAATATCATTAAATGAACTTACGAGAAACTCAAACAACAGCTTTGACGAGATTCGCAAGAATCGAACTCAAGTGCGGAAAAGTCGCTAAAAGCTCTAATTCAACAAAACGATACCAAACGAACTCGGATGACAAAAAGTGCAATTAATCATTCTCGAAATGACGAAACGGTCATGAGCGAGTCGTCAAAATCGACTCCTGAAAAGAAATTTACCGAAAATCGAAAATTGCGGATATTACATTCTACCCTCCTTAAAAGAAGTTTCATTCCAAACTTAAAACAAGTAGGGAGAAGCAATATCGCGCCAGGAAAACTCAACGAGATACGTAAGGAAACGCGTAACTTACGCCCATCGGCGAAACGTTACAAGCAACGCAAAGGAATATATGGCGTGAAAACACGCTCCACGACGACCAACACAACGTCGCCGTTAGGGATATAACAAAACCAACAAGTGACAAGCGTCATCAAATGGATAATACAATCAAGTCAATTATCCGAACAATCACAAAACACAACGGACGAATCAATACTATTGACCGACCCAACGGTACATCAATCAAAACGCGAGCCAATCACGAACAAATACTAATTCCACCGCCTAAGGGTTGGAAGATCGAAAACGAGACTAATTTTCCGAACTTGAAAAGGTCACAACGATATATAGCTCAATTTGGGACAATATCGTAACTCGCCGAATGACAAAGGTGAGAAACAACACTGTGTCAAGCATCAACGAACACAAATGAGTCGATACGATCGACGAAACAAGAGAAAGAAAGAAAATGCGGGTATTACATCATATCACTTTAAAAGAGGTTTCGTCCCGAAACCTAAACAACGAGAACGAAGTCGAATAGCAACCTTCCCGACCATATCCTCTTGGTCCACATCCGATCTTCATGGCCATTTGTATCGTGGTCACGATCGCGCCCTCTCGCCCATCGGCATACTAAGCGGATTCCCACTCAATACGATTGCACAACTTCGCAAAATATTATATTAAGGTACCAACTCAAAGACGACATATCACATGAGGCAACCAATAACAACAAGAAAAGAAAAACCACGAGGTATCCATTTAAAGAAAATCTTTGAAAATCCTCGATTTGTATATCTATTTAAACTTTAAAAGTACTTTTGGTACCTCGGGTTGTTTCATAAAAACTAGCAAACAACATACTTTAACCGTCTCATTTGAAATCATTTGAAGTCATCATGCCTCTACGTATCATCATCGTCAACAACTAACAAGTTAACCATGCAAGATCATCAAATCATTCTTACATACTCTAACATTTCCGAATCCGAGTTTGAACTTTACATCGAGTGAGATTTCTCATCTTTCACTATATATTTTTGAAAATAAAAATCGCATTGGTTTTTGAAATAAAATATTTTTATGGTGTGAAAGATTTTGAAAATCATTCACTCGAATTATTTGAAAATGCAACAATACGTTAAAATCATTTTCGAAAATTCTCCCAACACTTCACAAGCATCAACGACGGTAAAAATTTTACAAAATGTTCAAGGTACTTTAAAACAACTCTTTCAAATACCGTCGAGGTTTTATTTGAGAATCCTAGGCCGGATCGCAAATTTCAAACAATTTCCAAAGTTCATACGAAGCCGCCGGCTAACCGCACTTGCACAAACTTATGAAAGTTTTAGAAAAGCTTGTTCGAACACACTCGCAGCAGACATAATTTATCAATTCATCAAACACAATCAAATATCACGTAGCAATACGGAAAAGTCTTAAGACACATTCACGCACAACAGTTGTTATCACTAGGCACCACGTAGAGAATACAACTACAGGTGATTGGCCGCAAAAGTTAGACCTAACGGCTATAATGCGGTTCCATAGCCTCTGCCCAAACTGACTAACGCTCGCTACAACACATATTTAGCGTGCGCTACCCATGCTGCATTAGCGCGCGCTAGCCTTACACTTAGCGTGCGCTAACGGTTCTATTTTAGTAACATGATTACGAACATATATACGACATTACTGGAATCGAAGGTCACAATTAAACAACAACAATATTCGAATCCCAAAGCCATCGATTCACATAATTACAACACATCATGAGCAACCATCAAAAGGCAATTGTCATTCAAAACCGAAAAGTTAAAAGCAAGGATCACGTCTTGAGTATATTTTGTAGAACTCATTTGAGTTCAAAACTCGTGTTTTGAAAAATTATAGTACACAAAGGGAAAAGAATTATCGCAATTCGAGTTTTCGTAACTTTCACCTTGTGGTCAACATACGAAAATCAACTTTTTCCTCCCTTGGAGGGCATTTTAAAAATTTTACGTGACTCCCGAAAGGATTCGAAAACTTAAAATTCCAAGGTTTATACTCTTGCAAGAAAAATGATTTATACAAGGATACATTCAAGAATATCATTCTACATTTTAACACAAAACGGAATTAACAATTATATGTCACTTACTCACGATGCACCTTCAAATACTACTACATAACACGTAATCATACAGCTCGTATAGCTCGTGGTACAACATGTAGTAGGAGACTTACATCCACAGATCGCACGAAGATGATGGCTGCACCTTGATACTAATCACGGCCGACATCCTGCACGACGCGTCGCGACACGACTCGATCGGACAAAATCGACAATACAAGACTCAACAACACATAACTCGACCCGACAACCTAGGTTTCCTCAACCTAAGCTCGATACCATAAATGTAACACCCCGCATCAAACCGGAATATTACACGCCGCACCCTCTCCGTGAGGATCCACCAGCTAGACATCAAAACAACACATTTCATTACATACCGACGAATCAAAACAACGGACCAACAGACCGATTTGGTCTTTCGTCACTGACTTAAAAATCAAAATACATAAACTCATCCAGACTCATACCCACGCAAGGGTAAAATACTTGCAACAACGAACAATAAGACAATGGAAAAGACAATACAATGGACTCCGACTAATCAACCCAAAATCGCCTTCGTGTGATTAGTATCATTCGTCTTTCATCATCCCTCGTACCGATCCCGTGTCTTGCTCCCGAAAACCTCGCATGTACACTGACACAATACAGATATCCATCCCCGATTACTCTGGGGTTAGCAAACTCCACTGTTTCGCTAGTGCAAGTATAAAGTGCAAATACGAGCCATACACAACACATTCCGAGAATACAACGAAAGACTTCGAGGTATATTTAGTTAAAAATAGTTCAAGTCTTGAAAGTAGAAACGAAGTAAGTAAGCACTTTGAAAATATTTCCAAATCTCGAGTTTTGAAAACATCAAAAATTGAAAATGTTCTTAATTCCTCGAAGCCATTTAGTGGTCACAAATTTCAAAGTTCATTTTTTAAAATACAAATCCGTTTAACAAAACACGGTCCACGACCCAACCATTCCTATCACAAAACATAGGGTCCACGACCCGATCATCCACTTCAATTCACTTACAAGGACACATTACACATAACACATTAATCTTATGCCATTCTAGCCAAGCACCAAGACTCGATATATAATGTCTCTCGACCCCAAGCACAAAGCATTGTGATACTCCTGACAATATCACAATTAACGAAAACATCAACGTCATCCTCAAGATGAAAACCACAATCGGTAACCCGCGGCCGCACTTTAGTATCGACCCCGGACATCCCGCGGACACTCCGGTGGGAAACCACTCGCGGCCGTACTCTTTAGTATCGACCCCCGCACATCCCGTCGGACACTCCGGTGGAAGTGCATCCACACACGCACACAAGTCCACTTCCGTGGCCGCACTTAAGTATCGACTCCCGGACATCCCGTCGGACACTCCGGTGGAAGGAACAACACACACACACGTTCCAAAATCACGCTTGCAAACCACAAGCCTCGAAGGTCAATCACAATATATATAGTCGAGGTACCTTACTAGAATGGCCATTTATCCAACATATACTCACGACCAAGTAATGATACGATTCACAAGGAAGCACAAGATTTCAACAACACCGAACGACACAACTAATATCACACAAACTCACATATTCATCCATAAACACATTAATTCCCGACACACACGGGTCACCTTTACAAAAAGCATGATGGTAAATATTCTGATTCTTTTGAGAAATGGTTATTAATATTTATTTAGCACATATCGACGATTAACAACCATAATATCCACAAAACACGTAATGTATGGGCAAGATACTTGCCTCGATAATCGATACCGGACACTCCCACAATCACGGATCAGTCGGGACACCTCGAACACCTACGATTCTCCGGCGAAGACAACGAATACACCCACGATCGAAAAGCTTGAAGAAAACGACGAACGGAAGGGTTCCGACTCGAATTCTTTGCGAGAAATCTGACCCTAACATCATACCATCAATAAATTAACGAACGAACGAGGAAGAATAATCGTAGAACGCTCGAATCCTCTTTGTGACATTTTATCGGACACCTTCAAGGCGTCGATAAGAAACTCAATAAACGACAAATCCTCGCGATTCAACCGAGGAACATCAAGGAATTCGACATAATAATGTTTAACAATCATAAATACATCACTATTCGAGTTAAAACGAATTAAACGGACAAATCGAGCAAAATCCCCAAAACTAGATTTTAAGAAAACTTGCCTTGATTCATTGATCAAGGATGTTACGTGATGATCAATTGATGTTATGAACTCAAAACTTCATGGATTCATTGTATAACAACATGCCTCCATGATTGAGCAAGTTCCACCATGGAAGGGAAGAAAACGAGTGATAAAATGGGTGAAAAACCCGTCTGTTTCGCCATATTTATAGCTCACGGACACGGCGCAAAGAACGGCCTGACAGCGCTGTGTCTCGGCCGTGTCTCGGCAGCCGCTGGCCGGGCCGACCCGGCGCGCAGACACGGCGCACAAGCAGGCTGCTGTGGCCGTGTTGCACAGCTGGGCAGCCCTCCCGACACCAAAATTACGTCCGAACGACTCCCAAACCCGAACTCAATACGAATCGGGTTACTACGAAGTACTCGCAAAAACGAATCTAAGAGCTAATAGAACACACGATTCGACCACCCAAGGCTCGAATTCGACAACTAAGTAATTACCCAAAACTTTGGGAAATTACGAAAATGGCCCAAAACGTCCAAACTCACGATACGCGATCGAAACACCAAACCAAAGCTCGCAAAGATGAATAATATCATTAAATGAACTTACGAGAAACTCAAACAACAGCTTGACGAGATTCGCAAGAATCGAACTCAAGTGCGGAAAAGTCGCTAAAAGCTCGAATTCAACAAAACGATACCAAACGAACTCGGATGACAAAAAGTGCAGAATTAATCATTCTCGAAATGACGAAACGGTCATGAGCGAGTCGTCAAAATCGACTCGCTGAAAAAGAAATTTACCGAAAATCGAAAATTGCGGATATTACATTCTACCTCCTTAAAAGAAGTTTCGTCCCAAACTTAAAACAAGTAGGAGAAGCAATATCGCGCCAGAAAACTCAACGAGATACGTAAGGAAACGCGTAACTTACGCCCATCGGCGAAACGTTACAAGCAACGCAAAGGAATATATGGCGTGAAAACACGCTCCACGACGACCAACACAACGTCGCCGTTAGTGGATATAACAAAACCAACAAGTGACAAGCGTCATCAAATGGATAATACAATCAAGTCAATTATCCGAACAATCACAAAACACAACGGACGAGAATCAATACTATTGACCGACCCAACGGTACATCAATCAAAACGCGAGCCAATCGCCGAACAAATACTAATTCCACCGCCCAAGGGTTGGAAGATCGAAAACGAGACTAATTTTCCGAACTTGAAAAGGTCACAACGATATATAGCTCAATTTGGGACAATATCGTAACTCGCTCGAATGACAAAGGTGAGAAACAACACTGTGTCAAGCATCAACGAACACAATGAGTCGATACGATGGACGAAACAAGAGAAAGAAAGAAAATGCGGGTATTACATCATATCACCTTTAAAAGAGGTTTCGTCCGAAACCTAAACAACGAGAACGGCGGCCGAATAGCAACCTTCCCGACCATATCCTCTTGGTCCACATCCGATCTTCATGGCCATTTGTATCGTGGTCACGACTGCGTCCTCTGCCCATCGGCATACTAAGCGGATTCCCACTCAATACGATTGCACAACTTCGCAAAATATTATATTAAGGTACCAACTCAGCACGACATATCACATGAGGCAACCAATAACAACTTGAAAAGAAAATCCACGAGGTATCCTTTTAAAGAAAATCTTTTGAAAATCCTTGGATTTGTATATCTATTTAAACTTTAAAAGTACTTTTGGTACCTCGGGTTGTTTCATCAAAACTTGCAAACAACATACTTTAACCGTCTCATTTGAAATCATTTGAAGTCATCATGCCTCTACGTATCATCATCGCCGTCAACAACTAACAAGTTAACCATGCAAGATCATCAAATCATTCTTACATACTCTAACATTTCCGAATCCGAGTTTGAACTTTACATCGAGTGAGATTTCTCATCTTTCACTATATATTTTTGAAAATAAAAATCGCATTGGTTTTTGAAATAAAATATTTTTATGGTGTGAAAGATTTTGAAAATCATTCACTCGAATTATTTGAAAATGCAACAATACGTTAAAATCATTTTCGAAAATTCTCCCAACACTTCACAAGCATCAACGACGGTAAAAATTTTACAAAATGTTCAAGGTACTTTAAAACAACTCTTTCAAATACCGTCGAGGTTTTATTTGAGAATCCTAGGCCGGATCGCAAATTTCAAACAATTTCCAAAGTTCATACGGCCACGGCTAACCGCACTTGCACAAACTTATGAAAGTTTTAGAAAAGCTTGTTCGAACACACTCGCAGCAGACATAATTTATCAATTCATCAAACACAATCAAATATCACGTAGCAATACGGAAAAGTCTTAAGACACATTCACGCACAACAGTTGTTATCACTAGGCACCACGTAGAGAATACAACTACAGGTGATTGGCCGCAAAAGTTAGACCTAACGGCTATAATGCGGTTCCATAGCCTCTGCCCAAACTGACTAACGCTCGCTACAACACATATTTAGCGTGCGCTACCCATGCTGCATTAGCGCGCGCTAGCCTTACACTTAGCGTGCGCTAACGGTTCTATTTTAGTAACATGATTACGAACATATATACGACATTACTGGAATCGAAGGTCACAATTAAACAACAACAATATTCGAATCCCAAAGCCATCGATTCACATAATTACAACACATCATGAGCAACCATCAAAAGGCAATTGTCATTCAAAACCGAAAAGTTAAAAGCAAGGATCACGTCTTGAGTATATTTTGTAGAACTCATTTGAGTTCAAAACTCGTGTTTTGAAAAATTATAGTACACAGTGGAAAAGAATTATCAGTAATTCGAGTTTTCAGAACTTTCAGCCTTGTGGTCAACATACGAAAATCAACTTTTTCCTCCCTTGGAGGGCATTTTAAAAATTTTACGTGACTCCCCGAAAGGATTCGAAAACTTAAAATTCCAAGGTTTATACTCTTGCAAGAAAAATGATTTATACAAGGATACATTCAGCAATATCATTCTACATTTTAACACAAAACGGGAATTAACAATTATATGTCACTTACTCACGATGCACCTTCAAATACTACTACATAACACAGAATCATACAGGCTCGTATAGCTCGTGGTACAACATGTAGTAGGGAGACTTACATCCACAGATCGCACGAAGATGATGGCTGCACCTTGATACTAATCACGGCCGACATCCTGCACGACGCAGCGTCGCGACGACTCGGTCGGACAAAATCGACAATACAAGACTCAACAACACATAACTCGACCCGACAACTAGGTTTCCTCAACCTAAGCTCGATACCATAAATGTAACACCCCGCATCAAACCGGAATATTACACGCCGCAGACCCTCTCCGTGAGGATCCACCAGGCTAGACATCAAAACAACACATTTCATTACATACCGACGAATCAAAACAACGGACCAACAGACCGATTTGGTCTTTCGTCACTGACTTAAAAATCAAAATACATAAACTCATCCAGACTCATACCCACGCAAGGGTAAAATACTTGCAACAACGAACAATAAGACAATGGAAAAGACAATACAATGGACTCACTAATCGAACCCAAAATCGGCCTTCGTGTGATTAGTATCATTCGTCTTTCATCATCCCTCGTACCGATCCCGTGTCTTGCTCCGAAAACCCGCATGTACACGGACACAACATGATATCCATCCCCCGATTACTCGGGGTTAGCAAACTCCACTGTTTCGCTAGTGCAAGTATAAAGTGCAAATACGAGCCATACACAACACATTCCGAGAATACAACGAAAGACTTCCCGAGGTATATTTAGTTAAAAATAGTTCAAGTCTTGAAAGTAGAAACGAAGTAAGTAAGCACTTTGAAAATATTTCCAAATCTCGGGAGTTTTGAAAACATCAAAAATTGAAAATGTTCTTAATTCCTCGAAGCCATTTAGGGTCACACCCCAAAGTTCATTTTTTTAAAATAAAAATCCGTTTAAAAAAAAACGGTGTCAAAGAACCAACCATTCATGTCACAAAACATAGGTTACACTACCCGATCATCAAGTTAAATTAACTTACAAGGACAAATTAAACATAAAACATAAATCTTATGCCATTCTAGCCAAGCACCAAGACTCGATATATAATGTCTCTCGACCCCAAGCACAAAGCATTGTGATACTCCTGACAATATCACAATTAACGAAAACATCAACGTCATCCTCAAGATGAAAACCACAATCGGTAACCCGCGCCGTACTCTTAGTATCGACCCCGGACATCCCGTCGGACACTCCGGTGGGAAACCACTTCCGCGGCCGTACCCTTAGTATCGACCCGGACATCCCGTCGGACACTCCGGTGGAAGTTCATCCACACACGCACTCAAGTCCACTTCCGTGGCCGCACTTTAGTATCGACCCCGGACATCCCGTCGGACACTCCGGTGGAAGGAACAACACACACACACGTTCCAAAATCACAGTTGCAAACCACAAGCCTCGAAGGTCAATCACAATATATATAGTCGAGGTACCTTACTAGAATGGCCATTTATCCAACATATACTCACGACCAAGTAATGATACGATTCACAAGGAAGCACAAGATTTCAACAACACCGAACGACACAACTAATATCACACAAACTCACATATTCATCCATAAACACATTAATTCCCGACACACACGGTCACCTTTACAAAAAGCATGATGGTAAATATTCGATTCTTTTGAGAAATGGTTATTAATATTTATTTAGCACATATCGACGATTAACAACCATAATATCCACAAAACACGTAATGTATGGGCAAGATACTTGCCTCGATAATCGATACCGGACACTCCCACAATCACGGATCAGTCGACACCTCGAACACCTACGATTCTCCGCAAGACAACGAATACACCCACGATCGAAAAGCTTGAAGAAAACGATTTAACGGAAGGGTTCCGACTCAATTCTTTGCAGAAATCTGACCCTAACATCATACCATCAATAAATTAACGAACGAACGAGGAAGAATAATCGTAGAATGCTCGAATCCTCTTTGTGACATTTTATCGGACACCTTCAAGGCGTCGATAAGAAACTCAATAAACGACAAATCCTCGCGATTCAACCGAGGAACATCAAGGAATTCGACATAATAATGTTTAACAATCATAAATACATCACTATTCCGAGTTAAAACGAATTAAACGGACAAATCGAGCAAAATCCCCAAAACTAGATTTTAAGAAAACTTGCCTTGATTCATTGGATCAAGGATGTTACGTGATGATCAATTGATGTTATGAACTCAAAACTTCATGGATTCATTGTATAACAACATGCCTCCATGATTGAGCAAGTTCCACCATGAAGGGAAGAAAACGAGTGATAAAATGGGTGAAAACCCGTCTGTTTCGCCATATTTATAGGCTGCCGGACACGGCGCAAAGAAACGCCAGACAGCGCCCGTGTCTCGGCCGTGTCTCGGCAGCTGGGCCCCGCCGACCCGGCGCAGACACGGCGCATGCAGGCTGCCAGTGGCCGTGTTGCATGTGCCCGGCAGCCCCTCCCGACACCAAAATTACGTCCGAACGACCGAAACCCGAACTCAATACGAATCGGGTTACGGTTACGAAGTACTCGCAAAAACGAATCTAAGAGCTAATAGAACACACGATTCCGACCACCAAGGCTCGAATTTGACAACAAGTAATTACCCAAAACTGGGAAATTACGAAATGGCCCAAAACGTCCGAAACTCACGATACGCGATCGAAACACCAAACCAAAGCTCGCAACATGAATAATATCATTAAATGAACTTACGAAACTCAAACAACAGCTTGACGAGATTCGCAAGAATCGAACTCAAGTGCGGAAAAGTCGCTAAAAAGCTCGGAATTCAACAAAACGATACCGAAACGAACTCGGATGACAAAAAGTGCAGAATTAATCATTCTCGAAATGACGAAACGGTCATGAGCGAGTCGTCAAAACTGACTCCGGCTGAAAAAGAAATTTACCGAAAATCGAAAATTGCGGATATTACATTCTACCCTCCTTAAAAGAAGTTTCGTCCCGAAACTTAAAACAAGTAGGGAGAAGCAATATCGCGCCAGGAAAACTCAACGAGATACGTAAGGAAACGCGTAACTTACGCCCATCGGCGAAACGTTACAAGCAACGCAAAGGAATATATGGCGTGAAAACACGCTCCACGACGACCAACACAACGTCGCCGTTAGGGATATAACAAAACCAACAAGTGACAAGCGTCATCAAATGGATAATACAATCAAGTCAATTATCCGAACAATCACAAAACACAACGGACGAGAATCAATACTATTGACCGACCCAACGGTACATCAATCAAAACGCGAGCCAATCGCTGAACAAATACGGAATTCCACCGCCCAAGGGTTGGAAGATCGAAAACGAGACTAATTTTCCGAACTTGAAAAGGTCACAACGATATATAGCTCAATTTGGGACAATATCGTAACTCGCCGAATGACAAAGGTGAGAAACAACACTGTGTCAAGCATCAACGAACACAATGAGTCGATACGATTGGACGAAACAAGAGAAAGAAAGAAAAATGCGGGTATTACATCATATCACCTTTAAAAGAGGTTTCGTCCCGAAACCTAAACAACGAGAACGAAGTGCTGGAATAGCAACCTTCCCGACCATATCCTCTTGGTCCACATCCGATCTTCATGGCCATTTGTATCGTGGTCACGACTGCGTCCTCTGCCCATCGGCATACTAAGCGGATTCCCACTCAATACGATTGCACAACTTCGCAAAATATTATATTAAGGTACCAACTCAGCACGACATATCACATGAGGCAACCAATAACAACTTGAAAAGAAAATCCACGAGGTATCCTTTTAAAGAAAATCTTTTGAAAATCCTCGATTTGTATATCTATTTAAAATAAACTTTAAAAGTACTTTTGGTACCTCGGGTTGTTTCATCAAAACTTGCAAACAACATACTTTAACCGTCTCATTTGAAATCATTTGAAGTCATCATGCCTCTACGTATCATCATCGCCGTCAACAACTAACAAGTTAACCATGCAAGATCATCAAATCATTCTTACATACTCTAACATTTCCGAATCCGAGTTTGAACTTTACATCGAGTGAGATTTCTCATCTTTCACTATATATTTTTGAAAATAAAAATCGCATTGGTTTTTGAAATAAAATATTTTTATGGTGTGAAAGATTTTGAAAATCATTCACTCGAATTATTTGAAAATGCAACAATACGTTAAAATCATTTTCGAAAATTCTCCCAACACTTCACAAGCATCAACGACGGTAAAAATTTTACAAAATGTTCAAGGTACTTTAAAACAACTCTTTCAAATACCGTCGAGGTTTTATTTGAGAATCCTAGGCCGGATCGCAAATTTCAAACAATTTCCAAAGTTCATACGAAGCCGCCGGCTAACCGCACTTGCACAAACTTATGAAAGTTTTAGAAAAGCTTGTTCGAACACACTCGCAGCAGACATAATTTATCAATTCATCAAACACAATCAAATATCACCTAGCAATACGGAAAAGTCTTAAGACACATTCACGCACAACAGTTGTTATCACTAGGCACCACGTAGAGAATACAACTACAGGTGATTGGCCGCAAAAGTTAGACCTAACGGCTATAATGCGGTTCCATAGCCTCTGCCCAAACTGACTAACGCTCGCTACAACACATATTTAGCGTGCGCTACCCATGCTGCATTAGCGCGCGCTAGCCTTACACTTAGCGTGCGCTAACGGTTCTATTTTAGTAACATGATTACGAACATATATACGACATTACCGAATCGAAGGTCACAATTAAACAACAACAATATTCGAATCCCAAAGCCATCGATTCACATAATTACAACACATCATGAGCAACCATCAAAAGGCAATTGTCATTCAAAACCGAAAAGTTAAAAGCAAGGATCACGTCTTGAGTATATTTTGTAGAACTCATTTGAGTTCAAAACTCGTGTTTTGAAAAATTATAGTACACAGTGGAAAAGAATTATCAGTAATTCGAATTTTCAGAACTTTCAGCCTTGTGGTCAACATACGAAAATCAACTTTTTCCTCCCTTGGAGGGCATTTTAAAAATTTTACGTGACTCCCCGAAAGGATTCGAAAACTTAAAATTCCAAGGTTTATACTCTTGCAAGAAAAATGATTTATACAAGGATACATTCAGCAATATCATTCTACATTTTAACACAAAACGGGAATTAACAATTATATGTCACTTACTCACGATGCACCTTCAAATACTACTACATAACACAGAATCATACAGGCTCGTATAGCTCGTGGTACAACATGTAGTAGGGAGACTTACATCCACAGATCGCACGAAGATGATGGCCGCACCTTGATACTAATCACGGCCGACATCCTGCATTTACGTCGCGACACGACTCTCGGACAAAATCGACAATACAAGACTCAACAACACATAACTCGACCCGACACCTAGGTTTCCTCAACCTAAGCTCGATACCATAAATGTAACACCCCGCATCAAACCGGAATATTACACGCCGCACCCTCTCCGTGAGGATCCACCAAGCTAGACATCAAAACAACACATTTCATTACATACCGACGAATCAAAACAACGGACCAACAGACCGATTTGGTCTTTCGTCACCGACTTAAAAATCAAAATACATAAACTCATCCAGACTCATACCCACGCAAGGGTAAAATACTTGCAACAACGAACAATAAGACAAATGAAAAGACAATACAATGGACTCACTAATCAACCCAAAAGCGGCCTTCGTGTGATTAGTATCATTCGTCTTTCATCATCCTCGTACCGATCCCGTGTCTTGCTCCCGAAAACCCGCATGTACTGGACACAATACAGATATCCATCCCCGATTACTCGGGGTTAGCAAACTCCACTGTTTCGCTAGTGCAAGTATAAAGTGCAAATACGAGCCATACACAACACATTCCGAGAATACAACGAAAGACTTCGAGGTATATTTAGTTAAAAATAGTTCAAGTCTTGAAAGTAGAAACGAAGTAAGTAAGCACTTTGAAAATATTTCCAAATCTCGGGAGTTTTGAAAACATCAAAAATTGAAAATGTTCTTAATTCCTCGAAAGCCATTTAGGGTCACACCCCAAAGTTCATTTTTTAAAATACAAATCCGTTTAACAAAACACGGGTCCACGACCCAACCATTCCTCACAAAACATAGGGTCCACGACCCGATCATCCACTTCAATTCACTTACAAGGACACATTACACATAACACATTAATCTTATGCCATTCTAGCCAAGCACCAAGACTCGATATATAATGTCTCGACCCCAAGCACAAAGCATTGTGATACTCCTGACAATATCACAATTAACGAAAACATCAACGTCATCCTCAAGATGAAAACCACAATCGGTAACCCGCGGCCGTACCCCTTAGTATCGACCCCGGACATCCCGTCGGACACTCCGGTGGGAAACCACTTCCGCGGCCGCACTTCTTAGTATCGACCCGGACATCCCGTCGGACACTCCGGTGGAAGTTCATCCACACACGCACTCAAGTCCACTCCGTGGCACCCTTAGTATCGACCCCCAGACATCCCGTCGGACACTCCGGGTGGAAGGAACAACACACACACACGTTCCAAAATCACAGTTGCAAACCACAAGCCTCGAAGGTCAATCACAATATATATAGTCGAGGTACCTTACTAGAATGGCCAGTTTATCCAACATATACTCACGACCAAGTAATGATACGATTCACAAGGAAGCACAAGATTTCAACAACACCGAACGACACAACTAATATCACACAAACTCACATATTCATCCATAAACACATTAATTCCCGACACACACGGGTCACCTTTACAAAAAGCATGATGGTAAATATTCTGATTCTTTTGAGAAATGGTTATTAATATTTATTTAGCACATATCGACGATTAACAACCATAATATCCACAAAACACGTAATGTATGGGCAAGATACTTGCCTCGATAATCGATACCGGACACTCCCACAATCACGGATCAGTCGGGACACCTCGAACACCTACGATTCTCCGGCGAAGACAACGAATACACCCACGATCGAAAAGCTTGAAGAAAACGACGAACGGAAGGGTTCCGACTCGAATTCTTTGCGAAATCTGACCCTAACATCATACCATCAATAAATTAACGAACGAACGAGGAAGAATAATCGTAGAACGCTCGAATCCTCTTTGTGACATTTTATCGGACACCTTCAAGGCGTCGATAAGAAACTCAATAAAACGACAAATCCTCGGCGATTCAACCGAGGAACATCAAGGAATTCGACATAATAATGTTTAACAATCATAAATACATCACTATTCGAGTTAAAACGAATTAAACGGACAAATCGAGCAAAATCCCCAAAACTAGATTTTAAGAAAACTTGCCTTGATTCATTGGATCAAGGATGTTACGTGATGATCAATTGATGTTATGAACTCAAAACTTCATGGATTCATTGTATAACAACATGCCTCCATGATTGAGCAAGTTCCACCATGGAAGGGAAGAAAACGAGTGATAAAATGGGTGAAAAACCCGTCTGTTTCGCCATATTTATAGCTCACGACACGGCGCAAGAAGAACGCCTGCATAGCCGCGTGTGTCTCGGCCGTGTCTCGGCAGCTGCCGCCCCGCCGACCCGGCGCAGACACGGCGCACACAGGCTGCTGTGGCCGTGTTGCACAGCCTGGCAGCCCTCCCGACACCAAAATTACGTCCGAACGACTCAAACCCGAACTCAATACGAATCGGGTTACTACATGGCACTCGCAAAACGAATCTAAGAGCTAATAGAACACACGATTCGACCACCAAGGCTCGAATTCGACAACTAAGTAATTACCCAAAACTTTGGGAAATTACGAAAATGGCCCAAAACGTCCAAACTCACGATACGCGATCGAAACACCAAACCAAAGCTCGCAACATGAATAATATCATTAAATGAACTTACGAGAAACTCAAACAACAGCTGGACGAGATTCGCAAGAATCGAACTCAAGTGCGGAAAAGTCGCTAAAAAGCTCGGAATTCAACAAAACGATACCGAAACGAACTCGGATGACAAAAAGTGCAGAATTAATCATTCTCGAAATGACGAAACGGTCATGAGCGAGTCGTCAAAACTGACTCCGGCTGAAAAAGAAATTTACCGAAAATCGAAAATTGCGGATATTACATTCTACCCTCCTTAAAAGAAGTTCCGTCCCGAAACTTAAAACAAGTAGGGAGAAGCAATATCGCGCCAGGAAAACTCAACGAGATACGTAAGGAAACGCGTAACTTACGCCCATCGGCGAAACGTTACAAGCAACGCAAAGGAATATATGGCGTGAAAACACGCTCCACGACGACCAACACAACGTCGCCGTTAGGGATATAACAAAACCAACAAGTGACAAGCGTCATCAAATGGATAATACAATCAAGTCAATTATCCGAACAATCACAAAACACAACGGACGAGAATCAATACTATTGACCGACCCAACGGTACATCAATCAAAACGCGAGCCAATCGCTGAACAAATACGGAATTCCACCGCCCAAGGGTTGGAAGATCGAAAACGAGACTAATTTTCCGAACTTGAAAAGGTCACAACGATATATAGCTCAATTTGGGACAATATCAGAACTCGCTCGAATGACAAAGGTGAGAAACAACACCAGGTCAGAAGCATCAACGAACACAGTCGAGTCGATACGATTGGACGAAACAGAAGAGAAAGAAAGAAAAATGCGGGTATTACAGAATATTTCCCGTGGCCAGTTAGACAGGCTCGAGTCCATGCTTTCTACGATACTCAACCTCGGGATATTCCCGTAACCCAAGCTATTGTCGATTTCAACAAAGAGTTGGGCTATGTGAAGACCCAAGTTGTCGCTGAGAGCGACAAAATTTTCCATTTCTCCAGGAGGATGTGTAATATCCGCAATTTTCGATTTCCGGTAATTATTTTTTTTTCGGCGGAAGTCTGTTTTGACGACTCGCTCATGTCCGTTTCGTCATTCTGAGAATAATTAATTCTACACTTTTTGACATCCGAGTTCGTTTCGGTGTCGTTTCGTTGAGTTCTGTGCTTTTTAGCGACTTTTCCGCACTTGAGTTCGATTCTTGAGAATCTCGACCGAAACTGCTGTTTCGAGTTTCCCGCAAGTCCGTTTAACTTTGTTAGACGTGTTGTGAACTTCGGTTTGGTTATTCGATCACGTATGGTGATTTTCGGGCATTTGGGCCATTTTCGTAATTTCCCAAAGTTTGGGGTAATTACCTTCCGTTGTCGAATTTCGAGCCTTCGGGTGGTCGGAATTGTGTGTCCTACTAGCTCTTAGATTCGTCTTTATGAGTACTTCGTAACCGTATCTTCGGTTCGTATTCAGGTTCGGGTTTCGGTGTCGTTTTGTTGAATTCAGGATTACTAAACGACTTTTCTAAGTATGAGTTCGACTTTGTTAGATCATCATTAATTTTTGGTGACTCCGAAAATTATAAATCTTTGCAATATTATAGATCATCGAATTAGCTTTCCAATGGTTCAAACGGTGAGTCAATCGGAGTCCGGACGAGAGAGTTATGGTCGTTTCAGTTTTTGGCCGAGCACTCCCAGGAGCCTTTCGGCCGATAGGGGGGGCCGATAGACCCTACTGTCGGCATTTCGTACGGCTATCGGCTGGGCCTATCGGCCGATAGGCCGGCCGATAGGTCCTGCTGTGTTACACTATAAATGTGTTGTTTCAGCGTAAATCGTTCATTTCCTCCCCCTTCTTCAACCGTGCGCGAGAGAGAGAGACTTGAGAGGGAGAGTTCCTCCATCTATCACTTACTTGTGTAGATTTCTTCATCCCTTTTCGATCGGGTGGCTCGGATTGCGGATCTAACCCGTGGTTTTTGGATTTGAATGCTTGATTCATCAAGAGGTAAGAATTCCTTTAACCCTACCTTTTGGATAATTGGGGATTTTGGGGTTTTGTCCGATTCTTTCCGTTTTGTTGATGGATTCTTGATGAATATGATTAATCTTGTTGATATCATTAGTTTTCCTACGGATTCATGGTATATTTTCATAGTTTTACGGAATCGAGAGGGTTTGGTTGTGGTCCGCCTCGTTGTTATTTTTGTGCGAATATACATGAATCGTAGGCGGGTTTCCGGGTGTATTCCATTTCCGTAATCGTTTAGAAGTGGTTGTGATTGTGCTATTCGAATCGTTAGGTTCATTTTCGCGGTTCCTCGCGGTCGTGCTTGATTCTTCCGCTCCGCTCGTCGTATTCCTTTTCGCTAGCATCGCGCCCAAGCTTCCCGTTGGGCCGTATCCGTCGTGGTTCCGTGCTCGTGGTATTGAGGCAAGTACCTTGTCCATACATTTCTTGTTTCATGGATATGATGATTGGTGATCGTCTTGGTTTGTTTGTTTGTTTGAAATGAGTTTTCAAAAGATTTGGTTAGCCTCGTTAAAGGCCCCTTTCAAAACCGTGTGTGTTTTGTGATTGGTGTGGTTCGTGAATAACTATGTGAATTCTATGTATATGCTTGGTGTTCATGTTGCACTTGGTATTGTGTGTGGGCGTATATTATTTCATTTCGGTGCGTTGTGAATTGACGTGGTGTTTTGCCAAGTGTTTGATGCCTCTGGGCGAATTGTTTGAATATCCTTGATATGATATGTTATTTGTGTGAATGTGTGGATATGGTTGAAGGTCTACGGTGGCACATGGCATGTGATCATGTGGCCAGGATGCAACAAGTGATTGATCCAACCGTGAGAGCCTGAGATAATCTACGGTGGCACATGGCATGTGATCATGTGGCCAGGATGCAACAAGCGATTGATCCAACCGTGAGATGTGTGTGATTTGTTTCGCTAGCCAGCTCGGGAGGGTCCTTCGAGGCCTCGAGTGGGATGTCGGTGGTATCGTCCGGTCTAGGCGATGCGCGTGCGTGATTATGTTTCGTTGATTCTTTGTCCGTTGAGTACAAGTGATGTTGGTCTTTGACCGTAAATTGTTGGTGATTTCTATTTGCGAAAACAAACGTTTGGTCATGACCCTATCGATCTTTTTGGAAAAGAAGGATTTTATAATCCTAAATTGTTTTCTATTAAAACTCTCGATGGCATTTTGAACTGCTTTGTAAATTGTTTCCCTTATTTGCGATCTTTCGGTTTTGGAAATGTTTACCCAAACTCTTGCCTCGGGAAGTACTTTTCTTTACGTTTGGATCTTTGAGGATTCCCGATTATTATTGTTCTTGGAACTTGTATTGTATGGCTCGTATTTTTGCACTTGTACTTGCACTAGCAAAACAAAGGAGTTTGCTAACCCCAGTATTCGGGGTGGATGTCTATTTTTGCATTCGTGTTTTGGAGCATAACACGTGGTCGGCACGAAGGATGATGAAAGATGAAAGATACTAATCACACGAGGATCGTTGACGCTGTTTTGGTCTAGTTGTATTTTCTTTTCCGCCGCAAGATCTTTTCCCCGTTGTACGGAGTTTATCAGATTTTGACCTGCAGGCATGTGTTTGGAATTGAGTTGTATGTATTTGTTGAAAGACCAAATCGGCTCATCGAGTCATTTTAGCCTTAAAGGCGAGGTTTAGATGTTTGATTTTAGTTATCAGCCTGGTAGATCCTCGAGGAGAGGGTCTACGGCGTGTAATATCCCTGAGCGGATTTGGGGGTGTTACATAAATGGTATCGGAGCTTAGGTTGTGGAAACCTAGGCTGTCGGGTCAGTGGTGTCTATCGAGTTTTTGTCTCGTCGGATTTTATCTGACTGAGTCGTGTCGCGACGCTGTCCCGAGTTTGTTGGTCGTGATTAGTATCGTGGGGCGATCATCATCTTCGTGCGACCTGTGTATGTAAGTCTCCCTTCTTTGTGTTGTGCCTCGTGTGACACGAGCTATTTTATTATTATGAGTTAATTGACGGAATCCTCTTATGGATTTTGATTTCGTGATATGTGATTATTTGACTCCCATTTTTCGTTCATATGAGGAGCAGTGTTGCTGTCTTGTGCATGTTTGACTTTATTTCTTTTATCCGCTGCGTGAGTTCTTTTGTAATGGCTTTCGGTATTTTACCGACTGAGTTTTTATTTTGAAAACCAATTCCTTAACCGAGTTTTTGGCATTACGGCCTTGATCGTTTTGGCGAAATTCTTATGACGGTATTTATTATTTTCTAAATGGCTTCTGTGAGTTTTTGAAATATTACCGTCATCGGCCTTTTTGGGCATTTTTTTGTAATTGGTTTTTAGCATGGTGGGTTCCGGTGCGGGACCCACGGCGCTATATTGTTCCTTGTAATTACCTGAAATTTTTGGGCATTCTAGCCCATTGAATTATTTTTGAAAACCTTGAGTATCTTAGAAAATTAAAATTCGAGACGTACTTTTAAAACGAATTATTTTCTTGCGGTGTTTTCAAGGCGTTTTCTAATGCCGCAATTCATTTCAAAAATTTTCCGGTTGAGGACCAAAAATATTTTTGAGATATTTTCAAATGCAGTTGCTTAGACCCAAGGGTCGAATATTTTTGAAAGTTTTTCACTAAAGGAAAGGTGTCCTCATTTTTGTTCAAACGCTAGATGATTTTCAAAGTCTCGATAATGGTGTTTGTACTACTTTTTGTAAAATGATACTCAAGATCAACCGGTGTTTCCAAACCGTCTTCAAAGGTGGTTTTCGTTTTAAAACCTATCATTCCTGCTTATGACCGGAAATGCGTGTAGGTTTTCGAACTTTCGTTACGGTGTTAACCCAATTGTGATCGAATTGGTGGCATGAACGCCGAGTCGTTGCCACGCATTTGTTGTACTAGCCCTCCGTGAGAGGTGTGAATCGGTGTTTACCGTTATCACCTCGTGGTGATTTGCGTGTTGTCGCACGAGTGTGGGTTGTTAAAGCTTGAGTTGTACATTTGTGTACATGTATGATTGTTTCATGATGGTTGTAATTATGTCTTGGTTATCGTTCGGGCCGTTGAGGTCGCCGAACGATACCGTCGTTGTCAAGTGTTTGTGTGTATTATTTTACGATGATAATCGTTGTATATGATATGTATTATGATTCCTTGTTGTGCCGAGTTGGCATCTCCGCTATGTTGTTTTGCGACGTTATGCCCCATCAGTATCTAGCATTTGTATTTTCGGTATGCCGAGCCGAGGCGTTTCAATCGAGATGTGCCGGGCATGCACGTGTAAATTGTCTTTCTGCCGATGACACATTTCAAGTGTGGACTCGAGGACACCGAATTCGCTTTGTGAATTGGCTACCGAGACTTTCGGAGTTCGCGCTCAAAGACAGATATCGAATCGGCTTTGAGAGGCCTTTGAAGCATGTTTCGCTTGCTGCTTGTTGTGTCGTCACCTTGATTTTGTTGTTGTGAGTTGCGGGGCGACCTTCTTTTATAAGAGGTCGAATGTAGTACCCGTGTTGTTTTTAGACTTCGTATTTTCTCTTTCTCCGGTCTGCCGATTCGCTCGTGATCGTTGGTACGTTATGAACTTGTTCTATATTTCGGTTTCATCGTCCGAACGAGCCGTGATCTTGTTGTGGGTCGATCGATTATCGATGTTACTTTTTCTGTTCGATTCGATTCTTGTGAACCTTGTTTGGGAGTGACATCATCCGGTTCTACTAGTTCTTTTATTCGAAGTGGATCGGCTTTGGAACTCTTGTGTTTCGACTGTCGACTCATTTATGTTCGTTGACATTTCGAGCTTGTCCTGCTCCTTGCTTTTGTTGATCGAACGAGTGTGGTGTTATTTCGAATAGCTCGTTGTCGTTGTGACTTTTCAATCGCTATTCCCTTTCCCTGTGGATCTTCGGCAATGCATGTCTTGTAGTTCTCACCGGATCATCCACGGGAGTTGTTGTTTGAACTTTATCGTTCTTCGTGATTCAACATGATTCTTCGATTTTTGTTGTCTCGATCGTTTGTTTGTTCGGTTTTGTCCTCGCTTCGTGATTGTTGAACGCTCGTGCTCCTTCGTAAGTCCCTTCATTCGGGAAATTAGTTTCGCTTTCGATCTTCCACCCTTAGGCGGTGGGATTTCGTGGTTGTTCAGGTTGACTCGCTTTGATTGATGTACCGTTGGGTGGGTCAATCATATTGATTTTCGTCGTTGTGTTTTGTGATTGTCGGATAATTGACTTGGCTATATTATCCATTTGATGACGTTTGTCACTTGTTGGTTTTTATTATATCCCTAACGGCGACGTTGTGTTGGTCGCCGTGGAGCGTGTTTTCACGCCGTATACTCCTTTGCGTTGTTTGTAACATTTCGCCGTTGGGCGTTAGTTACGCATTCTTGTGTATCTCGTTGAGTTTTTCTCGGAATATTTCTTCTCCTACTTGTTTTAAGTTTCGGGACGAAACTTCTTTTAAGGAGGGTAGAATGTAATATCCGCAATTCTCGATTTCCTAATTATTTTTTTCGGCGAAGTCTGCTTTGACGACTCGCTCATGTCCGTTTCGTCATTCCGAGAATAATTAATTCTACACTTTTTGACATCCGAGTTCGCTTCGTGTCGTTTCGTTGAGTTCTGTGCTTTTTAGCGACTTTTCCGCACTTGAGTTCGATTCTTGAGAATCTCGACCGAAACTGCTGCTTCGAGTTTCCCGCAAGTCCGTTTAACTTTGTTAGACGTGTTGTGAACTTCGGTTTGGTTATTCGATCACGTATGGTGATTTTCGGGCATTTGGGCCATTTTCGTAATTTCCCAAAGTTTGGGGTAATTACCTTCCGTTGTCGAATTTCGAGCCTTCGGGTGGTCGGAATTGTGTGTCCTACTAGCTCTTAGATTCGTCTTTGTGAGTACTTCGTAACCGTATCTTCGGTTCGTATTCGTGTTCGGGTTTCGGTGTCGTTTTGTTGAATTCAGATTACTAAACGACTTTTCTAAGTATGAGTTCGACTTTGTTAGATCATCATTAATTTTTGGTGACTCAAAATTATAAATCTTTGCAATATTATAGATCATCGAATTAGCTTTCCAATGGTTCAAACGGTGAGTCAATCGGAGTCCGGACGAGAGAGTTATGGTCGTTTTCGATTTTGGCCGAGCACTCCCAGAGCCTTTCGGCCGATAGGGGGGGGCGATAGACCCTACTGTCGGCATTTCGTACGGCTATCGGCTGGGCCTATCGGCCGATAGGCCGGCCGATAGGTCCTGCTGTGTTACACTATAAATGTGTTGTTTCAGCGTAAATCGTTCATTTCCTCCCCCTTCTTCAACCGTGCGCGCGAGAGAGAGACTTGAGAGGGAGAGTTCCTCCATCTATCACTTACTTGTGTATATTTCTTCATCCCTTTTCGATCGGGTGGCTCGGATTGCGGATCTAACCCGTGGTTTTTGGATTTGAATGCTTGATTCATCAAGAGGTAAGAATTCCTTTAACCCTACCTTTTGGATAATTGGGGATTTTGGGGTTTTGTCCGATTCTTTCCGTTTTGTTGATGGATTCTTGATGAATATGATTAATCTTGTTGATATCATTAGTTTTCCTACGGATTCATGGTATATTTTCATAGTTTTACGGAATCGAGAGGGTTTGGTTGTGGTCCGCCCTCGTTGTTATTTTTGTGCGAATATACATGAATCGTATGCGGGTTTCCGGGTGTATTCCATTTCCGTAATCGTTTAGAAGTGGTTGTGATTGTGCTATTCGAATCGTTAGGTTCATTTTCGCTTCCTCGGCCGTGCTTGATTCTTCCGCTCCGCTCGTCGTATTCCTTTCGTTAGCATCGGCGCCCGGCTTCCCGGTTGGGCCGTATCCGTTCGTGGTTCCGTGCTCGTGGTATTGAGGCAAGTACCTTGTCTATACATTTCTTGTTTCGCGGATATGATGATTGGTGATCGTCTTGGTTTGTTTGTTTGTTTGAAATGAGTTTTCAAAAGATTTGGTTAGCCTCGTTAAAGGCCCCTTTCAAAACCGTGTGTGTTTTGTGATTGGTGTGGTTCGTGAATAACTATGTGAATTCTATGTATATGCTTGGTGTTCATGTTGCACTTGGTATTGTGTGTGGGCGTATATTATTTCATTTCGGTGCGTTGTGAATTGACGTGGTGTTTTGCCAAGTGTTTGATGCCTCTGGGCGAATTGTTTGAATATCCTTGATATGATATGTTATTTGTGTGAATGTGTGGATATGGTTGAAGGTCTACGGTGGCACATGGCATGTGATCATGTGGCCGTGATGCAACAAGTGATTGATCCAACCGTGAGAGCTCGAGATAATCTACGGTGGCACATGGCATGTGATCATGTGGCCGGATGCAACAAGCGATTGATCCAACCGTGAGATGTGTGTGATTTGTTTCGCTAGCCACTCGGGAGGGTCCTTCGAGGCCTCGAGTGGGATGTCGGTGGTATCGTCCGGTCCTAGGCGATGCGCGTGCGTGATTATGTTTCGTTGATTCTTCGTCCGTTGAGGACACGTGATGTTGGGCTTTGACCTCGTAAATTGTTGGTGATTTCCTATTTGCGAAAACAAACGTTTGGTGTGACCCTATCGATCTTTTGGAAAAAGAAGGATTTTATAATCCTAAATTGTTTTCTATTAAAACTCTCGATGGCATTTTGAACTGCTTTGTAAATTGTTTCCCTTATTTGCGATCTTTCGGTTTTGGAAATGTTTACCCAAACTCTTGCCTCGGGAAGTACTTTTCTTTACGTTTGGATCTTTGAGGATTCGATTATTATTGTTCTTGGAACTTGTATTGTATGGCTCGTATTTTTGCACTTGTACTTGCACTAGCAAAACAGTGGAGTTTGCTAACCCCGAGTATTCGGGGTGGATGTCTATATTTGCATTCAGGTTTTGGAGCATAACACAGGGTCGGCACGAAGGATGATGAAAGATGAACGATACTAATCACACGAGGATCTGTTGACGTCGTTTTGGTCTAGTTGTATTTTCTTTTCCGCTGCAGTATCTTTTCCCCGTTGTACGGGAGTTTATTGTATTTTGACCCCTGCGTGGGCATGTGTTTGGAATTGAGTTGTATGTATTTGTTGAAAGACCAAATCGGTCTACTGAGTCATTTTAGCCTTAAAGGCGAGGTTTAGATGTTTGATTTTAGTTATCAGCCTGGTAGATCCTCGAGGAGAGGGTCTACGGCGTGTAATATCCCTGAGCGGATTTGGGGGTGTTACAGGATGAAACTGTCGATTCGGGACTACATGTCCGGTCTTGTCTGCACTACTTTGAAGGATTATCAGATTCGAGCTCTTGCCTATGATATGTCGGTGACGGCCAGTGCGGCGGTCCGAGAGAGTAAGAAGCAGAAATCCGTTGGGAATTTCTCGGGTTTCAAGGGTGGAAGTCAGTAGAAATCTCAACCTGCAAATATTTCTACGGGTGATTCAGCTCGATTCTCTGGGAGTTTTCGAAGTGCCGCCGGAACCTTCGTCCGGGACCCCAGATGCTTTAACTGTGGCCAGCCAGGCCACGTGAACCGGGAGTGTCCTCGTCCACCTTTGACTTGTAATACTTGTGGCCAGTCGGGCCATAAGGCTTCTTTTTGTGAGAAGCTCAGACAGTTTCGCGGCGCCCGTTCTTCTCACCCAGCACCTATGGAGCCGAGTGTGAACCAGGGCTCATTTGCTCCGCCGCCACCGCCGAGTGCCGGCCGAGGTAGGGGTCGGGGTCAGACCGCTAGGGGAGGGGCTTCCAGTGTCGGCTCTGTCTAGCCACGTATCTATGAGATGAGGAGGGCCGATGATCCAGCAGCTACTGTGGCGACAGGTACCGTTCATATCCATTCTCATCCTGTCAGTGTGCTTTTTGATTCGGGTGCTACGCATTCATTCATTTCTCTAGAGTGTGTACGCCGTTTGAGTCTCGACTGCTTGTCACCTTGCGAGCCTTTCATCGTTAAACTTCCTAGCGGTGATCGAGAGGTCCGGGACTGTTCTGTGCTTATTTGTGAGAGGGCTTGGCTCTCTAATCTTATTGCCGTGGGTATCGAGGGTGAGGATTTGATTCTCGGGGATGATTGGCTCGAGCGGCATGGCGCGATCATGAACTACCGCACGAGGATCATCACTATGTTAGCCGAGGATGGCATCGAGCACTCTTTCGCGGGACGAAAGAGGGGAAACCATAAGTTAGTTATTAATGCCTTGAAGGCAATGAGACTCTTGCGAAAGGGGTGTATTGGTTATTGGTGCTATGCCTTGAAGGCGGAGGATGGTGGAGTCGAGCTTTCGTCGATTCCAGTTGTTAGTGAGTTTCCTGATGTGTTTCCTGACGAGTTGCCGGGATTGCCACCGGATCGTGAGGTTGAGTTTGCTATAGAGTTAGAGCCGGCCGCGGCTCCAATTTCGAAGGCACCATATCGCATGGAACCTTCAGAGATGGCCGAGTTGAAGAAGCAGTTGAGTGAGCTTCTTGAGTCGGGGTATATTCGGCCGAGCGCCTCGCCTTGGGGCGCACCAGTCCTGTTTGTTCGAAAGAAGGATGGCTCACTACGTTTGTATATCGACTATCGCGAACTAAACAAAGTGACCGTCAAGAACAAGTATCCTTTGCCGAAGATTAATGACTTGTTCGATCAGTTGCAGGGAGCTGCGGTATTCTCGAAGATTGATTTGAGATCGGGGTACTACCAGCTCCGGGTGAGAGAGTTCGATGTGCCGAAAACAGCTTTTCGGATGAGATACGGACATTATGAGTTCGTAGTTATGCCTTTCGGGTTAACCAATGCGCCGGCGGTGTTCATGCAGTTGATGAACAATGTCTTTATCGAGTATTTGGATAAGTGTGTCGTCATCTTCATTGACGATATTCTTATTTATTCGAGGAACGAGGAAGAGCATGCCCATCATTTGCGGATAGTGTTAGACATTTTGAAGATCGAGCAACTCTATGCGAAGTTCTCGAAATATGAGTTCTGGCTGAGGGAAGTGATGTTTTTGGGTCACGTGATTTCTGCCGAGGGAGTTCGTGTGGATCCGCAGAAAATTGAGGCAGTGTTGGATTGGGCACTGCCCATGAATGTGAAGGAGGTCCGTAGTTTCTTGGGTTTGGCTGGATACTACCGTAGGTTCGTCGAGGGTTTCTCAAAACTAGCTCGGCCACTTACACAGTTGCTCCAGAAATCCGAGAAGTTCATCTGGAATGATGAGAGGCAGTTGAGTTTTGAGGAACTGAAGAAGCGTTTGACCTCAGCCCCGGTTTTGGCGTTGCCATGTGGCAACGAGGGTTTTGCCGTTTACAGTGATGCTTCGGGTCAGGGTCTTGGGTGCGTATTGATGCAGCACGGCAAAACCATCGCATATGCATCGAGACAGTTGAGGCCGTATGAGCTTAACTACCCTACTCATGATTTGGAGTTAGCGGCAGTTGTTTTTGCGCTCAAGATTTGGCATCACTACCTTTTCGGCTCTGCATGTCAGAATTTTACCGATCATAAAAGTCTGAAATACATATTTACTCAGCGGGAGTTGAATATGAGGCAGAGGAGGTGGTTAGAGCTGATTAAGGATTATGACCTCGAAATCCTTTATCATCCGGGCAAGGCGAACGTCGTGGCCGATGCCTTGAGTCGGAAACCGATTGCGTTGCGAATGCTTGAGGTCCTTACGTCTCAGTCTGAGCTTCGGCGGGCTTTGATTGAGTTAGATGTTGAGGTTTTGTTGCCTGGAGCTGTCGGGCAACTTTGTGCTTTAGAGATTTCGTCGTCTTTGATCGATGAAATTAAGCTGAAGCAATTAGAGGATCCGATGATTACTCAAATTCGAGAGAACGTTCTTAAGGGGAAGTCTCCTGGGTTTGTGATTCATGAGGATGGTGTTTTGCGATTCCAGAGTCGGCTTTGTGTACCGAACGACTCAAAACTGAAACAGAGTATTTTGTGTGAGGCCCATGCTACACCATACTCCGTTCATCCTGGTTCGAGTAAGATGTACAAGGACCTGAGGAGGAATTTATGGTGGAGTGATATGAAGGAAGAGGTCGCGCAGTTTGTAGCGAGATGTTTGACTTGTCAGCAGGTCAAAATCGAGCATCAGCGACCGGCTGGGTTATTGCAGTCACTTCCCGTTCCGGAATGGAAATGGGAAGATATATCGATGATTTCGTTACGAGTTTGCCGAGATCGAGGTCGGGCATGAATATGGTATGGGTGATTGTTGATCGTCTGACCAAGTCGGCACATTTTCTGGGCATCAAGGACACTTGGGGCCCGGAGAAGTTAGCTCGTGTGTTTATCGCGCACATTGTGAGGCTTTACAGTACTCTAAAGTCTATTGTTTCGGATCGTGATGGCCGTTTTGTATCGCACTTTTGGCAGGCGGTGCATAAGGCGTTGGGTACTCGTTTGCGTTTGAGTACCTCTTTCCACCCCCAGTCAGATGGACAGTCGGAACGCACTATCCAGACGTTTGAGGATATGTTGCGTGCTTGTGCTCTCGATTGGAGCAGTGACTGGGAAGAGCATTTGCCATTGATCGAATTCACGTACAACAATAGTTGGCACGCGTCGATTCGGATGGCACCGTATGAGGCGCTCTACGGGCGGCGTTGTCGATCGCCGATTTGTTGGAATGAGGCGTCCGATTTGGTCGGGACCGAACCGGATGTCGTTTTAGAGACGAGGCGGAAGATAGAATTAATTCGAGAACGGATGTTGACTGCCCAGAGTCGACAGAAGTCGTATGCCGACGTCCGTCGTCGACCTTTGGAATTCGAGGTGGGGGACCACGTGTTGCTAAAGGTGTCGCCGACGAAGGGATTTTTTCGCTTCGGGAAGAAGGGAAAGTTGAGTCCGAGATTTATTGGACCCTTTGAGATTCTCGAGCGAGTCGGTGAGTTGGCATACCGTTTAGTGCTACCTCTGGCCTTGAGTCGCGTGCATAGCGTTTTCCATGTTTCCCAGCTGAGGAAATATGTCTCGGATCCTAGTCATATCATCGATTATGGTGAGATCGATATTGCCGAGGACTTTACCTTTGAGGAGCGTCACTTGAAGATTTTGGAGCACCGTGATAAACGACTGAGACATAAGACCATCCCTTTGGTCAAGGTGCAGTGGTCAAGACATGGTGTCGAGGAGGCCACTTGGGAAACCGAGGATAGCATGCATGCTAGGTACCCCGAGTTGTTTGTTTCTTAAGTTTCGGGACGAAACTTATTTCTAGAGGGGTAGAATGTAATATCCGCATTTTTCTTCTTTATCCGATATTTCCGTTTTGATGTATTTTCATTTTTAGTAGCTCGCTTGTAATCACGTCGACATTTTGAACCTATGTTATTCTTGGAGTTTCTCCATTTGGACGATCTTCGGTGATGTTTTGATATGATCCTGTTTTATGTCATGTATTATGGCATGGACGTTCGATTCTCGTATAACCCGTTCGCTTTTGTAATTTCTTTGGTTGCACGAGTTCATATAGTTGAGTTGTTCGTGTTGTGAGTTTCGGTTTGTTAATCCGACATCGTATCGCGATATTTGGACGTTTGTGTCGTTTCGTAATTTCCCTAAGTTTAGGGTACTCTTATTATCTTTGTTGTCCCTGAGCCTTCGGGCATTCAGACTTACGATTCAAAGTAACGTTTTGATTTCTGACTCAAATCCGTGGTGATTGTATCCGTTGGTCGTGGATACACCTTGTTATTTTTTTTCTATTTCCGATCATCACCTCGTCATAATAGGCCATGTTACGGTCGTAAGCCGTATATGTTACAGCCGTAATAATCGAGAGTTACGGCCGTAATCTTCCTTCATACGGCCGTAACAAGGCTTCATTTCTTGCCTCCTGGTCCAGTCCTGAGTTACGGGCGTATCATGTTCGAGTTACGGCCGTAAGTATTGATACGGCCATAATGGTGTTCTTGATACGGCCGTATGTGTCATTCGTCAAATTTGCCCAGTTTCTCTCCAGAGGCCAGTTACGGCCATAAGAGAGTCAGGTTACGGCCGTAATGTTCCTATGTTACGGCCGTATGTGGGGTGTGTTACGGCTGTAACACCTACCAGTATATAAACTGGCAGTGACCCAGTTTTTCCTCATTTCTCACATATCTCTTTTCTCTTCGCGACGGGAGCAACGACTGAGGCTAGGGTTCATCCGATTTTGATCCAAACTCCATAGTAAGGGCATATTCAAGTATCATATCATCCACCTATCACTAATCATCCATCGTTCATCTTCGAATCAAGGTAAAATCTCTTATAACCTACCTTGGGGGATTTGGGGGATTTCGATTATATTGTTCGTTTTGCTCCGTGTTGTTGATTAATCCTTGATGGTTATAATTAATCTCGTTAGTGTTCTTGTTCTCCTACGAACTCATGGTGTATTTCGTGATATTTGCGTAATCGAGAGGGTTTGGTTGCGATCCGCCCTCGTCGTTGTTTTGATGTGAATACACATAAGTCGTAGGCGGGTTTTTGGGTGTTTTCCAATTTTGTATTCGTTTAGAATTGGTTGTGATTGTGTTCTTCGTATTGTTAGGTTCGTGGTTATCGGCTCCTAATGTCCGTCGGTGTTTTCCTTCCGTTCGTTGCGTCGTCTATTATTCAAGGCAAGTAATTCTTGGAAACCTTTATGCTTAACGTGAAATGGTAATGTATATTGTGTGTGCTTTACTCACCTCGGGAGGGTCCGATGGGGCCTCGAGGGAATCTATGGCTTCGTTCTGGATTCATGAGTTTGTTTCGCTAGCCAGCTCGGGAGGGTCCTTAGAGGCCTCGAGTGGGATTCGTGGCTTCGTCCCGGTCCTAGGTGACGTGTGGTGCTTGATTTGTTTTATGAATGTGGCCAGCTCGGGAGGGTCCTTAGAGGCCTCGAGTGGGATTTGTGGCTTCGTCCCGGTCCTAGGCAAATGTGATTGACTGTTTATTTCCGGAAAAGACATGTCTAGTTTTGGTTTTTGAAATGATATTGGTGCATGTACTATGAAATGTGTAAGCGATTGGTTTGCCTTGATTACTTGTACTAGCGTAATTGCTAACCCTTTTGGGGACCCGTTTTGGGGAAATTCTTGTTATGAATTTCAGGTTATGATTATTCGTACGAGCGAGCACCGGGACAGTACGAGGATGTTGGCCAGGGTCATTGACATGTGCATTTGGGTCTTCTTATTTCTTTTGTTCATTTCGATATGGTTGTTTCCATAGTTATAAACTTGTAGATTGTACTCGCGAGTACTTAGGCTTTTCCTTTTAAACTCCGTATTGTATTACTTTAAATTGTTACATTGTCGGATGATGCTTATTTCGCCGGTTGCTCCGGGCGTATCTTTATATGTCATATTATTTAAATGTGTGTCCTCGCTAACCGAAATGGTTAGTCGAGTGGTGTTTTTTTCTTGTTGTAGCCTGGTGGGTCCCATGTAGGGGTCCACGGCGCTGTAATATACTCCGAATATCTCGGGGTGTTACATAACAACCACTAACCTAATACATATTTAGCGAGACTTAGGATTTGTAGATTTGTGAATTTGATTCTGGCAGATTCGTAACCTTGTTGAGAGAGGGCTGTAAATAGAGTTATACTATAGATTTTTACATGTTTCTTTACTTTAAAATTTAGTTCATGATGTCTATTTTCTGAATATGTAAGCCTGTTGGTCGTTGGAGGTCGGGAAAGTGGTCGTCTGATTTTTACAAGATTGGTAGTCAAATCTGGAAATTTTGAGCCTGATTTCAATCGGTTTCTATGATTTTTACCTCACAAACTATAACGATTTAGAACCCCAAATTTTAGAAGGAGAACATTTAACATGTTTAGTAGTTACTGTAATTTTCACTACAAAAATCATTTTTTGGTGACGAAATTTTGTGTCACCGAATGTCAAAACATCGTCATTGAAGAGTTACCATGACATTAAAATTCGTCACAGAAGTTGTCACGGTAGGCCCGTCACAATAACCATGCGGTGACAAAATGGAGATGTTGTCACCACACCTTGTGACGAAAGTTTTTTTGTCATTACATCTCGTGACGAAAACAAATGTCATCACAATAAGTGGGTTCTCGTTACAAAAAATTTATCACGAAAACACGAAATGTTGTGAGGAAAGAGTCCAAAGTTTGTTTGTGTTATCTATAGTGACAAACTATTTCGTCACCTGATAAACTTCCTCTGACAAAGTATTTTGCCGTTGTAGAATTAAAAGTTCGTTATCAAATTTTTGTTTTCGTCACTGTAATCCGTTCTCGATCACTGTTTATATGACAAAATATTTCGTCATCTAAGTTGAATTATACGTGATGAAATTGTCGTCACTAGAATCACTAATTTTGTCACATTGTATCGATTCCTGTAACAAATTATTATTGTCATGTGTCTTGATAATGTTTATTGTCACGTGAAATGTATTTGTCATATGTTCACATGGCTATCTCTCAACATTTTAACTAATTCGTCAATTTAAAACCACTTAGACCAAAACATTAACTAGAATATACAAAATGGACAAATATTGAATGAAAAAACTAAATTGAACACTAGAATAAATTTTGTTTAATCATGTAACATCAACAAACAGTAGCGATTCCACTTGAAATGTAAATTCTAAAATTTGCAAAATAAAATAGTCAAAAAATATTGTATGTCATCCAAGTTTACCACAGGCCTCCAAAAGTTCAAATTATGCTTCAAGAATTTCAAAAGAACCAGCTTCATTCCAATAGAGATGCTAGTTTTCATCCTACAAAAAAACAAAAAACAAAAAACAACAAGTTATTAAAATGCTACTAAATATCTAAAACTATGATTCTGTTGAAATAGCGGGATATCACTAAATATATCATCAATAATAATGAGCAAAACATCACATTGAACAGAACATCATTTCAAAGTTGTGCCAACCTGATAATAAACATCAAGAAATCAAAATAGAACATACCAAAACCCAATAATAAATTTAAAAAAGACTCGAATAAACTAAATCAAAGGAGGAACACATATCTCAGATCTCTTACAACATACTGTTCCATATCTCAAATCAACAGAAACACCAATTCAGTATCAAGATATGCTCAGTAGTAGCACCTAAAGTACTCAAGTCAACTACAACGACCAAAATCTGTAACATATAACCAAAATGTCAGCAACATATAACCAGAATCAACTACAACGAAAAAACATTATATCATATCCCACACCAAAATGTCCAATTCCCAAAGAACATTGGAGAAAAAAATGTTCTTGCTCATAAAGAAAATTTTTGAAGACATACCGACGTGCGGTTGCAGAAAATCCCAAAAAACCACCCAAATCTCTAAAATCTTCCATTAAAACTTAAATTGAAGGTTCCACAATCAAGTATTATTACTCCTAACACCATTAATATCATTAATTGTGAATTTTCATCCAGAGGACCTGGGCACATCCAGTAGCAGCAACATATTCCATATTCTGCTTCTGCTGATGACATAGCAACTGAGTTTTGCTTTTTTGCACTCCAGTAAACTAGCTTTTTTACTTCCTAAAATATTTTTTGGTTCGACCTCTAACTCAAGGCGATCATAGTAGGGCTGATAATTTTATTGCTTCACCAACTAACAATTAATTTCATCTGACATTTTTACTCTTTATAACTAAGAAATATTTGGAAAACTCAATGACATTTATTTATATTGAAAAATTTACAGTTACCCGATGCATGTAATTACATTACAAGAGTGAGTAAATTTAAAAACTTTATGGGCTTCTTTGTAATTAACCTGAATGTTTTCATGTAATTATTATACTACTTTATTCAGAATTCATTGATTAGACTGCAACTTACCTTGCTGCTGCCCATGCATCATGATGATGATAACACAAATCTCATACCTTACTTCCTAAAATAACGTTGCATTTGCTCAATCTAGCGTTGTAGAGTTTCAAACTTGTTGTCATTCTTCTCTTTTTCTTCTTCCAGTTGCTTAGAGAGGGAGCAAATTTTGTCTTCCGCATTCTCAAGTGCAGTTTGAGTTTCCTCAAGTTTTGACTGTGTTGCATCAAGTGTTGCTTGAGTTTCATTTAATTTTTCACTCAAACCAGGCTCTTCATTTGCAGCAGATAAATTTAGAGCGTCGAGCTATCTTTACCCCATCCCCCATACCTTTCTGATATCCTGATCGAAATCCAAGAACCTCCTCCAGAATTTGGTCGTCTGACTTAGGTTCAGCACCCCCCAGCAGTGACGCTTCTTTCAACGCCACCATTTTATTCTACAATATAGTTATAAATCAATAATATATTTATTTTGAGATGAAATATATAACTAGAAATATAGAATCCTAATGGAGTAGAAACTTACATAATCTACCTGGTCCTTAGGATCTGAAAATTCACCAATTTTATTGACATGAGTGATTCTAAACAGCTCAATCTTGCATTGCTGATTTACAGGCTATTCATGATCCACGGACATAAAAAAAATTAGCATTTAACTACTGATTTCTGGATCAAAACTTCTTGTAGAACTAAAATAGAGGTTAATTAATTGAGTACAAACCATGTTCTCATAATGAGTTTGGTAGTTGATCCTTCCAGAAGTGTGTATGGATGTCATCTTTTCTCTATTTTTTTGTATTTTGGTTTGATCGAATCTGCCAAAAGTAATTTATCAATGAGTCTCAGAGTATCAACTACAAAAAATGTAGTTGAATCTAATCTTGATCATCAGGGAAAGATACAAGTACCTTAAACTTTTCACTCTCAAGCCAACCGCAGACAGACAACCATTTCTCAAGTGTCACCTCCGGCCGTGGACTCTTTCTTCTGGGATCAATTTTTCTAATTTTAAGATCATCATAATATTCTTTCAAGGCATTTCTCCATTGTCTATAACTATTTTTGAGCCTGAAGTCGATAATGTGTTTGATATGTTCACTTCCCCATTCTTCAATATCAAACCATGTCTACAAAATATATTGAAATAAATAATATGTGAGCTAAGTGAACATTTTTATTTTCATAAATTAGAACATATCAAAATATTAAATCAAAATGCAAAAGGAAGGAATACCAATAGCCTTGTACGACACACTTCTTTATTGGTTTCCGGAACCTCTTTCCACTGAGATACCTCCTCAAGTTCAGCAGAAGTTCTAATGGTATATCCAATTGCATCAGAAAACCAACTTGAAAACTTCTTTGGTTGAGTCTTTCCGACGCCGAATGTAAGTTTTATTTTACCAAACTATTAAAAAATAAATTACAAACACATATCAAAATTTCCAACATAAAAAATGTTCAAAAAACATCTTATTTTCAAAAGGCTAAGTTAGAATTACCCACTCGACAGGTTTCTCCAATTGTAGACATCTACCAACACCACGTCCTATTTTTTCAACAGTCGATTCTAAAAAGAGCATACAAATACATCATAAGATCATAGACGGTAATGTAGATAATACAAGATACAGTTAAACCATTACCATCAGCTTGCTCATCCTCATCCTCTTCAGAATCAGATCTTGATCCACTATTATTATATATATCATTGTTGGTCTCATGTTCATGCCTATCTCGATTTACCGCTGAAGAAGAAGATTCAGATGAAAGTCGTCTAGAGGAAGGGTGTGAAACTGGTTGCTCAGTCCCTTGTTTAGATGCATTTGTGGTTGTTTCTTGTGGTGACTGGAAGAGTCTTCTCCTTGAGTTTCCGTGTTTGTAGGACTCTGCAGTTCTGCGGAGTTTCTTGAATTGTGGTCCTACCATCTACAAAAAAAATAAAGATAATTAGAATGGATGTTATACGGGACAACAAGATATTATGGATAATAAATTATTGCTTAAAGAGACAACTGTTGTTTAAAGAAAGCTAGTTGTTGCAAAGAAAATTGTTCCAGATAATTGCAAAATATAACAGTAGTTAAACCAGTCAGTAAAGAATGATAAAATGCTGCTAAGTTATTTGAAGGCATATTGGTTTTTATTCTTCTTGAATTGTGGTCCTGCCATCTACAAAAAATTGAAGATAATTAGAACGGATGTTATACGGGACAACAAGATATCATGGATAATAAATTATTGCTTAAAGAGACAATTGTTGTTTAAAGAAAGCTAGTTGTTGCAAAGAAAATTGTTCCAGATAATTGCAAAATATAACACTAGTAAAATTAGTCAGTAAAGAATGATAAAATGCTGCTAAGTTATTTTAAGGCATATTTGTTTTTATTCATCATCTTCTTCTTCGCCTTCTTCTTCTTCTTCTTCATCATCATCATCATCATCGTCTTCTTCTTCTTCTTCTTCTTCCTCCTCTTCCTCTTCCACCTCTTCTTCTTGTTCTTGTTCTTCTTCATCTTGTTCTTCTTTTTCTTTTTCTACTTCTTCTTCTTCCTGAAGACCATGCTTTTTTAAATTTCCAGATTTACGAGACCTTATTTTGCTCTTCTTTGGCTCACTTGTGATATCAACCATTGAAGGTTCTACATCATCTTTAGACAACTGAATTTGTGATACTTCTTGATCTATGGGATCATGAACATCATTAAGTCCACTAGACTCATACTGTTGTAGCACATGTGTAGTATTGTCGTCTTTATCAATTTCACATTCACTTGCATTATTTGCCTATTCAACCTCAGGCAGATCCCACAAGTGCCTGTGCTGCAATCTCTGTACAATCTGCCAATGCTTACCTAGTTTTGTATCATTTATATAGAAAACCTGCTGCACTTGGACTGGTAATACAAATGGTTCGTCCTTGTACCATCTTGACCTTATGTCAATGCTTGTAAAGTGTTTATCAACACTTTTTGTTCTTGTTACCCATATCAAACCATTCACATTCAAATAGAACCACTTTATGTCTATTCATATAGGTTAGCTCAACTAATCTTCTTAAAAAACCATGAAACTGAGTAGAGCCATCTTTGTGTTTTCCTTCAACTACTAAACCACCATTTTGTGTTTTTCGTAAATCATCACGTGCTCTTGTGTGAAACCGAACCCCATTCACAATGCAACCATTATAAAAACAGGTATTCAGTTTAAGAGGACCATTTGCAAGAGCCCACAAGTCCATAGTAGCTTTCTCAGACTTTTCTAGTTTCAATCGGTTCACCTGTTGCACCAAAAAAAATGCAAGTCATATGTAGCTTAAAAGAGGGAGACATTAGGATGTGTAATTATTTGTAATTTTTGCTTACATGTTCTCTGAACCAATTGGGAAATTCATTTCTCTGCCTAAGGTCAGATTGATCATCACCTACTTGATCCATGGGGATACCTCGCAATTCAGCATAGTGGATCCTATAAAAGTAAATATTACGAATAAATTAAGAAAATAAAAGAAGGTGCAGTAAACAAAAACACACAAGAATATACTTACTTCAAATATTCCTCAACTTCTTCACAATTATTTAAGATAAACCAATGTGCCTTCTTTAACTCCTCTTCAGATATCAAACACCTCGATTTAATTTGGCCAAATGGGCGAGTTCTCATTGAGAATATAGATACTCCTTCATTTTCTTTGTCGGGATCAACATCATAATTGCGTGCTCGGCGATTATGCATGGTTTCCATGTCTGTAAGATACATGGAGAGGAATTTTAAGCTTTCACACACTATGTATCCTTCTGCAATTGAACCTTCGGGGCGAGCTCTATTGCGAATAAAACCTTTCAAGTTACCCAAGAATCTGAAAATAAGGTGAAAAGGTTAACAAATCCAGAACTACATTATCATAATGAATATAAATAGAGTCATCCGGTGTACCTTTCAATTGGGTACATCCAGTGGAATTGGACAGGTCCAGCAATCTCAGCCTCGTCAGCTAGATGAACGGCTAAATGCACCATTACAGTGAAAAACTAAGGGGGGTATATCTTCTCCAACTTACACAAAATGATCGGTATGTTTTTCTTCAACCTTACTACATTTTTATCTGTTAAACTCTTTGAACATAGTTCCTTAAAATAATCTCCCAACTCAGATAAAACCTCATTAACCTCGTTTGGCAGAAAACCACGAGTTCCGGCAGGAATCAATCTTTGAAGCAAAATATGAAAATCATGTGACTTTAATCCAGATATTTTCTTAGCCTTGATACTTTTTCCAATGTTTGAACCAAATCCGTCAGGATACTTGATTGATTTCAGGAACTGGAGAAATTCATTTTTTTCACTCGCTGATAATGTAAAGCATACAGGCGGTCTTATCTTTTTATTGTCCCTTTCTTGCAAATGTAGTTCTTCCCTAATGCCCATATCACGTAGATCCTCACGTGCTACAAAGGGATCTTTGGTTCTGCCTAAAATATCCAATAAAGTCCACAACACATTTTCACAAATATTTTTTTCGATGTGCATCAAATCAAGATTATGCCTAATCAACAATTTGTGACAATAAGGCAACATGAAGAAAATGGACTTCTTTACCCAATTCGCTTGATCAGAATCACGTTTTCTTTTTTTGTTCGAGGTTTGATACTTACCAAGGTCACCAAAAGCATATTTCAAGCAATTCAACCGTTGTAATATCTCATCTCCAGATAGTTGCCTTGGCTTTCCTCGTCGTTCTTCTTTACCATTAAAGTCCAATTTATTTTTACGAAAATGATGGTTCTTAGGAAGAAAGCGGCGATGCCCCATATAACAAGTCTTGGTTTTTAATTGGCTAAAGTCTGTTTCATCTAAACAGCAAGGGCATGCATAGTTACCCGAAGTTGAATAACCAGACAAAATACCATAACCGGGGAAGTCAATAATAGTCCACAAGACAACAGCATGCATTTGAAATTTTTGCTTACCATATGCATCATAAGTCTCTACACCTACATCCCACAACTCCTTCAACTCCTCTATCAAGGGTTGCAAGTATACATCTATATTTTGCCCTGGGTAATCTGGTCCAGGAATTAGTAAAGACATGAGAAGATATGGGGTCTGCATGCAATCATAGGGGAAATTATAAACTGTGACTATGACAGGCCACATGCTATGTGAATTTCCCATATTGGACCAAGGAGTAAAACCATCACTTGCCATTCCTAATCTGACATTGCGTGGATCTTTATCAAAGTCAGGAAACTCATTATTAAAATGGTTCCATGCTAATGAATCAGATGGATGTCTCAAGATGCCCTTTTCTTCTACCCGTTTTTCTTTGTGCCATCTCATCTTTGCAGCTGTTTTGTTGCACATAAAAAGCCTTTGCAATCTTGGCTTAAGAGGAAAGTATCTTAATTTCTTATGGGGAACTCTCTTGCTGCCATCAATACTACTCCACCTTGATGTTTTGCATATTGGCAAACATATTCTTTCTCATGTTCCCTCCAGAATAACACACAACTGTTCTTACAAGCATGAATCTCTTCATAACCCAAACCAATTTCAACTAAAAACTTCCTAGTCCCATGTAGAGACGAATGGAGTATATCACCCTCCGGTAAAATGGACTTTATGAACTCAAGCAACTCCATTTTCCTAGAACCTTAAGATGTAACAATTTCACAACCGCAGACAATACTGAAGTCTTGCAACCAGGATATAAGCTACGTTGAGCATCATCTAAAAGCTTACGAATGTAACACCCCCAATCCGCTCAGGGATATTACATGCCGTAGAACCTTTCCTCAAGGTTCTACCAGGCTGGTAACAAAACCGAACAACTCAACAACGCCTTTAAGGCTAAAATGACTCAGTAGACTGATTTGGTCTTTCAGTAAATACATACAACTCAATTACAGTACATGCCCATGCAGGGGATCGAATACAACACACTCCCGTACTATGGGAAATAAAATTTCAACGGAAATAAAATACAACTAAACCAATGACATCATACGGATCCTCGTGTGATTAGTATCGTTCATCTTTCATCATCCTTCATGCCGACCCTGTGTTATGCTCCCAAACCTGAATGCAAAAACAGACATCCACCCCCCGAATACTCGGGGGTTAGCAAAACTCCACTGTTTTGCTAGTGCAAGTACAAGTGCAAAAATACGAGCCATACAATACAAGTTCCAAGAACAATAGTAATCAGGAATCCTCAAAGATTTAAACATAACGAAAATACTTCCCGAGGTAAGAGTTTAGGTAAAACATTCCAAAACCGAAATATCACCAATCACGGGGAACGATTTATAAAACAGTTTAAAATGCCATCGGGAGTTTTAATAGAAAACAATTTAGGATTACCGAATCCTTCTCTTTCCAAAATCAACAGGGGTCACAACCCAAAGGTTTTGTTTTCGCAAATAGAAAACCAATAACAATTCACAGGTCCAGAGCCCAACATCACGTGTCCTCGACGGACATAAAAATCAACAAAACATAATCGCGCACGCGCATCGTCTAGGACCGGGACGAAGCCACAAATCCCACTCGAGGCCTCTAAGGACCCTCCCGAGCTGGCTAGCTAAACAAATCACACACATATCACGGTTGTATCAATCGCTTGTTGCATCCTGGCCACATGATCGCATGCCATGTGCCACCGTAGATTATCTTTGGCGCTCACGGTTTGATCAATCACTTGTTTCATCTTGGCCACATGATCGCATGCCATGTGCCACCGTAGTTTTTATTAGGCTCTCACGGTTGGACCAATCACTTGTTGAATCCTGGCCACATGATCGCATGCCATGTGCCACCGTAGACCCAGCCCACATCCATACATAGTCATTCACAAACCACACCATTCACAAACCACACCATTCACAAAACACACGCGTTTTGAAAACAAGTCTTTAACAAGGCTAAACCGAATCTTTTGAAAGTTCAATTCAAACGACCAAACAACCACATTTAGACGATCACTAATTATCGTATCCATAAAACAAGAATTATATGGACAAGGTACTTTCCTCAAAATCGGCACGCAAGTATCCCGACGAACACGGCTCAACCGGAAAGCTTCGAAAGGCCCGATGCCATCGAAAAGGAAGACGACGATGAACGGAAGGGTTCAACCCGGTTTCTTCACAAGGAACTCGACCCTAAAAACATATAATTAATACATCAAAGATCATACGAGGAAGAATAATCGTAGAACGTCCGAAAACCCCTCTGTGACATTCTACCGGACACCTTCAAGGCGTCGATCAAGAACTCGACCAAAATAACGAATCAATATGATCCAACCATGGAATAATAAGGGGAATGATATAATACATCTAAATAATCATCCATCCATCACAATCATAAGTTAAATCGGATTAAACGAATGAAAACAACCAAAATACCCAAATTCCCCAAAACTAGATTTCTAGAGAATCTGACGTGATTTGCTCGATCAAGGGATGTTATAGGATGGATGATTGATGATATTAACTCCAAGACTTCATGGATTGATTGTCCAACAACATCTCTCCATGATCAACATATCTCCAGACGTGGAAGAGGAAGAATGAAGTGGGAATATGGGTGAAAAACCCGACTGCAGGGCGTTAAATAGGCTGCCTGCCGGCAGGGTTACGTACGTAACCGGCTAAGGGCTTACGCACGTAACCGAGTCACTTCCCCAAATCTGCCGGCTCGTTACGTACGTTACCTGCCAGGGCCTTACGTACGTAACCGGCCTTACGTACGTAACTGCCGATCACTACCGTCCATAACTCGGCCAGTGCCGGCCTGGGCCTAGACTGCCCGGCCATGACTCGGTCGGGGCCAACTCCGACGGCCCGAATGACCCCGAAACCCGAACCTGAATACGAATCGAAGATACGGTTACGAAATACTCGCATAGACGAATTCGAGCACTAATAGAACACACGATTCCGACCACCTGAAGGCTCAAAATTCGACAACGGAAAGTAATTACCCCAAACTTTGGGAAATTACGAAAATGGCCCAAAATGCCCGAAAATCACGATACGTGATCGAATAACCAAACCGAAGTTCACAACACGTCTAACAAAGTTAAACGGACTTATGGGAAACTCGAAACAGCAGTTTCGGACGAGATTCGTAAGAATCGAACTCAAGTGCGGAAAAACCGCTTAATAACACGGAACTCAACAAAACGATACCGAAACGTACTCGGATGTCAAAAATTGCAGAATTAATCGTTCTCGGAATGGCGAAACGGTCATGAGTGAGTCGTCAAAACGAACTTCCGCAAAAAAAGAAATTACCGGAAATCGAAATTACGGGTATTACACACTACCCTCCTTAAAAGAAGTTTCGTCCCGAAACTTAAAACAAGTAGGGAGAAGCAATATCCCGCCAGGAAAACTCAACGAGATACACAATAAACGCGTAACTTACGCCCATCGGCGAAATGTTACAAGCAACGCAAAGGAATATACGGCGTGAAAACACGCTCCACGACGACTAACACAACGCCACCGGTAGAGACATAATAAAATTAGCAAGTGACAAGCGTCATCAAACAGATAGTACAATCAAGTCGATTATCCGAACAATCGCAAAACACAACGAACGAAAATCAATGCGATTGACCAACCCAACAGTTCATCAATCAAAATGCGAGCCTGACGCTGAACCAATACGGAATTCCACCGTCCAAGGGTTGGAAGATCGAAACGAGACTAATTTCCCGAACTTAAGGGAATTACGAAGGAGTCTGAACGTTCAACAATCACGAAACGAGATCAACAAAAACCGAACAATCAAACGATCGAACACAATGATCGAGACAACAAAAATCGAACAATCATATTCGAATCACGAAGAACAATAAAATTCAAACAACAACTCCAAGGTTCACATCTCGACTCGAGACAATATATGATCCGGTGAAAACAACAGGATGTGCATTCACATGAGATCCACAGGAAAGGGAATAGCAATTGAAAAGTCACAATGATAAACGAGTTATTCCGAAACAATACCACACTCGTTCGATCAACAAAAGCAAGGGGCAGGACAAGATCAGAAAATATAAACGAACATAAACGAGTCGATAGAGTCGAAAATACAGAATTTCAAAATCCGATCCACTTCGAATAAAAGAACTAGTAGAACCAAAAGATGTTACTTCCGAACAAGGTTCACAAAAATCGAACCGGACTCGGAAAAGTCACAGCGATAACCAGATCGACCCAAAACAAGATCACAGCTCGTTCGAACGATGAAACCGAAATACAGAACAAGTTCAGAAAATATCAACGAACACGAGCGAGTCGGTAGACTTGAGAAAGAGAAAATGCAGAAGCCAAAAATAATACGGGTATTATATTCGACCTCTTCTAAAAGAAGTGTCATCCCCGAAACTCACAACAACGAAATCAAGGTGACGACACAACAAGCAACCGACAGAAACATCCTTCGAAGGCCTCTCAAAGCCGATTCGATAATCTGTCTTTGAAGCGCGAACTCCGAAAGTCTCGGTAGCCAATTCGCAAAACTGAATTCGGTGTCCCACGAGTCCGCACTTGAAACGCGTTACTGACGAGAAGGACAATTTACACGTGCATGCCCCGGCACATCACGGTTGAAACGCCTCGGCTTGGCATACCGAAAATACAAATGCTAGATACAATGGGGCATAACGTCGCAAAACAACATAGCGGAGATGCCAACTCAGCACAACAAAGAATCATAACACATATCATATACAACGATTACCATCGTAAAGTGATACACACACAAACACTACAGCAACGACGGTATCGTTCGGCGACCTCAACGGCCCGAACAATAACCAGCACATAATTACAAACATCATGAAACAATCACACATGTACAAAAACGTACAAACCCAAGCTTTAACAGCTCACACAGGTGCGATAACACGCAAGCCACCACGAAATGACAACATTAAAGATCGTCATCACACCTCCCACAAAGGGCTAACAAAACATATGCGTGGCGAACGACTCAACGTTCACACCACCAATTCAATCACAATTCGGAGGGCTAACACCCTAACAACAATACCAACATCATACACACTTTGTCTGACCACAAGCAGGAAATGATGGGTTTTAAAAACGAAAACCACCTTTTGAAAACAGTGTGGAAACACCAGTTGATCTTGAGTATCATTTTACAAAAAGTAGTACAAACACCATTATCGAGACTTTGAAAATCATCTTGCGTTTGAACAAACATGAGGACACCTTTCTTTTAGTGAAAAACTTTCAAAAATATTCGACCCTCAGGTCTAAGCAAAGCATTTCCAAAATTACTGGAAAGAAAAAAAAATATATTTTGGTCCTCAAGGTAGAAGAATTTTGAAACAGATAGTTGCGCTAGTAGGCGCCTTGAAAATACAATCCATTTAAAAGTACGTCTCGAATTTTATTTTCTAAGATACTCAAGGTTTTCAAAGATAATTCAATGGGATAGAATGCCCAAAAATTTCAGGTAATTACACGGAATATTATATCGCCGTGGGTCCCGCGCCGGAACCCACCAGGATAAAACCATTTACAAAAACGCCAAAAATGTTGATGACGGTAATATTTCAAAAACTTACAAAAGCCATTTACAAAGTACTAAATATCGTCGTAAGAATTTCGCCAAAACGATCAAGGCCATAATGCCAAAAACTCGGTTAAGGGAATTGATTTTCGAAATAAAACTCAGTCGGTAAAATACCGAAAGTCATTACAAAAGAACTCACGCAGTGGATAAAAGAAATACAGTTCAACATGCACAATCCAGCAACACTACTCCTCATATGAACGAAATATGAGAGTCAAATAACCAAATATCACGAAATCAAAATCCATAAGAGGATTCCGTCACTTAACAAATAATCATAAAAATAGCTCGTGTCACACGAGGCACAACACAAAGAAGGGAGACTTACATCCACAGGTCGCACGAAGATGATGATCGCCCACGATACTAATCACGACCAACAAACTCAGATGACGCGTCGCGACACGACTCAGTCAGACAAAATCTGACGAGACAAAACTCATCAGACCCTACTTGAACCGACAGCCTAGGTTTCCACAACCTAAGCTCCGATACCATTTATGTAACACCCCCAATCCGCTCAGGGATATTACACGCCGTAGAACCTTTCTTCAAGGTTCTACCAGGCTGGTAACAAAACCGAACAACTCAACAACGCCTTTAAGGCTAAAATGACTCAGTAGACCGATTTGGTCTTTCAGTAAATACATACAACTCAATTACAATACATGCCCACGCATGGGGTCGAATACAGCACACTCCCGTACAATAGGAAAGAAAATTTCAACGGAAATAAAATACAACTAAACCAATGACATCATACGGATCCTCGTGTGATTAGTATCGTTAATCTTTCATCATCCTTCGTGCCGACCCTGTGTTATGCTCCCAAACCTGAATGCAAAAACAGACATCCACCCCCCGAATACTCGGGGGTTAGCAAAACTCTACTGTTTTGCTAGTGCAAGTACAAGTGCAAAAATACGAGCCATACAATACAAGTTCCAAGAACAATAGTAATCAGGAATCCTAAAAGATTTAAACATAACGAAAATACTTCCCGAGGTAAGAGTTTAGGTAAAACATTCCAAAACTGAAAGATCACCAATCATGGGGAACGATTTATAAAACAGTTTAAAATGCCATCGGGAGTTTTAATAGAAAACAATTTAGGATTACCGAATCCTTCTCTTTCCAAAATCAACAGGGGTCACAGCCCAAAGGTTTTGTTTTCGCAAATAAAAAACCGATAACAATTCACAGGGCCAGAGCCCAACATCACGTGTCCTCGACGGACATAAAAATCAACAAAACATAATCGCGCACGCGCATCGCCTAGGACCGAGACGAAGCCACAAATCCCACTCGAGGACTCTAAGGACCCTCCCGAGCTGGCTAGCTAAACAAATCACACACATCTCACGGTTGGATCAATTGCTTGTTGCATCCTCGCCACATGATCACATGCCATGTGCCACCGTAGATTATCTTTGGCGCTCACGGTTGGATCAATCACTTGTTCCATTCTGGCCACATGATCGCATGCCATGTGCCACCGTAGTTTTTATTAGGCTCTCACGGTTGGACCAATCGCTTGTTGCATCCTGGCCACATGATCGTATGCCATGTGCCACCGTAGACCCCGCCCACATCCATACATTCACACACAGCACAATACAACACATATATTCAAATAATTCACCCAGAGGCATCAAACACTTAGCAAAACACCACGTCAAACCACAACGCACCGAAATGAAACCATATACGTCCACACGCAATATCAAGTGCAACATCAACACCAACATACCCATAGAATTCACATAGTCATTCACAAACCACACCATTCACAAAACACACGCGTTTTGAAAACAAGCCTTTAACAAGGTTAAACCGAATCTTTTGAAAGTTCAATTCAAACGACCAAACAACCACATTTAGACGATCACTAATTATCGTATCCATAAAACAAGAATTATATGGACAAGGTACTTGCCTCAAAATCGGCACGCAAGTATCCCGACGAACACAGCTCAACCGGAAAGCTTCGAAATGCCCGATGCCATCGAAAAGGAAGACGACGATGAACGGAAGGGTTCAACCTGGTTTCTTCACAAGGAACTCGACCCTAACAACATATAATTAATACATCAACGATCATACGAGAAAGAATAATCGTAGAACGTCTGAAAACCCCTCTGTGACATTCTACCAGACACCTTCAAGGCGTCGATCAAGAACTCGACCAAAACAACGAATCGATACGATCCAACCATGGAATAACAAGGGGAATGATATAATACATCTAAATAATCATCCATCCATCACAATCCTAAGTTAAATCGGATTAAACGGATGAAAACAGCCAAAATACCCAAATTCCCCAAAACTAGATTTCTAGAGAATCTGACCTGATTCTCTCGATCAAGGGATGTTATAGGATGGATGATTGATGATATTAACTCCAAGACTTCATGGATTGATTGTCCAACAACATCTCTCCATGATCAACATGTCTCCAGACGCGGAAGAAGAAGAATAAAGTGAGAAAATGGGTGAAAAACCCAACTGCAGAGCCTTAAATAGGCTGCCTGCCGGCAGGGTTACGTACATAACCGGCCAAGCGCTTACGTACAGTAGAAACTCTAGACAACCAAAATTTATTAATTAAAAGAGTTATTAATTAATCGACAAATTAATAATTATTAATTTATATATTAATTAATATTTTATTAATTTATAATGAAATACTTAATTTACAAACAACTTTCAAACTTTCACTTAATTATTGTACAATGCATGTACATATCAAATGAAGGGTCCAATTTAAAATAACCCTTCAATCTCTCATCTTATTATGCGTCCTGTGATGAATATATCAGTGTATATTTTTTCTATAAATACAAAATCAAAATATGCGAACATTAAAGCGGCCATCATATTGAATAATTTATTGCTGAGCCTATATGAGAATACAACACTAGAAGTTCTTACGGTGATAAGAAAAATTAGAGATGCGATTTAAGATGAAATTGATTCCAACAAAAAAGAAATACAATTGAGTAATTTTTTAAGAAACCTTCATAAATTATTCCTATAATATGTACAATATATAAGGAATTATTAATTTATATTTTATACGGGACCTATAGAAATTATCAAAAATGTATTATCTTATAATTTTAGCAAATTATTAATTTAGCACCCTATCCCTGAGTCGGGACCGGCCAAAACTATTATCTTAGAGAGTTTATTAAATAATCGAGTATTAAATTATCGAGTTTCTCATCATGTAACCGAGTCATCGCCCCAATCTGTAGGCCGTTCGTCGTTACCTGCCAGGGCCTTACGTATGTAACCGGCCTTACGTACGTAACTGCCGATCACTACCGGCCGTAACTCGGCCAGTGCCGGCCTGGGCCCAGACTGCTCGGCCATGACTCGGTCGGGGCCAACTCCGACGGCCCGAACGACCCCGAAACTCGAACCTGAATACGAATCAAAGATACGGTTACGAAGTACTCGCAAAGAAGAATTCGAGCACTAAGAGAACACACGATTCCGACCACCCGAAGGCTCAAAATTCGACAACGGAAAGTAATTACCCCAAACTTTGAGAAATTACGAAAATAGCCCAAAACGCCCGAAAATCACGATACGTGATCGAATAACCAAACCGAAGTTCACAACACGTCTAACAAAGTTAAACGAACTTACGGGAAACTCGAAACAGCAGTTTCGGACGAGATTCGCAAGAATCGAACTCAAGTGCGGAAAAACCGCTTAAGAATGCGGAACTCAACAAAACGATACCGAAACGAACTCGGATGTCAAAAAGTGCAGAATTAATCGTTCTCGGAATGACGAAATGGTCATGAGAGAGTCGTCAAAACAGACTTTCGCCAAAAAAGAAATTACCGAAAATCGAAATTACGGGTATTACAACGAAATCCCGTTGTGTCTTCCTCATGGGAATTTATTTCGTGGTTTGCTGCCCTCATATCATCTAACAACTCATTGAGGTCACTACACTCAGGAAAATAATCAGATTCCAATATATCATTATCGAGATTACCTGTATCATTCTCAGTGTTCTGCTCTATAGGCGGTTTTTCACCATGATAAATCCAGTTTATGTATGTCTTGCGAAAACCATTCGTACACAAGTCACATTCAACTTCTTATGGGTTTTTATAGAATGTGTTATTGCAAACATTGCAAGGACATTTCAGCATTTTATCAGGCCTCTTGTTATTTTGGTTTGCAAAGTTCATGAAAGACTTGACACCATTAACATATGATGATGAAAGTTTTTTATCATTAATCCAACTTTTATCCATAATTGTGTACCTAGACATTAAGATATATTAGATAAATAAATCAATGAAAATGTGCTTTGACTGTGTAACTCACAGAGTGCTTTTTATTAGGGGTGTTCATAACCGGGTACCCGGTTTTTCGGGTACCGGAATTTACGGGTACCCGGTTATGCGGGTAATGAAAAATTCGGCCTGTGACCCAACCCGAAAAGTCGGGTACCCGAAAAAACGGGTACCCTATTTTTTCGGGTCGGGTCATAGGGTACCCTGCCCAAAATTTAATACAACTAATTTTAAATTTTTATAAATAATTTGTAATTTTAATATAAATTTATTTTAGAATTTATTATATAAACTAATTCCCCGAGTACTAAATACATTATAAATATTTTTCGTACAATAAGTAAATTTCAAAACTAACTAAATTTTTTTATATATATCATTTTTATTATATAATTATGCTTAATTCAATATTCAATTATATATATGAAAGAATATATTATTTTTTATTTAAAGATTTTATCTTCTTGTAAATTTCCAAACTAGTGAGAATAAAAACTATTACTGAAAATACATGAATTCTCATATTAAATATAATTCATATTATTTGAAAGATAAAATTTCATATAATTACAAATTAAATAATTAAATTTATAAAAAAATAACCATTAAAAAATAATCGGGTTTTCGGGAACCCGAATTTACACAACAAGTCGGCCCATGACCCGGCCCGATTATATGACTTTTTCCGGGTCGGGTACCCGGCCCGAAAAAAATTTAAAAATTTTAAAAATACCCGGAATATTTAGTTCGGGTCATCGGGTAGTTGGGTCGGGTAGTTCGGGTCGGGTATTTTTGAACACCCATACTTTCTATGACAGCAAGTAAAGGAGAGTAAAACGCAGAGACAAACATCAATTTCAATGCCGAGAAGAAAGTAGTACTTGGAAAGAAGGAAACATGTAAGAACCTAAAACTCAAATTAGACATGTAATATGAGTTCTTATATGATTTTTCCATCAGCTTGTGTGCACGAATTGAAAAATCCTAATTTCAAAATCAAAGAAAGACAACACAAAGCACATAGACGAAACACAATTCTATAAACATATTCGTTCAACCCTGTTTTATGATCAACCAATACAAGTTCTTCTTCAGGCGAAACAAAAAGTATACAATTATAACTCGAGAATAGTAATCGACAGGCAAAAAGCACACTTTTTAATTTTAAAATACAGTGGAAAGGGGAGCAAAGCAAATAGGAAGACAAGAAATCAAGAGCTAACCTGTGAGAGTCTCCGAGATTAGTATGTCGTCTTGATTGATCGCTACTAGCAGAGGCGGAGAGACGGTCAACTGAGTAGTGGAGGCGTGAGATTCTACAATAAAATAACGGTTTGTGTTGTACTCTTTGTTTTACTGAGTCTTTGTTTTTTGATAAAAAGAAAGCGGGAACCCTAATTATTTTCCCTCTATTTTACTTTTCCTTTTTATTTTGTTAGAGGAAAAATTTTATTGACTTTAGGTAGAAATATACATATTCCCATCCTAATAAAGTTTCATTAGAGTTTGACCATATATTTCTTTAAGTTATGTAACATCCCCAAAACCGTATGAGAATATTACACGCCGTAAACCCTTTCCGCAAGGATCTACCAGGCTAAATGTCCATAAACAACCAAATGCTTGCCCGGCCAGGGTCAAACAATATAATAATACAGACCGATATGGTCACTTACACGTGAATACACAGACCGATGAGGTCACACAACCCAATCGATAAAACTGACTTAAATAACATTACCCACACAGGGGTCAAAATACAATACTGATAAGATCAAATCAACTCGACAACACAACAAAAATCAAAATAACTCTCGACTCATGATTAGTATCGCGGCTCATCATCCTCTTGTGCTAATCTGTGTTGCTCCCCGAATGCATGTACCGGACGCAAAGCAGACATCCACCCCGATTACTCGGGGTTAGTAAAACTCCACTGTTTTACTAGTGCAAGTATCAAATCATACGAAATGTAACAAGCAATTAATAATCGTGATCAAATATAATAATCAAGTATCAAATAGTCCCGGGAGGTTTTCACAAGAGAAGATAAGCTATGAAGCATTCGAAAATAAGATTATCATCTCGAATTTTTAGAATTTCAAAACCTTAAGACCTCAAGTCCCGATTCACAAAACCTTTCGAAAAACTTAAGGGCCTTAACCCAAAACTTGTTTCATAATTCAACAGTTTACAATACGGGAAACATTTCCATAAATCTCGTGGGACTCGGCCCAACATTCTTTCTTAAAACTTTTCCTTTAAAAACTTTGATTTGAAAAGTATCATGCTCATGACACCGTGATCCACTGTCACGTGTCTCCGTAGGTTCAACAACCCGCACGGACTACATCACGCACAATTAAAAAAACATACTCACTACGCACACCGTGAACAACATACACGTGTCTCCGTAGGTTCAACAACCCACACGGACTATTAACCAAACATAACCAATTCCGACACCGTGATCCACTGTCACGTGTCTCCGTAGGCATAACAACCCGCACGGACTATATCAATCACAACAATCACACACACAGTCCTGACACCGTAGTCCACTGCCACGTGTCACCGTAAGCCCCGTCGAGCTCACCCGGTTGGACGCACTGTGTCCGAAACTCATGGTCCACTGCCATACGTTATCGTAGGCCTCGTCAGACCAGCACGATTGGACCTCAGTACCTCACTAAGTTCTGATCCCGTAGTCCACTGCCACGAATCCTCGTAGGTCCCGTCGAACCAACACGAGTGAACTTAGCGGTCACACACATATTCACATTCACATTACATACAACAATGAGTACAATTAATCAATCACCTTGATCACCACAAAATCGTACATTGCACGCACATAACACAACCTCGACACTCGCAACAACTATCATCAATCAACGACATTTAACCAACATAACACACATTCGGTACACAATACATTGTACAACCAAGTGTACAACCATCCCATATGTACGTCGCATTCCTGCACAAATGGCACAACGCCTAACACGTATACTGATATAACACTATTATCACAAAGCCTTCAAATTGCGGAAACACAACCAACTCAAACGGAACATATTTACGAAGGCAAGCAAAGTCATCATACATCTCATACGTAATTACTAGTCGCAAGATACAAGTCGTATAGTAAGATACTTGCCTTAATAACCGCTACCGAACGCTCCGAAGAACACGGTTCGACCGGGAAGCTCGAACCCCAAAGAAGGCAACGAACGGAAGGGTTTCGACTCGAGTTATTCACAAGAATTCGACCCTAACAACATATAATTAATAAATCATCGATCATACGAGGAAGAATAATCGTAGAACGCCCGAAAACCCCTCTATGACATTTTATCGGACACCTTTAAGGCGTCGATCAAGAACTCGACCAAAACAACGAATCGATACGATCCAACCATGGAATAACAAGGGAAATGATATAATACATCTAAATAATCATCAATCCATCATAATCCTAAGTTAAATCGGATTAAACGGATGAAAACAACCAAAACACCAAAATTCCCAAAAACTAGATTTCTAGGAAATCTGACCTGATTCGGTAGATCGGAGGATGTTATAGGATGGATGATTGATGATATGAAACTCAAAACTTCATGGATTAATTGTATAACAACATCCTTCCATGATTCCAACACCTCCAGCCGCGGAAGAGAAGGAAAATCGAGTGAAATGGTCAAGAAAACGCCGCCAGCCTTAAATAGGCCGACTCGCCCGTGCCGATCGGCACGGTCGTGTCGCATGGTGGCCGACAGGACTCGGACCGTGTCCTGCTTGACACGGTCGCGGCGGAGGGCCTTCCGATAGTGACCCGTCCGACGGCGACTCGGCATGACTCGGCCGTGTCTGGAACACGGTCGGGCGTGTCAGCGATCGGATCCGCTTATCCGGAAGAGTTCGACTCGGCCGTGCCCGACGACACGGTCGGGTCCCGAGGCGAGACTTCGGCATTTCGGACGAGTGCACGGCACGGGCCGTGTCGGACGACACGGCCGAAGTTCGTTCGGCGGTGATCGCCAATAACCAAAAAATGCGGTTGAGCTAAAACGACCATAACTCTCTCGTCCGGACTCCGATTGACTCACCGTTCGAACCATTGGAAAGCTAACTCGATGCTATAAAATATTGCAAAGATTTAAAATTTTTGGAGTTACCAAAAATTAATGGTGATCTAACAAAGTCGAACTCATATGAGGAAAGTTGAAACAATGAACAATAACGATACACAACTCGAAGTTTTTCCGAACGGTGAACACGGTGAATGAATATGATTGATGAATGATTATAAATGAGTGAAAATCCACTGAGTGACAATCACCGAATGAAATTACTGAATGATAATGACTGAATTACAACCGGGTATTACATCGAAATGACGAAACGGTCATGAGCGAGTCGTCAAAACGGATTCCGGCCGAAAAAGAAATTTACCGAAAATCGAAAATTGCGGATATTACATTCTACCCTCCTTAAAAGAAGTTTCGTCCCGAAACTTAAAACAAGTAGGGGAAAGAAATATTCCGCCAGGAAAAACTCAATAAGATACACAAGAATGCGTAACTAACGCCCAACGGCGAAATGTTACAAACAACGCAAAGGAATATACGGCGTGAAAACACGCTCCACGGCGACCAACACAATGTCGCCGTTAGGGATATAATAAAACCAACAAATGACAAGCGTTATCAAACGGATAATATAGCTAAGTCAATTATCCGACAATCACAAAACACAACGAACGAAAATCAATATGATTGACCATCCCAACGGTACATCAATCAAAACGCGAGCCAAACGCTGAACAAATACGGAATTCCACCGCCCAAGGGTTAGAAGATCGAAAACGAGACTAATTTCCCGAACTTAAGGAAGTTAAGAAGGAGTCTGAATGCTCAACAATCACGAAACGAGATCAACAAAAACCGAACAATCAACGATCGAACCACAACAGTCGAGACAACAAAAATCGAACGATCATGTTCAAATCACGAAGAACAATAAAATTCAAACAACAACTTCTCGTCTCGGCTCGAGACAATATATGATCCGGTGAAAACAACAAGATGTGATTCACATAAGATCGACAGGAAAGGGAATAGCAATTGAAAAGTCACAACGACAAACGAGTAATTTCAAAACACCACACTCGTTCGATCAATAAAAGAAAGGGATAGGGCAAGCTCAGAAAATGTTAACGAACAAAAACGAGTCGACAGAGTCGAAAATATAGAAGTTCCAAATCCGATCCACTTCGAATAAGAGAACTAGCAAAACCAAATGATGTCACTTCCGAACAAGGTTCACAAGAATCGAACCGAACTCGAAAAAGTCACAGCGATAACCAGATTGACCCAAACCAAGATCACAGATCGTTCGAACGACGAAACCGAAATACAGAACAAGTTCAGAAAGTATCAACGAACACGAGCGAGTCGATAGACTTGAGAAAGAGGAAATGTAGAAGCCAAAAATAATACGGGTATTATATTCGACCTCATATAAAAGAAATGTTGTCCCCGCAGCTCACAAAAACGGAAACAAGTTAACCACACAAAAAGCAACCGACAGAAAAATCTCCATTGGGCCTCTCAGAGCCGATCCTGATAACTGTGTTGAAGCGCGAACTCCGAAAGTCTCGGTAGCCAATTCGCAAAACTGAATTCGGTGTCCCTCGAGTCCGCACTTGAAATGTGTTACCGACGAGAGGGACAATTTACACGTGCATGCCCCAGCACACCACGGTTGAAACGTCTCGGCTCGGCATACCGAGAATACAAAATGCTAGGTATAATGGGGCATAACGTCGCAAAACAACATAGTAGAGATGCCAACTCAGTACAACAAAGAATCATAACACATATTATATACAACGATTTCCATCGTAAAGTAATACACACACAAACAATACAGCAACGACGGTATCGTTCGGCAACCTTAACGGCCTGAACAATAACCAGCACATAATTACAAACATCATGAAACCATCACACATGTACACAAACGTACAAACCCAAGCTTTAACAGCTCACACAGGTGCGATAACACGCAAGTCACCACGAAATGACAACATTAAAGATTGTCATCACACCTCCCACAAAGGGACAACAAAAACATATGCGTGGCGAACGACTCAACGTTCACACCACCAATTTAATCACAATTCGGAGGGCTAACACCCTAACGACAATACCAACATCATACACACCTTCTCCGACCACAAGCAGGAAATGATGGGTTTTAAAACGAAAACCACCTTTTGAAGACAGTTTGGAAATACCAGTTGGTCTTGAGTATCATTTTACAAAAAGTTGAACAAACATCATTTTCGAGACTTTGAAATCATCTTGCGTTTGAACAACTGTATTTGAGAATATCTCGAAATGTTTTTGGTCCTCAACTGGAAAATTTTTGAAATGTATTGCGGCGTTAGAAAGCACCTTAAAAACACCGCAAGAAAATAATTCGTTTTAAAAGTACGTCTCGAATTTGAATTTTCTAAGATACTCAAGGTTTTCAAAGATAATTTAATGGGCTAGAATGCCCAAAAACTTCAGGTAATTACGCAAAACATTATAGCGCCATGGGTCCCGTGCCGGAACTCACCAGGCTAAAAACCATTTACAACGTTAAAAAGGCCGATGACGGTAATATTTCAAAAACTCACAAAAGCCATTTACAAAATACTAAGTACCGTCACAAGAATTTTGCCAAAACGTTCAAGGCCATAACGCCAAAAACTCGGTTAAAGGAATCGGTTTTCGAAATCAAGCTCAATTGGCAAAAGGCCGAAAGCCATTTGAAAGAACTCACGCAGCGGAAAAAAACATTTTACAGCCAAGATACACAATCCAGCAACACTACTCCTCATATGAACGAAATATGAGAGTCAAATAACCACATATCAAGAATTCAAAATCAATTAGAGGATTCCGCCACTAATCAAATAATCATAAAAATAGCTCGTGTCACACGAGGCACAACACAAAGAAGGGAAACTTACAGCCACAGGTCGCACGGGGGTGACGGTCGCCCACGATACTAATATCATCCGCCAACATATCCAACGCGTTGTGACTACGCACAACTCAACTTGTCACCTGACGACTCGAACGACAAGACAACACATTACTCGACAAATCACGACTCGACTCGACCCAACAGCCTAGGTTTCCGCAACCTAAGCTCCGATACCATAAATGTAACATCCCCAAAACCGTATGGGAATATTACACGCCGTAAACCCTTTCCGCAAGGATCTACCAGGCTAAACGTCCATAAACAACCAAATGCTTGCCCGGCCAGGGTCAAACAATATAATAATACAGACCGATATGGTCACTTACACGTGAATACACAGACCGATGAGGTCACACAACCCAATCGATAAAACTAACTTAAATAACATTACCCACACAGGGGTCGAAATACAATACAGCGGAAGACTGAAATCAACTCTGACAACACAACAAAAATCAAAATAACTCTCGACTCATGATTAGTATCGCAGCTCATCATCCTCTTGTGCTAATCATGTGACTTCTCCCCTGAATCTGCATGTACCTGGACGCAAAACAGACATCCACCCCCCGATTACTCGGGGGTTAGTAAAACTCCACTGTTTTACTAGTGCAAGTATCAAATCATACGAAATGTAACAAGCAATTAATAATCGTGATCAAATATAATAATCAAGTATCAAATATTCCCGGGAGGTTTTCACAAGAGAAGATAAGCTATGAAGCATTCGAAAATAAGATTATCATCTCGGGAATTTTTAGAATTTCAAAACCTTAAGACCTCAAGTCCTGATTCACAAAACCTTTCGAAAAACTTAAGGGCCTTAACCCAAAACTTGTTTCATAATTCAACAGTTTACAATACGGGAAACATTTCCATAAATCTCGTGGGACTCGGCCCAACATTCTTTCTTAAAACTTTTCCTTTAAAAACTTTGATTTGAAAACTATCATGCTCATGACACCGTGATCCACTGTCACGTGTCTCCGTAGGTTCAACAACCCGCACGGACTACATCACGCACAATTAAACAAACATAATCAATTCCGACACCGTGATCCACATCACGTGTCTCCGTAGGTTCAACAACCCACACGGACTATTAACCAAACATAACCAATTCCGACACCGTGATCCACATCACGTGTCTCCGTAGGCATAACAACCCGCACGGACTATATCAATCACAACAATCACACACACAGTCGACACCGTAGTCCACCGCCACGTGTCACCGTAAGCCCGTCGAGCTCACCGGTTGGGCCGCGTGTCCGAAACTCATGGTCCACGCCATACGTTATCGTAGGCCTCGTCCGGACCGGCACGATTGGACCTCAGTACCTCACTAAGTTCTGATCCCGTAGTCCACTGCCACGAATCCTCGTAGGTCCCGTCGAACCAACACGAGTGAACTTAGCGGTCACACACATATTCACATTCACATTACATACAACAATGAGTACAATTAATCAATCACCTTGATCACCACAAAATCGTACATTGCACGCACATAACACAACCTCGACACTCGCAACAACTATCATCAATCAACGACATTTAACCAACATAACACACATTCGGTACACAATACATTGTACAACCAAGTGTACAACCATCCCATATGCGTCGCATTCTGCACAAATGGCACAACGCCTAACACGTATACTGATATAACACTATTATCACAAAGCCTTCAAATTGCGGAAACACAACCAACTCAAACGGAACATATTTACGAAGGCAAGCAAAGTCATCATACATCTCATACGTAATTACTAGTCGCAAGATACAAGTCGTATAGTAAGATACTTGCCTTAATAACCGCTACCGAACGCTCCGAAGAACACGGTTCGACCGGGAAGCTCGAACCCCAAAGAAGGCAACGAACGGAAGGGTTTCGACTCGAGTTCTTCACAAGAATTCGACCCTAACAACATATAATCAATAAATCATCGATCATACGAGGAAGAATAATCGTAGAACGCCCGAAAACCCCTCTATGACATTTTATCGGACACCTTTAAGGCGTCGATCAAGAACTCGACCAAAACAACAAATCGATACGATCCAACCATGTAATAACAGGGGAAATGATATAATACATCTAAATAATCATCAATCCATCATAATCCTAAGTTAAATCGGATTAAACGGATGAAAACAACCAAAACACCAAAATTCCCCAAAACTAGATTTCTAGGAAATCTGACCTGATTCGGTAGATCGGAGGATGTTATAGGATGGATGATTGATGATATGAAACTCAAAACTTCATGGATTAATTGTATAACAACATCCTTCCATGATTCCAACACCTCCAGCCGCGGAAGAGAAGGAAAACCGAGTGAAATGGCTGAAGAAAAACGCTGCCAGGCCTTAAATAGGCCGACTCTGGCCCGTGCCGATCGGCACGGTCGTGTCGCACAGCTGGCCGACAGGGACTCGACCGTGTCCTGCTTGACACGGTCGCGGCGCGGAGGGCCTTCCGATAGTGACCCGTCCGACAACGACTCGGCTTGACTCGACCGTGTCCTGGAACACGGTCGGGCGTGTCGGCAGTCGGATCTGGCTTATCCGGAAGAGTTCGACTCGGCCGTGCCAGACGACACGGTCGGGTCCTGAGGCAGAGACTTCGGCATTTCCGGACGAGTACGGCACGGGCCGTGTCGGACGACACGGCCGAGTTCGTTCGGCAGTGATCGGCTAATAACTGAAAAATGAGCGGTTGAGCTAAAACGACCATAACTCTCTCGTCCGGACTCCGATTGACTCACCGTTCGAACCATTGGAAAGCTAACTCGATGCTCTAAAATATTGCAAAGATTTAAAATTTTTGGAGTTACCAAAAATTAATGGTGATCTAACAAAGTCGAACTCATATGAGGAAAGTTGAAACAATGAACAATAACGATACACAACTCGAAGTTTTTCCGAACGGTGAACACGGTGAATGAATATGATTGATGAATGATTATAAATGAGTGAAAATCCACTGAGTGACAATCACCGAATGAAATTACTGAATGATAATGACTGAATTACAATCGGGTATTACATCGAAATGACGAAACGGTCATGAGCGAGTCGTCAAAACGGATTCCGGCCGAAAAAGAAATTTACCGAAAATCGAAAATTGCGGATATTACAAGTTATATTTAAAAATTTTCTCACAAAGTTTTTCTATAGATACGGTCTCTAGTTATTCGATAAATTATATAGAAACGAACCTATCATTTAGTAAATTATTGATGTTGTTAATCAAAATATCTATATTGTCAACAAAATGCATTTAAATGATAAGACATTAACGTAACAATATACATGTTTTGATTGAATTGATAATTGATTTGAAAATATAGTCCGTCTCTATATAAGTTATCTATAAATTGTTCCTCAAGAGACTTACTTTTATTTTCATCATCTATATACGAACCATGTATGTTTTAATTAGAGAGACGGGCATGCTATCTTTGAGTTAACAAGTTTTTCATCATTCATTGATTCATTCTCCACTGTTTCTCTTAGGCTCGATACCGATTCACCTGAATTGAACTTAATTAATCTAGCTGAATTATAAATTTTCAACTATAAGCAACTTTGAAATTAACTTAAATAATTTGAACTTAACTTAATAGAACTGAATTTAAGGTGAAATGAACAGAGCCCAACTTAATACTAAAGTTAATATTTTTAAAATACGTAAAATATGTAAATACGTCGTATTTTTAATATTTTTAATATTAATATTAATTTTTAAAATTTTTAATATTAATATTTAATATTATTAATATTATTTATACGTAAAATTTCTCAATAATTAATATTTTTAAAATACGTAAAATACGTAAATACGTAATATTTCTAATATAAATATTAATATTTTTAATATGATTTATACGTAAATTTCTAAATAATAATATTTTTAAAATACGTAAAATATGTAAGTACGTAACAAAGTATGCATGTGTTCTGTTGACGAGCACAATGTTTGTCACAAAATGTTATCCTCGGTGACAATGCTCTATTTGTCATTCAATCAACATAACATGACAAAAATAAAAGTCGTCACCGAAACAGTATTGTCACTAAGTAACTATTGTCACCGAACTTAACAAGTGTGACAAAATCAATTTTTGTCACCAGAATCAATGATAGGTGACAAGTAAAGATACATCACCAGTAAAATCTTACTGACAAACTGATTCCGTCACCAGAAACAATGTACAGTGACGAGTTTACATTTGTCACAAGCAAACTTTTACTCACAAAATCGTCTTTTCACTAAACCTAAAGAAATCCATCACCAAAGAAATAGCGCCAAAAGTTGACCTCCCGCGCGGTACTTCAGTGACAAAAAATGTATTCTGTCACAAGAAGTTAAGGTTACCCCGACGATAATGAATTTTGTCACTGGATAGTAAGAGTACCGTGACTACATTAGTTTTCGTCACCAGAAGATTATTTCTGGTGACAATGTTCTTTATTCGTCATTAAAGCTCGTCACCAAAAAAATGATTTTTTTTGTAGGTGTATAATTGGGTCTGATAAATGAAAACTTTTCGGGTATACCATCAGGTCATAATTCTGAGTAGTCTGGGTTAAGGAATTTTTGTGTCATAGTATCACCTCGAAATGAAATCCAGGAAAATTACAGTAAGTACCTAATATGTATAAGTATCTATGATAATTATTTGAGCACCTCAGTAAGTATATAATTATGGTTTTAACTTCATAAACAAAGGGGCCTGAACGTGATAAAATCTGAATTATAAAATAAGCTAAGAGTTTGGTTTAACCTATCTTGTTTTGCTCCTAATTCATTTGTGTTGTTGCCCGAAATATTTATCCGAAGATGAAATACTGCTGGAATGGACGGACAACAAACAAGGTTGCGGGAGCACTTCCGAGGGGGTGTGGATAACACTAGATTTGCTGGGTTTGTTAGGCCCGGGCTTGAATGCTCTCGCGAGATGTTATTACTACAAATATTCGTGGATACAAGTATTAATGTGAGAATCTAGGTACAATGAGTGTAAAAAAGATCCTGTTATCCAGCTCTTGAGCGAAGCTTCGGTGTTCTTGCTCTCGGCCGATCGTCTTCTGTGTGAGAGAGGCTGAGAGAGAAGAAGAAACCGAGAGATAGATGTTGCCAAGAGTAACATTGCCAAGTTGTGTGCTGAAATCGCGTGGATGCTGAAGTTCAGAGAGTAGAAATTCGGCCCCTTGGACAAGTGCACGCAGCCTTCTATTTATAGGGGCTAAGATGCCTTGTTCCCTGGCGGGCGATCGCCTTCCGACCAATATAATAATGGGGCGATCGTCTTTAAGTCACATGGGCTGTCTTCCTAAAGTCCAAGGCTGCTGCTGGCAGCCAGCTGTGCGGTCCAATGAGGAGCCAGCACGCGTCCGGAGTCACTGTCACAGGCGGTCCCACTGACACCTTTCGGCGGGCCTCTCGGCTGGTGGAAAGATGCTGACAGGCTGTGGTCAATGATCCATGAAATGCGGATCTTGTCTCGGCGCTGCACGTGGGCTCTGTCCTAGGCTTCGGCCTTTGCCGACTGGATGACCATCGGCTTCGATTGGCATGAGGCGATCGTCAATGGTCGGTCACCAGGGGTCGGCATCGGTCGGTCACCAAGGGTCGATCGGCAAGTGCCGAGAGATGATCGTCTTAGATGTCGATCGCTCGGCACCAGAACTTGTCCTGGGACCTTCGGTCGGCCGATCTGTCTTGGTTGCGGGGCTAAGGCTAGGTCGCCTGGTCTCTGATCGGCAGTTCGGCCTCGGCTGCTCGGCTATAGCTAGGTCGCCCGATCTCTGAGGCGATCGCCGGTCGGAGAGTATAATTCTCGACACAACAATTTGAAACACCAATCCAAGATACTTTCAAACCTATGTTACGAATACTTACTATTTCACATGTGAAGCCCTAAAACACATTAATGAATGAGCTAATATGTATTTAAAATCCGTTATGACTTTAATGAACGTATAAGTAATATATGATTATAATTCGTGTAGATTCAGTGAAGGGGGAGTGATACCTTTCCTTGTCTTCATTTCCCAATTACTTTCATTTCCTAAGGTACAGATATTCCGTCCTTTTTCAGTAAGGGTTTTCTCATGACTTGTTTTCCTGATGTTGTTATTTGATGCCATTGATCCATATTTGCATTGTTATTCGTTTGATTATTCCTTGATGCTATATTCATTTCCTATAGTAATCATCTTAGTTGGACAATTAGTAATTGTTCCTCATGATTATTATATACATCATTTGCCTATTTATGTCGCCCATATTTGTTTAACTAGTCATGGGGGTTCCATGACCTTGCCATTGATGCACCAATGGTATTGGGGAATTTTTTTTAAGGACTGTAACTTTAGGGGGTGGCAAAAGTAGGACTGTAACTTTTCGTGCTGGCAAAAGTAGGACTGTAACTTTTCGATCTGGCAAAAATAGGACCGTAACTTTTTAAAAGTAGCAAAAATAGGCATGTAACTTTTTAAAATAGCAATTTAAGGCCAAATCAAGTCCAGATTGCCCTCTTGCGGGCTCAAATTGCACATGTGGGAATTCTTATTAATATAAACATATTTTAAATTCTACGTCATTTTTTACTAATTTCCTTTTTTTAAAGTTAAATTCTTATTATAATTTTTTATGTTTTATGTTCTAAAAATAAAAAATTCAGAAAAATAATACTTTCATGGGAATTTTTCAGAAAAAAATTCAGAAAATAATATTTCAGAAAAAAACAAAAAAATTAAATTAAAAAAGAATTTGTATAATATATCACAAATTAATGGGTAATTTATAAATATGTCCCATTATAATAATATCATAATTATATATCTTATTATCAGTTTTTAATTTAAAGAGAGACCAATATAGCTTTGTTATATTAATTAAAAATGTTTAATTTTAAATTTAATGGTTATAATTTTTAAATTTAACCATTATAAATATTTTTTTCCTTAGAACAGGCCCACGAGGGGCAAAATTTAAAATTTAACCATTGAAATTTGTTTTTTTTAGAACATAAGAAAATTTATAATTAATACGGAGAAGTTTGTATAAAATTGAAACGAAATTATGCAAGTTGGAAAATAATTTTCTTCTATTAAATAAAATTTAAAATATAACTAATCAATATAATATGTAATATAATATAATATAATATAATATAATATAATATAATATAATATAATGATAATATATATATTATTTTAAAATAATAAAATAAATATACTTAACGGAATGACTAAAACGAGTTTATTTAGCTTTTTATGTTGTATTTTATATTTTAATTATTGCAAAAGATTACTTTTATGCACAGTAATTAAACAGGTGGAATGTCCAAAAAAGAACAAAATATGTGCAATTAAAAAAAACGACAAGATTAGTTGTCCAGAGACACATTTTTCATTATCATGTCAAAAAAATCTTTAAAAAAAATGACATGGAATTTAACTTTAAAAAAATAAAATTAGTAAAAAATAACGTAGAATTTAAAAGTATGTTTATATTAATAAAAATTCCCACATGCAATTTGAGCCCGCAAGAGGGCAATCTGGGCTTGATTTGGCCTTAAATTGTTATTTTAAAAAAGTTACAGGCCTATTTTTGCTACTTTTAAAAAGTTATGGTCCTACTTTTGCCAGAAAGTTACAGTCCTACTTTTGCCAAGCCCGAAAAGTTACAATCCTACTTTTGCCACCCCCTAAAGTTACGGTCCTTAAAAAACAATTTTCCCAATGGTATTGACACTATATGTGGAGGTGTGACTTTGTCCACGGCATTCCCATTTGTTTATATATTACAATATATAGCGCACTTGGCCCGTGTATATTGTATGTATGCTTAGTCTAGAACTTGGTATATGTATATCTGTTTTGCAGGGAGCGTATGGATAATGGATGCATCCTATGTACTTAGTTATGTTTAGAATTTGGTGAATGGACTTGTGTGTGTGCAATACACCCCATTTCACATTAGTACATGTGGAGAGCTAGACTCCTTTGTACGATTTGCTATTTGTTTGTTACTTGGGCATTTTTCTTTGTTTATGCTTGACATCCCTTTCATATTTTCCTTTGTTCAAGTTTTGACTCCTTCATCGTTTGTTCCATATTTCATTCGACATCTTGTTCAGCAGGTTCTCTTAGATTCATTTATTTATTCTTTCGTTTATGCTTATTACCTTTCATTATTTATATATGTTCACTGAGTGTTAGCTCAGCCGCATTTTATTTTCTCTGTGGTAGGTAATAAGCGGGATGCTGGGCATGAGTGATGAGAGTAGGAGCTAGAAGAGCTACCCATGTTTAGATTCCCATGGATTATTTTAAAACTTAGTATTTTGGAGTTTTATTTCATTTCAGACTTATGTTGTGGATTATTTCTTTCATTGAGACTTTGTCGAGATTATATTTTGGAAGTCGTCGTTTTACGTGACTTAGTATTTATTTTATTATTAAAGTCTTCCGCTTGCGTTAGTATGTTCTGATTTGCACCATAATGTTACATTTTGGCCCTTTTCGGGTTGGGGTGTTTCAAATAAAATAGTCATTTTTTTTCTTAATTTTTATGATTCTTACAAAAGTCTTAAGGAATATCGGAAATACCCTTAAAAAAATTGGTCACGTGATAGTCACGTGCAATTTTGTAACCCTTGTGACGGAGAAGATAACTGTAATATCCGCAATTTCGAATTTCGGTAATTTTCTTTTTTTGGTGTATTTCTCGATCGTAGTGACCCTCGTGTACCTTTCAGTGTGTCCTTCCCGTCAACTGTTGAACTGTATTCTCGTTATAGTTGTGCGGAACCGCCGTTTGCCGTGGATCCATTTCGTGTTATTGGTTCCCAAATATTAATTCCTATCGTTTTATTCTCTTTAGGATCATTTTCATCATTTTGGGACCCGAGAAAGGGCGTGGGCCGCGGCACAAGATGTGTGTGCCGCGGCACACAAATTTCTTCGATTGTTGGTCGGGCGAACAGACTGTGTGCCGCGGCACACCCATCCGGTGCCGCGGCACGATCTGCAGTCGATGCGCAGCACACCGTCGTACCGCGGCACACCGTGTGACATCTGCGACCAAAACCCGATCAGCAGGTGCCGCGGCACACGCAGTGCCGCGGCACACCGCGAAACACAGGAGTAAAATTTTGGCACATGCGGCACACTTGGTGTGCCGCGGCACACAAAGCGGTAATTGTGCAATCTCGTCCTTATTAGACGAGATCGGTCGTCTTCTCCTTCATTTCACCTGCGCGAGAGAGAGAGAGAGCTAAGGGGGGAAGAACTTCTCAAGCATTCTTCATTCGGGAGTCGATTTTCATCATCTTCCTTCGGTTTTGAGGCTCGGATAATCGATCTAACGCGTGTTCTACGGATCTTAGTTCTTGAATCTCCAAAGGTAATATTTCTAGAACCCTATTTTCGATTAATTTGGGGGTTTTGGGTTTTTCTTACGATTCGTTCCGTTTTGTTGGTGGATTCATGATGAATACGATTAATATTGTTAGTATCTTTAGTTTTCCTACGGATTCATGGATATTTTGTGGATTTTTACGGAATCGAGAGGGTTTGGTTGTGGTCCGCCCTCGTTGTTATTTTTGGTACGAATATACATGAATCATAGGCGGGTTTTCCGGGTGTATTCCATTTCCATAATCGTTTAGAAGTGGTTGTGATTGTCTTTATTCGAATCGTTAGGTTCATTTTCGTCGGTTCCTCGCGGTCGTGCTTGATTCTTCCGTTCCGTTCGTTGTCGTCTTCCTTTTCGTTAGCATCGGGCGTTCCGAAACTTCCCGGTTGAGCCGTATCCGTTCGTGGTTCCGTGCTCGTGGTATCGAGGCAAGTACCTTGCCCATACTTTTCTCGTTTTATGGATACGATGATCGGTGGTCGTCTTGATGTGTTTGTTTGGTTATTTGAAATGAAGTTTCAAAGGATTTCGGTTTGGCCTCGTTAAAGGCTTTCTTTCAAAACGAGTATGATTTGTGAACGGTGTTTTGAGAATTGATTATGATTTGGTTATTTTGAACGTTGAAGGATTTTATGATGATACTCCTATTGTTTAAGTTATGGAATTGTGTATTCCGTATTTAATCTTGTTGTGGTGTTTTGAAGAGTTTGATAATGGTGTCGAGTTAATGGCCATCTCTAGTGAGTATTCTTAATGAACTTACATTCTTAGCATATTAGTATTGCATGAGTAACGTGTGTGTGTGTATGCTCACTACGGGTTAGATCCGACGGGGTCTCGGTAGGGGTCCACGGAGGTGTGGATCGACGAGCTTTGCTTTTAACCACTACGGGTTAGATCCGACGGGGTCTCGGTAGGGGTCCACGGAGGTGTGGATCGACGGTTAATTGTGGTGAACTTTACAAATGTGATTTGATATTGGCATTTCCGGAAATGAGTGCTTTTGAACGGTTTTCATGATTGCATGCATTGACTAAGTGTGTAAGAGGTAAGTTGTTCGTTTGGCCTACTTGGCTAGGATGGCACTAGAGTATTTTGTTGTTTGTTTTAAATCTTTTATTTGCGGATTTTGATGTTGGGAGACGAACCTTGTGGTCGTTCTTGTGTCTTGTGAGTTCTTTGAGATTTGGGGCTAAAATCCCAATGGTTTTGTGAAAGTCGTTTTACGGATTTGGGGCTAAAATCCCAACGGTTTGGTTAATGTCATTTTTCAGAAAGTAAACCTTTGGGCGGTGACCCCTTTTGTCTTTTGGATTTTGAAAAGTAGGATTTGATAATCCTAAATTGTTTTCTATCAAAACTCTCGATGGCATTCTAAACCGTTTTATAAATTACTTCCATTGATTTATGATATGTCGATTTTGAAATGTTTTCTCAAACCCTTGCCTCGGGAAGTACTTTTCGTTTCGTTTGGATCTTTGAGGATCCTTGGTTATTGTTATTCGTGGAATGTGAATTGTATGGCTCGTATTTGCACTTTGTTCTTGCACTAGCAAAACAGTGGAGTTTTGCTAACCCCCGAGTATTCGGGGGGTGGATGTCTGTTTTTGCATTCAGGTTTTGGAGCATAACACAGGGTCGGCACGAAGGATGATGAAAGATGATCGATACTAATCACATGAGGAACCGTACATCGTGTATTGGTTCAGTTGTACTTTATTTTCCGCTGCTATATTGTTCCCGTTGCACGGGTGTGGTTGTATTTTGTCCCCTGTGTGGGCATGAGTTGTATTTGAGTTGTATGTATTTGTGGAAAGACCAAATCGGTCTACTGAGTCATTTTAGCCTTGAAGGCATTGTCAAGATGTTAAATGTTGTTAGCAGCCTGGTAGATCCTCGAGGAGAGGGTCTACGGCGTGTAATATTCCTGAGTGGATTGGGGGTGTTACATAAATGGTATCAGAGCTTAGGTTGAGGAAACCTAGGCTGTCGGGTCAAGTCGTGTTGTTTGAGTCTTGTTTCGTCGGATTTTATCTGACTGAGTCGTGTCGCGACGCGTCGTTTGAGTTTGTTGGTCGTGATTAGTATCGTGGGGCGATCATCATCTTCGTGCGACCGGTGGAAGTAAGTCTCCCTTCTTTGTGTTGTGCCTCGTGTGACACGAGCTATTTTTATGATTATTTGTTAAGTGATGGAATCCTTATGTGGATTTTGATTTCACGATATGTATTTAATTGACTCTCGTATTTGATTTATACGAGGAGTGTAAATCGCTTGAGATGTCTTTTTATTATTGTTTTTGTCCGTTGCTGATGATTTTCGAATCGATTTGCACGTTTTACGAGTTCTCTTGTGGAAGCTTTGTGCTTATACACGTTCGACTTGTTCACTAGCCAGTGCGGTAGGGTCTTTAGAGGCCTCGAATGGGGCCAGTGGTTTTGTTCTGAATGTGGTTATTTGACTCTAATATTTTGTTCTTATGAGGAGTGGTGTGGCTGGATTGTGCGTGTTGAACTGTATTTCTTTTATTCGCTGCGTGAGTTCTTTTGTAATGACTTTCGGTATTTTATCGACCGAGTTTTATTTCGATAACCGCTTCCCTTAACCGAGTTTTTGGCATTATGGCCTTGGCGCTTTGTGAAATTCTTATGACGGTATTTAGTATTTTGTAAATGGCTTTCGTGAGTTTTGAAATATTACCGTCATCGGCATTTTGGCATTTTTGTAAATGGTTTTTAGCACTGGGGTTCCGGCCGGGACCCACAGCGCCATGATGTTCCGTGTGATTACACAGAAATTTTGGGCATTCTAGCCTTTTTGGCATCGTCCTTTTGGCATTGAATTATTTTCGAAAACTTGAGTATCTTAGAAATAAATTTGAGACATATTTTTCAAATGAGTTATTTTCTTGTGGTACATCCAGTGCCACAATATATTTCAAAATTTTTACGCCTCGAGGACCAAAATATTTTGAGATATTTTCAAAGTTTTAGAAACACATTTATTAAGACACGAGCGTCGAATATTCAGAAAGTAATCACTAAGAGAAAGTGTCCTCATTTTTATCAAATGCGAAATGGTTCTCCAAAGTCTTGATAACGATGTTTCACGTTTGTACTTTTTGAAAGGTGATACTCAAGATCAATCGGTGTTCTTCTAAATTATTATTAAAATGAGGTTTTCGTTTTTAAAACCTATCCATTCCCGTTTGAGGGCTGGGTATATATGTATGATGTTCGCGTTGTCATTTTGATGTTTGCTCCCGAGTATGACCGAATTGGCGGTGTGAGTGTTGAGTCGTTTTCCACACATTTGTTGTGTTAGCCCCTTGTGAGAGGTGGGATGTCGGTGTTGAATATTGTCGCCTCGTGGTGATTTCTGCGTTGTCGCGCAAGTGCGAGCTGTGGGTTGGTATGACCGTGTGCATCGGTGATGGTTCCGTTATGTGTCGGTTGTTTAATGTCTTGTTACCTTGCTCCCGTTTTGTGAATTTCGTGGACGAGGTCGGAGGTAATGCCCGTACTATTTTGACTTCTGTATTTTCTCTTTCTCCAGTCTATCGATTCGCTCATGTTCGTTGATACTTTACGAACTTGTTCTGTATTTCGGTTTCATCGTCCGAACGAGCTACGACCTTGTTGTGGGTCGATCACAGTTATCACTGTGACTTTTTCGGGTTCGGTTCGATTCTTGTGAACCTTGTTCGGGAGTGACGTCATCTGGTTCTATTAGTTCTTTATTCGAAGTGGATCGGATTTGGAACTCTTATGTTTTCGACTCTGTCGACTCATTTATGTTCGTTGACATTTCTGAGCTTGTCCTACCCCTTGTTTTTGTTTACCGAACGAGTGTGGTATTGTTTCGGAATAACTCGTTTGTCGTTGTGACTTTTTAATTGCTATCCCCTTTCCTGTGGATCTTATGCGAATGCACATCCTGTTGTTTTTACCGGATCATATATTGTCTCGAGTCGAGATGTGAACCTTGGAGTTGTTGTTTGAATTTTATTATCCTTCGTGTTTCGGACATGATTCTTCGATTTTTGTTGTCTCGATCGCTGTGGTTCGATCGTTTGATTGTTCGGTTTTTATTGATCTCGTTCCGTGATTGGTGAACATTCAGGCTCCTTCGTAATTCCCTTCAGTTCGGGAAATTAGTTTCGTTTTCGATCTTCCAGCCCTTAGGCGGTGGAATTCCGTATTTGTTCAGCGTTTGGCTCGCGTTTTGATCAATATACCGTTAGGTTGGTCAATCGTATTGATTTTCGTTGGTTGTGTTTTGTGATTGTTCGGATAATCGACTTGATTGTGTTATCTGTTTGATGACACTTGTCACTTGTTGATTTTATTATGTCTCTACCGGTGGCATTGTGTTGGTCGTCCGGAAGCGTGTTTTCACGCCGTTTATTCCTTTGTGTTGCTTGTAACATTTCGCCGATGGGCGTAAGTTACGCATTTCTTGTGTATCTCGTTGAGTTTTCCTGGAGGGGATATTGCTTCTCCCTACTTGTTTTAAGTTTCGGGACGAAACTTCTTTTAAGGAGGGTAGAATGTAATATCCGCAATTTCGAATTACGGTAATTTTCTTTTTTGGTGTATTTCTCGATCGTAGTGACCCTCGTGTACCTTTCAGTGTGTCCTTCCCGTCAACTGTTGAACTGTATTCTCGTTATAGTTGTGCGGAACCGCCGTTTCGGGGTTGCCGTGGATCCATTTCGTGTTATTGGTTCCCAAATATTATTTCCTATCGTTTTATTCTCTTTAGGATCATTTTCATCATTTTGGGACCCGAGAAAGGGCGTGGGCGCGGCACTGAATGTGTGTGCCGCGGCACACAAATTTCTTCGATTGTTGGTCGGGCGAAGTATGCGTGTGCCGCGGCACACCCATCCGGTGCCGCGGCACAGTCTGCCGAAATCGATGCCGCGGCACACCGTCGTCTGCAGCACACCGTGTGACATCTGCGACCAAAACCCGATCTTGCGCGGCTCTGCGGTATCTTGCGCGGCACCTGCTGCGGAAACACAGGAGTAAAATTTTGGCACGTGCGCGGCACACTTGGTGTGCGCGGCACACTCAGGTGTGCCGCGGCACACAGCGGTAATTGTGTAATCTCGTCCTTATTAGGCGAGATCGGTCGTCTTCTCCTTCATTTCACTGCGAGAGAGAGAGAGAGCTAAGGGGAAGAACTTCTCAAGCATTCTTCATTCGAGTCGATTTTCATCATCTTCCTTCGGTTTTGAGGCTCGGATAATCGATCTACGCGTGTTCTACGGATCTTAGTTCTTGAATCTCCAAAGCAATATTTCTAGAACCTATTTTCGATTAATTTGGGGTTTTGGGTTTTCTTCCGATTCGTTCCGTTTTGTTGGTGGATTCATGATGAATACGATTAATATTGTTAGTATCTTTAGTTTTCCTACGGATTCATGGATATTTTGTGGATTTTTACGGAATCGAGAGGGTTTGGTTGTGGTCCGCCCTCGTTGTTATTTTTGGTACGAATATACATGAATCATAGGCGGGTTTTCCGGTGTATTCCATTTCCATAATCGTTTAGAAGTGGTTGTGATTGTCTATTCGAATCGTTAGGTTCATTTTAAATCGGTTCCTCGCGGTCGTGCTTGATTCTTCCGTTCCGTTCGTTGTCGTCTTCCTTTTCGTTAGCATCGGGCGTTCGAAGCTTCGGTTGAGCCGTATCCGTTCGTGGTTCCGTGCTCGTGGTATCGAGGCAAGTACCTTGCCCATACTTTTCTCGTTTATGGAAACGATGATCGGGGGTCGTCTTGATGTGTTTGTTTGGTTATTTGAAATGAAGTTTCAAAGGATTTCGGTTTGGCCTCGTTAAAGGCTTTCTTTCAAAACGAGTATGATTTGTGAACGGTGTTTTGAGAATTGATTATGATTTGGTTATTTTGAACGTTGAAGGATTTTATGATGATACTCCTATTGTTTAAGTTATGGAATTGTGTATTCCGTATTTAATCTTGTTGTGGTGTTTTGAAGAGTTTGATAATGGTGTCGAGTTAATGGCCATCTCTAGTGAGTATTCTTAATGAACTTACATTCTTAGCATATTAGTATTGCATGAGTAACGTGTGTGTGTGTATGCTCACTACGGGTTAGATCCGACGGGGTCTCGGTAGGGGTCCACGGAGGTGTGGATCGACGAGCTTTGCTTTTAACCACTACGGGTTAGATCCGACGGGGTCTCGGTAGGGGTCCATGGAGGTGTGGATCGACGGTTAATTGTGGTGAACTTTACAAATGTGATTTGATATTGGCATTTCCGGAAATGAGTGCTTTTGAACGGTTTTCATGATTGCATGTATTGACTAAGTGTGTAAGAGGTAAGTTGTTCGTTTGGCCTACTTGGCTAGGATGGCACTAGAGTATTTTGTTGTTTGTTTTAAATCTTTTATTTGTGGATTTTGATGTTGGGAGACGAACCTTGTGGTCGTTCTTGTGTCTTGTGAGTTCTTTGAGATTTGGGGCTAAAATCCCAATGGTTTTGTGAAAGTCGTTTTACGGATTTGGGGCTAAAATCCCAACGGTTTGGTTAATGTCATTTTTCAGAAAGTAAACCTTTGGGCGGTGACCCCTTTTGTCTTTTGGATTTTGAAAAGTAGGATTTGATAATTCTAAATTATTTTCTATCAAAACTCTCGATGGCATTCTAAACCGTTTTATAAATTACTTCCATTGATTTATGATATGTCGATTTTGAAATGTTTTCTCAAACCCTTGCCTCGGGAAGTACTTTTCGTTTCGTTTGGATCTTTGAGGATCCTTGGTTATTGTTATTCGTGGAATGTGAATTGTATGGCTCGTATTTGCACTTTGTTCTTGCACTAGCAAAACAGTGGAGTTTTGCTAACCCCCGAGTATTCGGGGGGTGGATGTCTGTTTTTGCATTCAGGTTTTGGAGCATAACACAGGGTCGGCACGAAGGATGATGAAAGATGATCGATACTAATCACATGAGGAACCGTACATCGTGTATTGGTTCAGTTGTACTTTATTTTCCGCTGCTATATTGTTCCCGTTGCACGGGTGTGGTTGTATTTTGTCCCCTGCGTGGGCATGAGTTGTATTTGAGTTGTATGTATTTGTGGAAAGACCAAATCGGTCTACTGAGTCATTTTAGTCTTGAAGGCATTGTCAAGATGTTAAATGTTGTTACCAGCCTGGTAGATCCTCGAGGAGAGGGTCTACGGCGTGTAATATCCCTGAGTGGATTGAGGGTGTTACAATAACGCTAGTGACCAAAATGAAAGACAGATGCAAAGTGCAGTGACCGAAGCGACAGTTTGTAAAGTTCAATGACCAAAGTGTCGAATCGTGCATAGTACAATGACCAAAGTAATATTTCCCCCTTCAGAAAGTTGATCACGTGACAGCCACGTGCGATCTTGTTACTCTTTTGACGGAGAAGATAACGTCAGTGACCAAAATAAAAGATAGATGCAGAGTTCTCTGACCAAAGTGAAAATTTGTAAAGTTCAACGATTGAAGTGTCGAATTGTAGAAAGTACGAAGACCAAAGTGATATTTTTCCGTTATATATTTTCGAAAAATAATTTTGCATGGGCCCATCACATATGAGCCGGTTCATTAAAAAAAACAATTGAAATGAAAGTTTGAGATGTGGGCCCATTGGTGGCTATATGTAAGCCACATAATCAAAGATATGGAATGGAGGTGTCTTTTCTTATGGTTAGGGTTTGCCGAAAGAAACCAATAGAAAAATATGGACAGAATGTGATGATTACTCAGACGCCAGCAACCCATAAAACATTCCAAAAATCAGCAACCACCAGAAAAGGGTTTTGCAGGTTCTGCCAAACCACACAGATAATCTTCTCTCCCAAACTATATGTAGTTCCCCCACCCCCCCCTCCCATCACCCCCCCCCCCCCCCCCAACAAAAAGAAAGGGAAAATTCGTATTAAAAATAATTAATTTTATTAATAAAAAAATTAGTAAGTGTTATTTTTCTCACCCAATTTACAATACTTTTCGAACTTTTAATAGATTTTACAAAACTTCCCCCCTATATATAAATTAATTCCTGTCAATCAGTTAAACTGTCGAATGAATTATTATTCAATTAAATTATTCTTCGTTTAAAATAATATCTTATATTTTTTTTTTCTCAAATTAAATCATTTTTACAAATAAATAATTTTCAAATCAAATTAAATTTTTATATGAGACGTGTAAATTACTGCTGGAGTTTTTATATTTCTTTTTTTCTTTTTAAAAACAAAATTCTAAATAAATATTTCTCCATATTAATCTTTATGAATTGAGATTTAAACATATGCTTGTGAACTCTTTTCAAATAAAATAGTTTTTCATATTAATTTATATGAGTTGAAATCAAATTTACATACTAGATGCGTGGATTATTAAGACTTACTTCTAAAACTTTCATACTACCCTCGTTCTTTTATAGCTGCAACATTTGAACTTTCACGCTTGTCAATGCACAACTTTGATTATTAATATCTTCAATTCTTTATTTTTAAAAATTATAAGACGTTGATATTTTGAAAGTATATTTCGAGATGAATCTAACAAGATCCCAAATAACTATATTTTTTTATATGTATAAATCACAAAAAAGTGGTCAAAAGAAAGTATGTGAAAAGTATAATAGTTAACACGTTACAATAATAAAGCAACGGAGGAAGTATTTATGTTTTATTTTAAAGTATTCATTCTAAATAAATATTTTTACATATCAAATTTTTTGAATTTATTATCCAGTTAACATCTCCCGCACCATAAAATAGCGGGACGAGGTAATTTAAAATAACTAACTGAAAGCAAATTCCCGAGGGGCGTTTTCATTTTCCAATCGGTATCGAGTCGTTCCGCCTCGCACTGCATTTAAAAAGAAAAAATATATAGATTTTTTTTAGCATTCTACCACCTGCCCTGCCCCTGTCCATCACGACCCGCAAAATTGCACGACAGTGCAGTTTTTTAAGTATGATAATGAACCGCCGTGCTCGCGGAATCTTTACTTAGTGTTTGATACAAAGAATAGTGGTCCGTTTGAGAGCCGGTTGCTCTTTTAAGTTTTGATGAAGATAATTGCTTATGATTATTTATTAAAATAATGATTTTAAGAGTCGGAAGTAAAAGCTAGTTAATAATGGATTAAATAATCTAAAATTAATATTCAGTTGCAGTGAAATTTACATAGCGATTTGAAGAGTAAAATGTGAGAATGTTGGAGATTATTTGAATGGGGAAAGAGAGAAAAAAATCAACAATAAAATCGTAAATATCCTCTATAAGAAGTGTTTTTTGGTCGTTCGCCCACCTAAAAAGACCATTTTGTCCCTCCTTGCCCTCTATATTGACATTAATAATAGTACCAGATGTTCAATAACAACAAATTTTACAAATTACTCACAAAATATTAAATTAATCGATAACTAATCTTCAGAAAAGAAAAATTATTTTCTATTCGAAAGGCTTCCGACGGGGTGGTAGCTGACCAATTTTTTCCCGACAGACCTTTTTTTTTCTATTTTTTTTAAAAATCCAGACCTGTCGTCTGACCAATTTTTTTTTTCTTTTTTTTTCTTTTTACGCCTGCGGTCGACCAAATCTTTTGTTTAACGACAAACCCGTCTGCCGACCAATATATATAATTTTTGTATGCTAGACCCGTCGGATTTGTAACACCCCGAGATATTCGGAATAATTACAGCGCCGTAAACCCTTTAAGTAAGGATTTACAAGGTTGTTGTCGAAGTTGATTCGGAAGTAGCTCTTCACTTATTCTTGAACAAGGACACTAGTGACCACCCTCTACATAATATTTTAGAAGATTGCAGAAAGTTCAAAAGCCTGCCATGGGAATTCAAGATTCAGCATTCTTATAGACAAGGGAACTGCTGTGCAGATCATTTGGCCAAACTTGGGCATCAAGTGGATGGGTTGAAAATCTGGTTGGACCCTCCTCCCTCTTTGATTCCAATACTGGAGGCAGATAGGAATTTCTACAAGTAATTGTTATAGTTAGTGGTTTTATTTGTTTTTGTTTTTTTTCCCTTTCCGATGGAGCTAAAAAAAAAAAGGATTTACAAGGCTAATTTAAAAGAAATGTAAATATAATCCAATCGTACAACTGAAGCTCAAAATACAAATTTGGTTCAACTGATCCAGTGAGTTAACTTATACAACCATATCGAAATGACAATTAAAACAGACGTACTCGAGTACTAAATGAACCAAGAAGACAAATCACAATAACAATAAACATCAACCACATCACTGAGCCATTTCATCGTCCTATCGGTACTGTGGTTGCTTCCCCGCTCCTCGGCTACCTGAACATCAAAACAATGTCCACCCCCAAAGGGGTTAGCAAAACAATGCTAGTACAAGTACCATAATACATAAATCATCAGTGCATCATAAAACATGCAAAACGGACTTCCGTCATCGGAATCCAACGATGTGAATCCTTACGATTCCATCAACACAATACAGGGTAATCCAGCGATCCAGCGCCCTTGGTATAGATCCCCATGATGATCCCGTCGGACCAACGCATGGTGGAAAACCCGTCCAGCGATCCAGCGCCCTCAGCATAGATCCCCATGATGATCCCGTCGGACCAACGCATGGTGGACATTCGATCCAGCGCCCTCAGCATAGATCCTCATGATCCCCTCGGATCATTTATACCATAAACCAATCAATTATGCATACATATACGCATTTCAATATGTTCATCAATGCGAACAATTAACAGCGAATACCATGAGAAATTACAGAAATACATCTCATATTCGACAACATGAACAAAACCATAAGCATGATCAAGGTTCCAATATAAATCAAACTCAACATATGATACTTGCCTCGAAAATGGCAAGAATGGAAATACTCCAACAAATGACACGCGTCCGTATGTCACCGCCCTCGATCGTCCCCTATGAAAGGCTCGGACCTAAGAAATAATAAAGAATTCCTCTCAATTAAATGCGAGCGTCTAACAATCCGGTTTACGGCGCAAGCTCTAAAAGATGAATTATCGAACTACTTAGCGCGCTACGTACTCTACGTAACGTGCGCTAAGCTACCGATAACGTCGCAAATGACCGGGTTTAGCGTGCGCTAGATGTATCTTGTGATCTTCTCGAACATCCGATCGCCTGCTCGATGATATAACGTACGTTACGTATCCATCGTAGCGCACGTTACTCATTCTCGATAGCGCACGTTAATATATACATCTTAGCGTGCGCTAATCGTGCATGGCAGTCACTACTGGGTAAAACTTGAGCTAAAGGTGATAAAAACTCATGAAATCCTCAGTGTTAATACATGCCAACTCCGTGCATATCATGCTCATACGGTTTAAGAAAGATCTTTATGGATTAAATGACTACGAGACACAAGGATACGTATCATCATTACTACACCATAATTCATCTTGATCTTCAAGAAAATATCCTAAGTTCAATTCATTCCAAGTCCCAAAACATATGATTCCTTACGTAAAACATAAGAACTAGGTAATCTCCATACACTGGACATGGTCGGTTTTGAAGATACAAAATATGCTTAGGAGTCCATATACTAAAAAGTTTCAAAGGATTATACGATGAATAAGTGCCGAAACGTCAAAAATATCCTTCTAACGCATAATGATCAACTACTTGTGAATCTAACTGACTAGGTAAATCCCAAAACATGATCAAAACGTCCTTCAGAATACTACTAATATTGGTGAAGAATCACCTACCTCAAAGTAGTGAAGAACAAGGAGGAAATTCGAAGCAATCCAACGCCGAAGGTTTGAACACCAATCCTCCAATGATCTACAATCTTCAACACGAGCTAGGATGCCGGCAAGAAGTGTTTAGGATGAAGAGAGTGTCTTTCTAAGTTCAAGAATTCGAATGGGGGAGTGAAAAATCTGAAAATATGAAAAAGGATCTTTGTCTATATATAGAAAATGGTTATTAGCGCGCGCTAGTCCATATTCATAGTGTGCGCTAACGGCTATTTGAAAGCGTTCGATTTCACTGTACTCAGCCTTTAGCGTGCGCTACCCTCATGTGAGTAGCGTGCGCTAACGCGTTGACTTGGCTTTTTCCCGAAAGCCGTCCAGGTTCATCCCGACACAATCCGACCAAGATCCCCGGCCTGATCTCACCTACCACACGTCTCAATCATATTGACCACGTATAGCGTGCGCTAAGGTTCCTTTGTAGCGTGCGCTATGGATCCAAGTTAGCGTACGCTACACATAGACGATAGCGTGCGCTACATGCGCAGAATCAAAATTCTTAAATCACAATCATGAAATCATACGCTCAACAACACCGGACTATGAAATACGAAGAATAATACTCAGATCAAAGTGCAATAATTACAACATCACAAGTTCCAAATACATATCAGGAACCTCGGGTATTACAGGATTTACCTCCGATGACCGGGCATTTTTTTCTTTTTAATGAGAGGTCCGCCGACTTGTTTTCGAGCGGCCGACCAATTTTTTTCTTAACGGCAGGCAGACCCGCCGGCCTATTTTTTGACGGTCGAACAATTTTTTTGACCTGCCGTACGGTTTCTGACGGTCTGTCAATTTTTTCCTCTTTTTCCAGCGTCATACTCGGCGGCCGTCGATAGATTTTGGAAACGAGTTGTATATATATGTATATATGACGGTACACGCGATGTTTATCCAATGAAACAAGGGATGTCGATTGGCAACACAGCTTACATATTTCTATGCCATACCATATGGCACCAACATATCAAAAGGGGGTGAAAAGTATTAATTTTTTCTTACCTTTTAACTAAAAGTTCATGAAGGAGCAAGATAAGCATTCATTAATCTCAGAACGATAAACGTAATCACGTTTTTGGGTAAAGTTAGACAATAAAATAATTACAGCGTAACAATGTTCATGTTAAAGCAATAGACACGATAAACGCATAGCATATATCGGGGAAAAATATTTTTTTAGGCCCGTAATTTTGGCATAGTTGGGTTATAAGTACATTATCTTTTCGGGCCTGGAGAAGAAGGACATTAATTTTAAAAAGTGGGAAAACAAGGACAATTAAGCCCGAAGGAGGTTCAATTGGGCTTAATTGTCCTTGTTTCCCCACTTTTTAAAATTAATGTCTTCTCTCCGTAAAAAGTTAATGTCCTTTTGACACTACCATTTATTTCTAAAGTTTCTAAATTACTTTTTATTTCTAAAGTTTATAAATTACTTTTTTATTTATTTTACCATTTATATTTTCAATTATTATAATTTTATTAATATTTTTATTTCAATTATTTTGAAATATATTTTTAAAAATAAAAATATTTATATTTTAATAATTACACATCATTAAAATCTTAATAACGAAATGTACTCACATTTTAAGTTTTAAAATTTGAAAATCATCACAAAATTAAAACTATCAAATAATTTAAAATAAAAATTATGTATAAAATTTAAAAATTAGTAAGCATCAACTAATTAACAAAGAAAAATATGTAAAAACATGAATATTTTGATATAGTTAAAAATAATATTGATAGTTTTATATTTATATCAATCAATTTGAAAAATTCTTTAGATGGGGTAAAATAAATTAAAATAATCGAATTGGTTAACTCGATTAAATTTGATTTTTTAATAAAAATTTATTGATCTGATTTAAAAAATTATAAATAATTGAAATATTTTTTTGATAAATTAATCAATAATATTTTTAAAATTATTTTTTAGTTCATATATTACGATATAAATATAAAAATTAAGAGAATTATAAATATTTTTTGGACAGGGAATATATCAAAATGTTCTTTTCTTTTATTTTTAAATAGCTTTTTATTAAAAGATCTTGATGTCCACAGGAGCATTCGTTTTCTTCACAGGACCGTTTTAAATAACTCTACAATACTCTTAACAAAAATACATAATTGATGTTTTAAAAAAATACTAACTCAGTGAGAAATATTTTTTTTGATTAGAAGTGAGCACGAATAGATTTAGTTCGGTTTGGTGTGTTTATTTTTATAAATAAAACTAAATTATTTAAACTCGATGTGATTTTATTTGATTTTTATTTTTTGGTTTGGTTTCAGTTTAAACAATGATTTCTAAGAACTAATTAAATTTAAATTTTATTTTAAGTAATAATTATTTTTAAAAAAATTAACTAGAAATATTTTTTTTAAAATTTAATTAAATACTACATACACTAGAAAAAAATATTTCAAAACGATCGTGATGCCCAACAAAAAATGAGTAAATTTAATTTTATTTTATTGTAAGGGATAAATTAAAGATAAATATAAGATTTTAAAATTATGTCTGTATTAATATTTAGCGGATTCACTGGCTAATTTTGTTAACCTATGCTATGAACTCGCTCTAAATACAGTTCGGTTAAAACTTAAAACATGTAATTCTTAATACTACATTTTTTAAGAATATATTTAATTTTCATGTTAGATGAGTTATTAGAACAGTGAAATATTTTTAGGCGTAACTTTGGCCTAGTTGGGTTATAAGGACATTAGTTTTTCGGGCCTGGAGAAGGACATTAATTTTAAAAAATGGGAAAACAAGGACAAGTAAGCCCAATCGGACCTCCTTCGGGCTTAATTGTCCTTGTTTTCCCACTTTTTAAAATTAATATCCTTCTTCTTCAGGCCCAAAAAAATAATGTCCTTATAATCCAACTAGGCCAAAGTTACGGGCCTAAAAAAACATTTTTCCCGCATATATCGGAACCATAACACGTTCTTGAGTTTTTTTTAAAAGATTCACACACCCGACCTAATGGTGTTGGTAGGACTTAAACCCGTAACCTTTGGTGTTCGAACAAAATTTTCATCTCAATCTTGATAGAATTCTCAAACATGGTAACTCTCTTAGATAAATGAAGAATGCATGTTCACTCGATATATATACCGAAAGCTAGTGATTGGTTACGAGAGAAATCAATTTGTGGTCCGCAACTATTACTTTTTTACGATTTCTGTCTCATATATATCCGCGTATTTCATTTAGTCACATAAGTTAGTAACTTGGCCGATTTACATTCTAAATTAATCGGAAAATGATACACTCACATGAATTCAGCACGTGATGCGGATGTGAAAGAACCTTTCAATCCTACTTCGCGCGGGCAAGTGAATATAAAAAAATGTGGATGTAGCAATGTGTGATATTAATTTTTACTGAAATACGAAATTATATATTCGAGTACAGGCATGATGCTAGCGCCGTGTCAACAAAAATGCACATAGATCACCAAATGAAGCAATTATGTGGGTAACATGATATATTCTAGCAACTTTATTATTTTTTTCGGATGAATTTGGGAGTAAACTGATCAAATTGTTAAATACGGGATTAAATAAAAAAAGGTTGTGCTAATGTGACAATGAATTTAGGATCTCACAATATGTGACATTGCTTTTTATTGAGAAAAGATTATATTTTTATTTATATGTAGAACGCCAGCATCTCATAAAAAAAAATGCCCATAAATCCACAAATTAAGCAATCACGTGCGCATTACGTGACATATTCAGACGAATTTATATTCTTCAGTCAATTTCGGATGTAAATATCATTTGGTTAAGTTACAAAATTATATTGAAAAAGTTGTTGATTTCGAAATCCGTGATTTTGCCTTTTACTAAAAAAAACGATATAGGGTATATTTTGATGCATTAACCGAGAATCTAGTTGATTGTTGATAATATAGCTGAAAACCAATAATCTAGATTATATCAGATAATCTAGCTGAAAATTGATAATATAGCTGTAGTATGACAATTTAGATTATTGTATTTAAAAGTGTTTGACAAAACTAGCTATTATACTAGTTGAAATTTATAAAATGACATAAAGATACATCTTTTATATTTATTGTTATATTATAATATTACAAAAACAACCTTAATATTTATATATTAACTCTTATGTTACTTATTATTCTTTGACATTATCCAATATTATTATTTATTTTGTTTTCAACTTCTAATGGTATTTTAGTTTTTTTTTATGTTATCACTTATGTTATCATACAAATTTTATATAAATATTTATTAAGCTAAAATCGGAATGAAAAAAAATAAAATTTGTATATTATATATATACATATATGTGTATTTATATATATATATATATATATATATATATATATATATATAATATACATTAAGGGTAAAAATCGGAATGAAAAAATAAAATCTGGTAGCTTTGGGTTGAAAGCTATATTCAAAAGCGTTTGAATTTAATCTAGATTAAGATTATAATCTAGATTAAATTAGCATCATTCAAACAAGATTTTGAAGGTCAAATTAAATTATTTGACCAACTTTAATCTAGATTAAGATTATAATCTACATTAAGTGGTCGTTCAAACATACCCGTAATGTATATTTAAGTACATGTACGACGCCAACATCATGTCATAAAAAACACCCGAAAACCCTAAATTAAGAGATTACGTTGTGTGATAAAAAACGAACGAAAACCGAAAAAATGTACTAGTTATGTGTCCAAATCCAATACTATTGTTGGTTAATGCTACTAACACAAAAAGGTAGTTCAAACTAATCATTATAATATATGCAAATCTAAACTGCAAAAGTAAGTGCATTCTCCATAAAGTTGGACATTGGAGACATCTGTAACAAAACTCACCAACCTTTAAAACATAGAACTCGAGTTCTGTTGCACCGCAAAGAAGTGTTTGTTAGCGAAGGTTAAAAAGCACACTAAATGGTTCAAAATTTTATGTTTGTCTTCTTTCTCCTTCCTTTCAAAATTTACGTTCATAACTGTCGCACAATCAAATCAAACAATTATAGTCACGTGATTTAATCTATGTGAAATTATTTTTCTCCTTATGACTTATCAATCTATCACATCCGATCATTTACTTAAAAATGCTAAAATCACACCTACTGTCAAGCTTTAAGGGGGGAGATAGAGTAAATGTTTGAATCATATACTCCATCCATCCACTACAAAGATTTATATTTCTGACAAAAATTTATCCCTTCTGTAAGTTTAGATCACTTTTCACGATAAAATCAAACAATTAGATTTTACTATTAATCTCCATTTATCATCAATATTTTTTTACTTGCTAATCTCTATCACACATTTATCATCATTATTTATATCAATCATTATCTAAAATACACCAAATATACAACTTCTGTCAATCTTTGGCTGTAACATATGGTGTAATAACTAGTGCAAATCTCGTCGATTCGTCTACGGAATGATAATTATATGCTTCCTTTTAACGCAAAAATCATAAAATATTAAAATAATAACATTTTTCTAATATTAGCTATGACTACCTTTAAGATTCAAGAAAACGAGAGGAAATTCTTCAAGGAATCCAAAGGGATCGAGAGATTCTTCATCTCTCCAAGTTTTATTTCTTCATCTGACTTTTGTATATCTTTTATTATTTTGACATGATAGATTTTATCATGTACATGTATTATTATTTCATCATGTCCGACTTTATTACCCATCACGTGAGAGAAATAGGCCGGTATCCATTAAGAGAGGAGTTTACATCACATATAGTCCCATAACTATTGGCCAAAATAGATTGAGTCCTACAATTAACATTTTAGTCGATTTAGTCCTAATCTTTAATGTTCAATTTACGTCTCAAATTCGCAGAAAAATACAAAACGATGTCGTTTAAGCTCACGTGTCGCGCGCGTGACGATTTCTCATCTCATATATGCTGATGACGTTATTTTCTTTGGTGATTGGTCTCACACTAGTGTGCACCATCTGTTATGTGTGCTACACTGTTTTTTTCTTATCTCAGGGCTCAAAATTAATATTCACAAAAGTAGCATCCTTGGTGTCTGTGTTCCTGATTATGAGGTTTCTAATATGGCGAGGTCTATCGGTTGCGGGGCGGCCAAATTTCCTTTGAACTACCTTGGAGTGCCGATTGGATGTAGCATGGCTAAGTGTAATAACTGGAATTCGATAATCCAGAAGTTCACTTCGAACCTTTCCCTATGGAAAGCTCGTTTACTTTCAACAGGTGGTCGCCTTACTCTTGTTAAGTCAGTGCTTGGTAGCCTTCCCACTTATTATATGTCGATATATATGATGCCGGTGCATGTTCAAAAGAAACTTGAGTCGTTACGCAACAATTTTTTTATTGGTGCTGATCAAGATGAGAAGAAAATGACATGGGTTAGATGGAAAAAGTGCCTTGCGAGTAAGAAGCTTGGAGGCCTCGGTATTGGCAGCATATTCGGGCTAAACATAGGTCTTTTGTTCAAATGGATTTGGAGATTCCTCACTGGCCCCATGATCTTTGGGCCTGCGTTATCAAAAGCATTTATGGGCTGCAAGGGGGAATCCATGATTCTGTTGTACGCAACTCTAATATAAGCACTTGGAGTGCTATTTTATCCTCGGTCAGACGCCTAGAGCAAAAAGGTATCGATCTTCTCTCCTTTTGCACTCGTAAGATTGGTAATGGTGTTTCTACTCGCTTTTGGGAAGATTCTTGGTGTGGGAATCAGCCTCTCAAATTGGTATTCCCACGTATCTACATGCTTGATTCTGACAGAGATTGTTCTATCGCTACTAGACTTTCTATCCTTGATTCTTGCTCAGCTCTCAGACGTCCTCCAAGAGGAGGGGCTGAATCGTCCCAACTTATTGATTTGCGTGCTTTGATTGGTGATGTTGTGCTATCGAGACCGTGATTCTTGGAAGTGGTCGCTAAACGCCTCAGTAGGTTTTACGCCGCGTGTGTGCGCTCTTTGGTGGATGATTATACTTTAGATGTGGATATATATGCTACCAAGTGGAACCGAAACATTCCTATTAAAGTTAATGTTTTCCTTTGGAGATTAATGCTTAATAAGATCCCGTCTAGGGTAAATCTCGATAGGAAGGGTATTGATGTCGGTTCGGTCCTATGTCCTATTTGCCAAGAGGATGTTGAAACGATTAACCACGTTTTCTTTTCTTGTGATATGGCTAAGGACCTGTGGGCTTTAATGGCGAGATGGTGGAACTTGGATATTCCGGTTTTTGATAATATTTCTGAGTGGTTCGAGTGGCTTTCTTCTCTTCATGTCTCAGATATGGTGAGGTTGGTTCTCGAAAGGGTAGGAAGGACTCTCCTTTGGTCTATTTGGCGTTTTCGGAACCTTTTGATTTTTTCGAACCCTCCTCCTAAAAAAGCATTGCTTTGGGATTCCATTGTTTCTCAATCGTTCCTTTGGATTTCGTCTAGAAATCCTAAGGTTAATTGTAACAGGATTGGTTGGTTGCAAAACCCAGTAGCTAGCATTGTTTCTATGTAATCTCTTTCTCTAGCATTTGCTAGTTTTTATAAAATTCCGCCGTTCAAAAAAAAAAATTGAGGGTTTCTGGCGAACTTGTTAACTGAGCGTAGCAAGTTACTTTTCTCGAACTAAATCAACTAATAAGTTAGCTTTAGGATTAAATGTATTTAGTGCAATAATTACGGGACGATTAGTGATTCTAACTTCATGTACTAGCCTATAATTTCGCATGATTGTGATCTTTAAAATAAATTCTTCTTCACTTTGTAAGGTAGTAGAGTTTGTAATATAAATTATTCTTCAATTAAAACTCCTACTATTTTTATCAAACTTTTATATGTATGTTTATAAGATTTTGTTGTATTATTTCTCTAATTCCTTTTCTCCAAAATAACTTTTAGCTTTTTAGTAGAGTTTAAATCATAAATCGTCCCATAATTATTAGATTAAATATATTTATTCAAAAAATTAGTCGATTTAGTCCCACAAAAAGGTGACATGGCATGTCGAGTCAGCAAGTTCGCCGAGAATCTCCAAACCTGGATGGCATTCGCGCGGCACATGAGCTTAAACAACGTTGTTTTGCGTTTTTAAATGAATTTGGCACGTAAATAATATCAGAAAATTAGGACTAAATCGACTTCAAAGTAAATTTTGAGATTGTGTTTATTTTGAGAAATAATTATGGGATATTTGTGATTTAAACTCATTGAGGAATCGTTTGGTTTGTACTGGGGTATGAGTTCAGAATCAGGAATCAGATTAAGGTGGTACGGGGTTGAATTTGATTTTTCATACCATATGTTTAGTTTAGTGGTGGAAGAAAATAAATCACCTTCCGAATATTTGGTTTAGAATAAATAAATATATCTTTATTGTTATTTAATAATAATTATTATTATTACTTAATAACAACTAATAATTTTTATTCTTCTACAATAATCAATAACTTTTATTATTTAAATAGTAATAACAATATATTTACTAGTATTAAAAAATAAATATTTAATAATAATTATTAGAATTACATAGTTATTTTTGAACAACAGTATTATTATTGCATAATAATGTTAATTATTGTTAAATAACTACTGTGTGACAATTGATTAATAAAGTATTATCAAATAATGATAATTACTAATTATAATTATTGTTTAATCAATATTATTAATCTTATTATATAACTACTTTATTATTAATTAGTTGATTATAAAATTATTATTAAATAATAATGTAAAATAAACATTTAATAATAATATTACTTTATTTATTAATCAATAATTTTTCATTATTAAATAAGTATTAGTATTAGATAATTATATAATAATGATTGCTATTAGATTAATATTTAATAATAATAATCCTTATTTAATTTAATTTTATAACTCAGGGTATGAGTTCATTATCCTCCTCCACACTAAGGTACCCAAACTCCATACCTCATGGATTTGAGGTGTGAGTTTACAAATTAAAATATTGTTAATCAAATACTTGGTATGAGTTTAGTTCATTACAAATCCAAATACGATAATTTATATTGACGAGCCAAACAACCCTTAAAAGATATCGAGTTCCGTACCTTAAGGAACGAGGGTGATGAAGGATGGATTGTGCTACGTGTTTGTGCTACAAGACTTAACCTATTTAAAATATGTGCTACGAAATAATGAAATATGTGCTAAACTCACAAATTTAGAATCTGTGCAGCATAATAATTCTGATTATGCTACACACATATACAAGATGTGCTAGACGAACGTATCTTTTCCTATATTCCTACACTAAGGAGTTTCTCGCCATAACCCACCCCTGCATAAAATGTATGCATTCATGCACCAAAATATCAATGCATTATATACATAAAAATATCAATCCATTAAATAAATACAGTTCATACATAACTTTCAGTAAAAATAAATTTTGATCATTCATTTAAATATATCTTTACTTAAAATTCATTTTCACCCGAGTATCACAATATATATAGAGAGGGATTTTCGAATGTGGGACCCTCTCTAGAGTGAGAGAAAAACTATCTGCAATGTACTTTAGCTACTGGATTCTTGTTTTCAAGCCAGTAACGGCATTTTGGCTCATGATTGTATTTTGGTTTTGTTCTCATTGAGCCCCAGCGAATCATGCTTTAATTTCTATCTCCAACCTTTGCCATTGCCACCTCCCTCTCTCTCTCTCTCTCTCTCTCTCTCTCTCTCTCTCTCTCTCTCTCTCTCTCTCTCTCTCCACATATATACATATATATAATCTCCCCAAGTTCCCTCTTCTTTTCCCAAGCCAACCACCAAGTAATTTTTTAATATAAACTTCTTATCAGTTTATACATACATACTGATATATATATATACAAAAATCTATAGCTTTTGAGTCATAACATGTTAGCCATGGCTGAAGGGCTTGGGCATGATAATAGCATGCTATCCATGGCTGAAGGAGAAGGGCTTGGCTGCCATGGCAACTTATTTTGGGACGACGATTCATGGGCATTTCCAATTCTGGAATCCGAAGCAAATGGCGGCCTCAAGATGTCGACGGGCATCGGAGTCTCAGACCGCCGGCGCAAGGGCGAGGAGGTCGAAGTGGCGCCGTCGCCACCGGCTGCAGCACCGAAGGGGAAGAAGAGAAAGGCGGGCCCCGCCGCCGCCGGCAGCGGTGGTAAAGAGAATGAAGGAAATGGCGGCGGCGGCTGTGGCATATCGAGTGGAGGAAAAAATGGTGGGGGGGACGGTGGTGGTGAAGGAAATGACGGCGGCGGCTGCGGAGGTGAGCACGAGCAGCATATATGGATAGAGAGAGAGAGGAGAAAGAAGATGAGAGATATGTTTACCAATCTTCATTCTCTTATCCCCCATCTCCCTCCCAAGGTAATTAAATTTAAGTAATTTTCACATCATTTATTATCTTTATTAATAATTACCACACACACTTCATAATTGTTTTTCCATGTTTTCTAGTATTATTTTTGTTGCCGGTTTAATATAAGTTTATGCTGGTCCCGATTTGGTGTCGTCACTCCGTTATGGAGTGACAGGAATGACGTGGCACAACTATACGCTTATGCCATATCACTCCGGTTGCTCCATAACGGAATGAATAAGTGGCTGTGACGCGTTTATGCATAGTTTGTCTTTTGAAGAAGAAATCCTTTTGTATGAAAAAATGTTTACCCAAAATATATGATAAAAAAAATATGGTTGTCTATTTTTTATCATTCTTTTATTTTTTTATCATTCTTTTATTTTTTATTTTATTTCTTTTAATTAGGGGGTGGGGGTGGGGGTGGAGGGAAGGTATATGATTTAAGAAGAATCTAAATAGAACACATGTCTTTTTATTTGTCAAAATCAAGTATCATCATTCATCAAGGTTTTTGCATGCAAAATGATACTAACTCTCTTGAGTCAAAGGTTGACATGGGTGTTATAGTATATGTATTTTAGGTAATAATTGATATAAGTGATAATAGTAAATGTATGACCGAGATTAAAAAATACAAAGTATTGATCATAAATATGTGGTAGAAATTATAAAGTAAAAGGTAATTTCTTGATTTAATCGTGAAAAATGATACATATCTTATTAAAGGAGAGAAATTTAGACCTTTTGACCAAACAAAGGAAGTACATATTACTCTCAACTTCGGTACCTACGTGCCACTCAAAGAGTATGGCTGTCTAAAAGGTTCGTGGTTAGTGGTTTTAACCAGAATCGAACCGAACCGACGTGGTTCCGGTTAACCGAGAACCACTATTTGTGGTTAGGGTGCGGTTTGTGGTTCCTATTTCAGAAAAAAAATATGATTAGTGGTTAACCGGAACCGAATGATTCCAGAACCACAGAACTACAAATCGATATTATGATAAATTAATAAATTATAATTATATATTTTATCCTAAAATAAAATTCAATTGAATTAATAATATGTAAATTACTTACCCCCACATCAATTCTCCATTTGTGATTATGTTGTACTTTTAATTGTTGGATTTATGGATTAATTTTGACTTATAGTTGTTGGATTTATGTATTAATCGTGTTGTTGTCTACTATTTTTGTTTTAAAAGATTAATTTTAGCATTTAGAATTGATTATTTCATTTTTTTCGGATAAAAAAAAGAAAAATGGTTTTTAAGGTTAACCGAACCGGAACCATATATAATCGGTATGATTCCCGGTTAACCGAAATTTAAAGTGGTGTGGTTAGTGGTTCCTATTTTGGGGCGTTTATGGTTCCGGTTAACCGAAAATTGTGGTTCGGTTAACCGGAACCGAACCACTCGACACCCCTATCAAAGAGTATAGTAACACATCTCTATTCTAATAGAATATTCTAATTAAATTTATATAATATTTTTAAAATTAAAATGTTTTGTTGTATAAATTACAATGTTAGTTACTTGGAAAAAATAGAAATAGAAATAATCAAAAACCGATAATTTAAAACGACTATTCCCTTTGTTAAAATGTCTAAAATATTAAAAGTTGTACTATTGTTGATTGTTGCTTATATAAATATGCTAGCTTTGACTTTAGCATATCTCCAAGTTAGGAAATAAAACCTTTTAGGTGCAGTAGTTTTTTAACTTTTCAAAAAATATCCCATAAAATTAATTTCTCTAGTTACGTTTTAATTTTTGGCTAACTGTACTCTTACATTTCAATTTATATTTCGATCGTTGGAAAATATCAAAACATCGTCGTTTTTATCCACCTGTACTTCAAAATTGGGGTTTTCCAGGCTCAGTAGGATGCTTTTGGAGAATAAAAAAATTACGGGACGTAAAAAATTATTCCCAGTTTGAAACAAAAAATAATAGAATAAAAATATGAAAAATCAATGTTGTTTTAAAATCATCAAAAAGAGAATCTGAAAAATCAATAAAAATTTTGACTAATTTTTTAGATTTCATTTCCGATCTCTTTTAATTTAATTATTAGACAAATTATAAAAATAAGAAATTTAAGAAAAATAACATTCTTCAAGAAACAATCTTGCTTCTTTAATAATTTGTCAACAATGAACTCTAAAAACTAGGATAAATAACTGAAAAGAGCTTTTTTTCAAATTATTATTATTTTTTAATTTTTCTAAAATTATATATATTTTCTAATTTGTCTAATTTTTAAATTAAAAGAGATAAGAAATGAAACAAATTGTCGAAGACGAATAGAAAACTGAAAAAGCATGAATTTTTTCAGATTATTATTTTTATTTTTTTTAAACTTGTATATATTTTTTAATTTGTATAACTATTAAATTAAAAGAGATAAAAATGAAATCTGGAAAATTAGTCAGTTATTTATTGAATTTTCATATTTTCTATTTGATGATTATTTTTAAAACAAACCTTGATATTTCATATTTTATTCTATTATTTTATTTCAAAGTGGGAATAAATTTTTTACGTCCCGTAAATTTTATATTTTTCAAAAACATCCCCAAAAAGTGCCACGTAGATCCACTTCAGCACCGAGCCCAGAAACCCCAATTTTGCAGTAAATATGAGTAAAAACGACATCATTTTGACATTTTCCGATGATCGAAATGCAAATTGAAACGTAAATTGTACGGTTAGTCAAAAATTGGGACATAATTGGAGAAAATAATTTTTATGGGATATTTTTAGAAAAGGTAAAAAGTTACGGGACGTAAAAAAATTTATTCCCTGATATTTAACTAGACAATTTATATGTTATTAACTAATTATTTATGAAGTTTAATTAAATAAGTTAGATCAAGTCGATATAATTATTAATTTGAATATATAATTCAATTATGAATTTAATCAAATGAATGTAACTCTTAGACATACTTTTGTTAAATTAAATTGTTTTGGGTAAATAAATATTCTTAGTTGAATAATCAATTGTGATTTTTAATTAAGTCGTTTATATCTAGCCTAAACAATTAATTTTTGTAAATCAATTTTAATTTAGTTATCGTGATGAACACATACAGAATAATTCGTTACTCTATTAAATGAAATAAATAATTTTTTAGTGAATAAATAATTTTCACTGAATAATTAATTATGATATCTAATTAAGTCCTTCAAATCAATCCTAAATATTTATTTAATTTAGTAATTTATCAATATAATCTTATGAAATATTTTTAAATGTACACATTTTTTAGTCAATTTTTAAATAACTAATAATAAAATCTATATAATCCTTCAAATTGCATATTTGGCAATGAGAGAGAAACCTAAGAGATATTATTTTAATAAAATGGGGATAAGAAATGAATCATCATTAATGGAAAACCAATATGGACTTATTTTTTATTATGGAATCAAATAGATAATCTAAAATACACTATTTTTGGATCATTTACTTAGGATATGAATATGTACATGTTCCCCTATAAGTTTTGGTTTTTCTTACACTTGGACCACTTGGAGATTTTAGGTCCTTATTGGTTGACATTGTTCAAGTGTTAGTTGATATGGTTGAAAATGAAATGAAAGTACATGATACTCGTTTCGAGATCGATCGATAAAAAATTTGTTTGAACCTGAACCGATTCTTAATATAGAGAATTAAACTCGAACACAAAATTTTGTTTGAAAAGAGATTAAGATCGACTCGAGCTCAATTCAATAAGAATAAAAATTGTGAATAAACTAGATTTCAAACTGGAAACTGATACATTACATGCATGCAGATATTAAAAGTTAATATAGTTTTTGTGCATATACATCAAGAATTAGTTTACTTTATCTCTTAACATTTCTTAAGTCTCAACTAATTGACCTCATCAATGATTTAAGCAGGCAGACAAAGCCACCATTGTTGATGAAGCCGTACAATACATCCAAAAACTAGAGCAAACTCTTGAAAGCCTTGAGAAGCAAAAGACTCAAATGCTCAAAGGAAAGACTTCTCTTACCAACACTTGTGATGTAATTCCCTCCACGATCACCCAAAACAAGAAACAACTCTCCGTTCAATCGAGGGAAGCGTTTCTGGCCGAGCAGGGATCCGCAGGCAAGCCATCGCATGTAGCTTTAGCAAACCCCAACCCGTTGTTTCCGGGGGTCCCCGCCATTTCCAAGACGTGGACTTCTCCGAATGTTACCCTTAATGTCTACGGCGAGGATGCTCATATCAACATATGTTGCCCTAAAAAGCCCGGTCTGTTGATCGGTGTTTGCTTCGTGTTGGAGAAGTATAGAATCGAGGTGGTTTCCGCTCAAGTCTCGGCGGATCGTGAGAGATGCATGTGCATGATTCATGTCCGAGTAAGAGCAATCTTTTCTTTTGTTACTTTTAATACACACAATTACTAATGTGTGTTTTATTTTGATTGCTTTTTAGGTTTAGGGTTTTGTTAGGGTTTCGATTACGGTCGTAAATATAATTGAGAAAATTTGGGGGTTAAGTACTTTGATCAACTAAAGTTAATGGAATCTTTTCTCCGATTTCATTATGTAAATAAAAAAAGAAGAAAAATTTAGGGTGGTAGTGCAAACAATAAAAAGTTAAACATTTATCGGTATAATCTCTTCAAATGGAACGAGAGGATTATCATTTCGTGAAATTTGGGAGGTTTTAAGTATTTAATTTATTAGTTTGAGTTTTAAGTCATTTATTAGTTCAACTATCATTATGTTCATTTTAAAAATTCATGATCAGTCTTATAAATACATCATATGTAAAATATTAAAAAGTTTAAGCAGGTTCATACATCACATATAGAACATTGAAGAGTTTATTAATATTCAGGGCCGGCCCTCATAATTTTGGAGCTATAGGCTAAATTATTTTGGAGCTCCCGTTTAGATATATTAAAATTTAAAAAAAATATACAAACTCATAAAAATATACTATAATTCATGAATTTCGAAATACATTTAGTTTTAAATTAGTTAATTTCAGTTTTGAAAAGTACTTGAAATTTATTTGCTTTTTATAAACTGAGTATAATATAATTTTTATTGGGGCTCAAGGGCGAGATCAAAAAATATGGGGCTCTAGACATGGCCTTGTGGGCGTATAGTCAGGGCCGGCCCCGTTAATATTACTTCCCAAAAAAACACATGACTAAAATTATGAATAACGAGGCATTATCCAACCCGTGCGATGCAAGGTGTTTGGTTGAATATCTACGTGTTTTGTACGTAATGTTGGGACGGACGATTGAATGAGCAGATGTCAGAATTTAAATGCCTTTTAGAGAAGTTTATATATTTTTTTATTGTTATTGTCCTTTTATTTTAGTCTATGAAATTAGTTATATGAAATGAGGCTTTACTAACCCGTATGTTGCTCCGGGGTTGTTTTTTATTTATTCAACCCGTGCGATGCACCGATTGTATCTAAGATTTCATAGCTAAAATTTAACCATCTTGTAATTTATACTATCATTGAGAAGTTTATTTTAATCACCTTGTGAATTAGAAGGTGCATTTGCATTGTGATGTTTATCATAACTTTTATATTTAAATTAGTTTATTTACATTAAAAGTTACAATTAAAATAGTCTCTTCATATATTTGCAATTAAAAATTACAATTAAATCCCCCTTCCACATTAAATTAAGAGGGATAAGTATTATATAGTATAGATATCATCTGGATATATTCCATTTGCTAATGGTATGAGATAATTATTGTGTGATTTAATTATTTACTCTGCACATAGAAATCATGGTTTCAGGTAAAATTAGAAAGAAATAGTTGAATTTGTTTGAATTAGCTTCAAATAATTAATTTCCAATCTTTCAAATATAATGCTAATCAATGGTGTTAATTTGTTATGAATTAAGCTTCATAAATATTAATTAAATTCATCACTTATTGTATGCATATATGCATGCAGGCAACTGGACCAGTTGTGCAATTCCAAGGATCATTATTTCTAGTGGAAGAAATATTCAAGCAAGCTGCTATGGAGATAATGGTGTGGGTTCAAAAACCATATGTGTTTAGAGATTATATTAATTAAAAAAAAGTTGTTAATTTTGTTATCTTTTTATTACTATATATATATATATATATATATATATATATATATATATATGTGTGTGTGTGTGTGTGTGTGTGTGTGTGTGTACAGCTCCCTTACTTTGTAATTAATTAATTATCTGCAAATGCCAAAAAAAAAAAAATTAATCTTTTTCAGATTTAGCTGTCTTCCAGTTTTTTTCTTTAGTCTTAATTGAAATCAGTTGCATATATATATATATATATATATATATATATATATATATATACACCAAACTTTTGGTTTGGAACCTTGAGTTATGAATTCAATATTTTTGTAATAATGGGCCAAAAGTTAATTATGATGGCAAGCCTAGCTATGGGTCTATTTTGAGTAGGGGTGCTCATTTACGGGTTCGGATCTGGATCCGATCCGTCGGGTCCACGTGTCGGCCGATCAGGACCCGGACCTGACCCCTACGTATGAAATATACGTATCGGGGGTTCACGGGGTCGGCCACGGTTCGGGTCCGACCCGCCGGGTCACGGGTCAGATCGACTCATGGATTTTTTTTTAAAAAAATATTTTAAAATTTTATTTATTATTATTTTATATATGAAAAAACAACTAATGAGCAAAGAAAATTATTGGAAAGCTTGTATTTAAAATAGATAGGAAGAGAACGATATTAGATCATAGAAATAATATGAGAATGAGTCTGAAAAATGAAAGAAGTTGGGGGAGTACTTATAGATATAATTTTTGATTTTTTTTTTTGAAAATTTTTCATTGGACCCGCCAGGTCCCGGGTCCGACCAGTCGGGTGCAATGGCCGTTTTATTATAAAAAAAATTTAATTACCAGCCGGCTCGATGAGTCCGACACGGCTGGTCGACGGGTCGCAAAATGTAGGACCCGAACTCCACCCGTGAATACCACGGGTTTGGGTCGTCTGGTCTGACGAGTTGGCAGGTCCGCGTCGTACACGGGTCCGGCGGGTCTGGGTCGACCTGACGTGTCCGGGCTTTTCGGCCATCTTTAATTTAGAGTAGTCATTTTTAAGTTCGGTTCTAGATTTGAAACAGGTAGGGAGAAAATACAGGTTTGAGTCGGGTATGACTATACATATATTCAACCCCGTATGATCCACATCAAAGTAGACTATTTTATCTACATCTCTCATTTAGATTAGCATTGTTTCTAAAGCTGCTCATTTTATTTGCTTAATACAAGTATAGTAAAGATTGAAGGTTTATTCATTTAATTAAATTAGATACAAGAATAACAAGACATAACAAAATAAAATATGTTATCTTCATAAGTAATTTGACACGATTAAATCTTTAGTGGTCAACTTTACAACTATCACTTTGGCCATCGCACCTTATAACCTTCCAGAAGAAGATAACGTCGATGGCCAAAACGAAAGACAGTCTGAAGTTGATGGCAAAGCGTGATTGAAAAGTTTAATGACCAAAATATCAAATTGTGCAAAATACAATGAACAAAATTATATTTTTGCCTTGTTTTTATACTAGTAGATATATATATATATATATATGTACAGGCTACACCAATATTATATTCTTTCTAAAACTATTTAATTGCTGTAGGGAATAATAAATTCCACGTTAATTGAGTTTGTGTGATAGGTTCAGGGTCGTCCTTGAAGACGGGCGAGCATAGACGACGGTTTAGAGCTCATTATTCTTACAGCCCAAATATTTTTTTATACCTATATATAATATTATTTATTATTAAAGGTTTGAAAAAATATTAAGATACAAAAAAATGTAGAAAATTATTGAAGATTATTTGAGATCCTCCATATTGCAAGAAATTAAATGGCTCAGCAATTTTGTGTATTGAAAAAAAAGTCATTTTTTATAGTTATATATAGAGTTGATTTATTTTTATATAAATGTTATATCGTATCTTATTTTGTAAGATATATTATATTGTATTTTTATAGTAGTATAAAATGGTTTATTTTTATTGTTTCCTCCTGAATTTATTTTATGTCAGGCACGGTCCTGAATATGATCATATATATATATATATATATATATATATATATATATATAGAGAGAGAGAGAGAGAGAGAGAGAGAGAGAGAGAGAGAGAGAGAGAGAGAGAGAGAGAGAGAGAGACGTACACACACAACATACAATACCTGAAATACAAGAGATATATATTCGTCCCCAGGAGCATAGACTGATGGTAAGTTGCAAGGTGATTGAGGTGGAAACACTCCGACATCGCGAGCTCGAATCCGTGTGGTAACAATACTTTGTTGAAATATTGCAAGGTTTGTTGCTGGGTTCATGTCTCGTTGGTATTCTCCCTTGCAGGGCTGTCATTAGTATACATCCCTCGATTTAACACCCGCCTAATCAATGGACCTCTGATACAAATAGAGATAGTTTCTCGTCTCTCTCTAAAAAACATATATTCTAGAGTGATCTAATGATATGTACAAGAAACTACTATGCTCTCTCTCTCTCTCTCTCGGAAAGAAACCTCATTTGTTGTTTCGCACGATGGTTTGGTTCGTTGGTTTTTGTTTCTTTAGATCGGAGGTTTTGGAGTTTTTTTAGTCCTTGCTCGGAAAGAAACCCCATTTGTTATTTCGCACGATGGTTTGGTTCGTTGGTTTTTGTTTCTTTAGATCGGAGGTTTTGGAGTTTTTTTAGTCCTTGTATATTATAAAATAACTAGATGTTTATTCGTATGATGGACTAATGGACTGTTTACCAAATTCTTCATTAAGTCCTGTATTTAAGTCCTATATGGATAAATTTGTCTGTCTGAATAAATGTGTCTGTCTGGATAAATTGACGCTGTTGTTTACTTTTTCATCTGAATAAACTGTCTGAATAACAGAAATGGCCGATTTACCCCTGAATATGAATTATAAGTTGTTTTATAAATTGTTGTTTATTTTTTATGCCATATAAATATAATCCAAAAATCAAAACATAAATTCATAAAGTACTTAAAAATCCAATTTCAAACACAAAGAAGTCAAGTTCAAACACAAAGTAGCCAAATTCAAACTACTACCTCATTTGGTTCCGCATTTGCTTTCGATCAACAACAAAATTGTGTGTGTGTTTTAAAGTCTCGGCAACTTTTTTCCAAGAAAGTGGCTTCAAACTACACCTACGTTTCCATTCATACCAACCTCTAGAATGCAAGCCTCTAGGAAAGTTTTCACAACATTGTGATCTTTCCAACTTATCCTAATTCTCTTATGTTGGTGTGATTCAACGGATTGTTCCATACCTAAAACAAGAAATAAATCCCACCATAGTTTCCCATCAAAATTTGTCCATTTTTAGGAGAAAAAAAGCACATAAATCCCACAAATATTTTCCACATAAATATGTCCATTGTGAAGAAAAAACAGCACCTAATCCCACCAAAAATTCCAATCAAAATCTGTCATTTTTGAGAAAAAAAACATTTAAATCCCACAAAAATTCCCATCAAAAGCTGTCATTTTTTTAGTAAAAACCACTTCTTTCACATATCAAAATCTAAAAACAACCACATAGTAGAAGGCATTAACATTGATCAAAACAGCCACTTAAATGAAGAAAAACTAACAAGGAAACCACATTGATCATAAAAACCATGTTGAGGAAGAAAAAACGAACAAGTAAACCACATGATCATAACAGCCATATAGATGAAGAAAAACGAAGCAGGAAACTATTTCGAGCAGAGGAAAAACGACAAAAAATTAAACAGGAAACCAGAAATTATTAGCCATGAAGAAGACGATACCTTTCGAGAAGAAGGAGAAAAAGGCCGCTGAGATCCTTCGGTTGGAGTGGAGATAAGCAGCGATGGAGGCTACGGTTTACAATCAGGCGTGTTTAGAGATGCAAGCGACGATGATGTATATTTGATAGGCGTGTTTTTTTAAGGGTAATATTGTCATTATTTTGTCTTAATGGGGATAAGAGAGGGGGAGGCTACACTACCAAAAATCAAACTTTAGCCGACGACTTAAAGTGGTCGGCTAAACCCCAAAGTCGTCATTGTCATTAGTCAATTTAAAAACCGTCGGCCGATATTAAATTCGTAGAGGTTTAGCCGACCACTTTTTTGCAGTTGTCGGCTAAAGTTCAACGATTAGCCGACCACTACTAAACGGTCATCGGCTAAACCTGTTTGGAAAAAAAAAATTTAGCCGACGACCTTAACAAGCCGGTCGGCTAAAACCGGTGAGTTTAGCCGACGACCGTCTTATATGTCGTCGGCTAAAACTATTTTTTTAAAAAAAAATTAAATTATTTTAGCCGACGACCGTCTTATAGGTCGTCGGCTAAAACCCTTTTTAAAAAAAAAAAATTAAATTACTTTAGCCGACGACCGTCTTATATGTCGTCGGCTAAAACCCTTTTAAAAAAAATAAATAAATTACTTTAGCCGACGACCGTATTATATGTCGTCGGCTAAAACCCTTTTTTTTAAAAAAAAAATTTAATTCAGATTTTGGGATCCCAAAACCTGTATTTTTTGCACCTGCAATTTTTATACACCAGCTCTCTTTATCAACAACAATCAACGCGCAACACATTCAACTAATACCATTAATAATATGCCCAACATTATATGCATCACAACGCACAACACATTCAAGAACATTAATCTCATCAACATACTAGTAGCGTCAATAAAATCACTTACACAATTGTAACACAAATATAAATATACAAGAGTACTACAACAACACAACTACAATCCACTGCCAAAATCATCTAAATATCGAAATTTAGTAGTAGAAGGATTACCACCATCCCCTAGATCCTCGTCACGAGGCTGTGAAGATGGGGTCTGTCCGAAGAGAGAAGGCGGTGGAGCAGGTGCCTGCAGTCCAGCCTGAGTAATGTGTAACACCCCAATTCACAAATGGGACATTACACGCCGTAGAACCCTCTTGAGGTCTACCAGGCTAACACATGACACATAACCACAATGAAAACCCCAAAAGATGCACTCAAAAGTAAATAAGGCCGTGGCCTCGGCCAAAACATTTCAACGGAGTACATAAAACATAATGTAAATATCAATTCATTGCCTTGCAGGACTTAAACCAAGTTCAAGGATAAACAGTTTAACTCAATACTCGACATATGCAATGACAAAACATAAAAATAAACATTACGGACTCGAGCCACTATCATCAAGCCATCCCATCCTTCGCGTGCGTGCCGTGCACCTTCTCGGCTCTCCCGGTACTAAATGCATAAGACGCATTTCCCCATTTAAGGGTTAGCATTCGAATAGCTAGTGCAAGTACACAATTACACAACATTATATACAAAATACGCTTTTACACAATCATCCCAAACGTCGGTCATTTGCCACATATATATTCCTAATACTACATTGCAATCACATCAATTTTCAATCATCACGATATCACAAATCACAATGGTATCCGTGGCCGTACCCCTTAGTATCGACCCCGGACATCCCGTCGAACACTCGGTGGGATACCACTTCGCGGCCGTACCCCTTAGTATCGACCCCGGACATCCCGTCGGACACTCCGGTGGAAGTTCAACCACACACGCACCCAAGTCCACTTCCGCGGCCGTACCCCTTAGTATCGACCCCGGACATCCCGTCGGACACTCGGGTGGAAAGAACACAACTCACGCACCCAAAATCACCATTCATCATTCATTTCGAAAATCACAATATACATAACGAAATGTAATACATGTACTTGCCTTAGATAACACGACGTGAAGGAAAGCGGCGAAAGGAAGGGTTTCGGTCCGAACAATCTTCACAAATCTGGTCCTAACAACAATAGAGACTCAATCAACTACAATTCCACTGAGAAATCATGAATTAATCGATGTTCTATCCTAAGGGACAATCCGCCGAACACTATTGAGGCCTAGAGTTCAAGTTCGATCAACGGAGGGAAAAAACTTGGAATTTATCCGCTAAAGTTCTAGGAAAACATAACACCACGATTACCCAACAAATATTCATCATCAATTGTAGCAAAAACGAAAGGAAAATGAATTTTAGCCAAGAACCCTAAAATTAGGTATAATGACCAATTACCTCAATTTCAACGATGGAAAGGCGGAAGAAAGATGATTGATTCGTGTTGGAAAGTCCAATTCCGAGTTACAAGATGAAAAAAAACAATATCTGGTTGGAATCGCCCAAAATCGCACTGAGGGAGCGGAGAGACGAGAGGAAGGGTGAAAAATGGGGTCAAAACCCGTGTCTGTCCTATATATACTGGACAGAACACGGCGCAACAAACGGTCCAAATAGCGCCGTGTTCAGCGCCGTGTTGCTGGTCAGCGGGCGACCCCTGTGCGACACGGCGCACAGACACGGCGCAAAATGCCGCGGGTCTTGCGCCGTTTCTCGGACAGTGCTCGACCCCCTGGGCGACACGGCGCACAGACACGGCGCAAAATGCCGCGGGTCTTGCGCCGTTTTGCTCAGGTATGACAGACAGCATTCTGGACAGAAAACAACGCTACCAAAAATGAAAAAGACGATCACCCAAAACACGATATGCCGACCCAACAGTCCGAGGAAAATACACACAACGAGAAACAATAACCAGTAACCCAAAACGGTCCGAGGTACACGATCAAAACCGAACAAGGAACAAATTCCCTAAACTTATAGGAAATTACAAAAACGGCCCAAACGTCCGTAAAATCACGATACAACGTCGGATTAACAATCCGAAACTCACAACATGCTCTACTCAACCATACGAACTCATGAAAATAGGAAAATGACGAAATCGAACGAGTTTAGCGACAATCGGATACACATGCGACAAATATAACTCAAGAAGGAATTTACGTAAAAACATCATCGAGACTCGTCGAATGGAGAAACTCCAAGAACAAAATAGATTCAGAATTCCAAAACAATTGCCAAGCGAGTTGTCGAAATGAAAATACACCAAAAATAGAAATTACTAAAAATAGAAAGCGGATATTACATTATCTCCCCTAAAAATAAGTTTCGTCCGAAACTTACAACACGAATAATTCGGGGTATCTCGACTTCATACTCTCCTCCGTTTCCCACGTGGCTTCCTCGGATCCATGCGCGACCACCGCACTTTAACCAAAGGAATGGTTTGTGCAGAGTTGCTTCACCCGACGTTCTAAGATCCGAATCGGCCTCTCCTCGAAGGTAATGTCGGGCCCCAACTCGATCTCTCCAAAATCAATAATATGGCTAGGGTCAGTCGTACTTCCTAAGTTGGGAAACATGAAATACGCTATGCACGTGGCTCAGGGACGGCGGCAAACCTAACCGATATGCAAGCTCTCCGACTCTCTCTAGGATCTCGAACGGCCCAATAAATCTCGGACTAAGTTTACCCTTACGACCGAAGCGATAAACTCCCTGTGTCGGCGACACCTTAAGCAACACATGGTCTCCCACCTCAAACTCTAACGGCCGGCGACGTGTATCGGCATAAGACTTCTGTCGGCTTTGGGCCGTCACCAATCTATCGCGAATCAGAGCAATCTTCTCTCTCGTCTCAACTACCATATCAGGCTCGGTACCAATCAGCTCGGACGCATCGTCCCAACATAACGGCGATCTGCACCTCCTCCCATATAATGCCTCGAATGGTGCCATCTTGATCGAGGCGTGCCAACTATTGTTGTACGTGAACTCGATCAATGGCAAGTGCGACTCCCAATCATCCTTCCAATCTAAAGCACAGGCTCGCAACATATCCTCTAGCGTCATGTCGTCGCTCAGGTGTCCGTGCATCTGAGGGTGGTAGGATGTACTAAGTCTCAGCTCGGTTCCCAAGGCTCTATGAACGGACTGCCAAAAATGTGATATGAACCGGCCATCACGATCCGAAACAATACTCTTAGGGGTCCCGTGTAACCTCACGATCTCCGCAATAAATACTCGTGCAAGTCTCTCTGGCCCCCAAGTGTCCTTAATACCCAGAAAATGAGCCGATTTGGTTAGCCGATCGACAATGACCCAAATCATGTTCATCCCAGTCCGAGTCTTAGGCATACCGTAATGAAATCCATAGAAATATCCTCCCATTTCCACTCCGGATAGGAAGTGGTCGTAAAAGCCCCGCTGGTCGCTGATGCTCGATCTTAACCTGCTGACAGGTCAAACACCTCGACACAAACTCGCTAACGTCTGTCTTCAAATTACTCCACCAGTAGTTACTCCTCACATCCTTGTACATTTTACTCGTACCAGGATGTATGGAGTAAGGCGTGGTATGAGCTTCACTCAAGATCTTCTGTCTCAGCTCAACAACACTCGGTACGCATAGTCTGCCGCGAAATCTCAAAACTCCATCATCGTGAACCACAAATCCGGGGGCTTTCCCCTTCTTCACATCCTCCCTCAACTGGACCAAAAACGGATCGTCATACTGCTTCGCCTTGATATCATCAGTCAAGGACGAAGCGATCTCCAACGCACATAACTGACCCTGAACTCTCTGAACCCAAACCTCGATATCCTGACAAATAAAATCCCGCTGGATCCTACTCTGTGGTGTAAGTACCTCTAACATCTGCAACGCCATCGGCTTTCGGCTCAACGCATCGGCCACTACGTTAGCCTTACCCGGATGGTAAAGTATCTCGAGGTCGTAATCTTTAATCAGTTCCAACCACCTACGCTGTCTCATATTCAATTCTTTACGATCAAGATATACTTCAAGCTCTTGTGATCCGTAAAAATCTTACAAGATGACCCATAAAGATAATGCCTCCAGATCTTTAAGGCGAAAACGACCGCAGCTAACTCCAAATCGTGCGTGGGATAATTCACCTCGTAAGGTTTCAACTGGCGGGACACATAAGCAATGACTCTATCTCTCTGCATCAAAACACATCCGAGCCCGAGGCCCGAAGCATCACTATATACCACAAAATCTTTGTTCCCCTGAGGCAATGCTAACACGGGTGCGGTAGTTAATCGTCTCTTCAACTCGTCAAAACTACTCTGTCTGTCTGCGGTCCACTCGAATTTCTGAGTCTTCTGAAGCAACTGAGTGAGCGATTTAGCAATCTTAGAAAATCCCTCAACAAATCGATGGTAATAGCCGGCAAGGCCCAGAAAACTCCTCACCTCCTTCACATTCTTAGGCGGCTCCCAAGCCATCACTGTCTCTATCTTCTGCGGATCTACCCGAACTCCCTCTGCAGAAATCACATGCCCGAGGAACATCACTTCCTCGAGCCAAAACTCACACTTAGAGAACTTCGCATACAACTGCTCGGCTCTCAAAATGTCTAATACAATCCGGAGATGTAAGGCGTGCTCTTCCCGACTCCGTGAATAGATAAGGATGTCATCGATAAAGACGACTATGAATTTGTCCAGATACTCAATAAAAACTTTGTTCATCAACTGCATGAACACTGCTGGGGCATTGGTTATCCCGAAAGGCATAACCACAAACCCGTAATGTCCATATCTCGTCCGAAAGGCAGCTTTCGGTATATCACTGTCCCGAATCCTCAACTGGTAGTAGCCCGATCGCAAGTCAATCTTCGAAAAGACTGTCGCCCCCTGAAGCTGATCAAACAAGTCGTCAATCCGGGGCAAAGGGTATTTATTTTTTATGGTCAACTTGTTTAATTCTCGATAATCGATGCATAAACGAAGCGACCCATCCTTCTTCTTAACAAAAAGTACAGGCGCACCCCAAGGCGATGCGCTCGGTCGAATATACCCTTTATCTAACAACTCTCCCAACTGATTCTTCAACTCTAGCATCTCCGACGGCGCCATACGGTACGGTGCTCGAGAAATAGGGGCCGCATTCGGCTCAAGATCAATAGGAAACTCCACCTCCCGAAATGGTGGTAATCCCGGCAAGTCATCCGGAAATACGTCGGGATACTCGCTAACAACTGGAATCGACGATATGTCAACCCCACCATCTTCCGCCTGCAGAGCGAAACACCAGTATCCGACACAACCCTGGTTCAGAAGTTTCATCGCCTTCAAGGCGCTAATCACACTTCCCGATTTACCCGGCTTACAACCGACGAGAGTATGCTCGGTGCCGTCCTCGGCAACTATCGAGATGGTACGAGTCCGATAGTTCATGATAGCACCGTGACGATCCAACCAATCGTCCCCGAGGATCAAATCCTCACCCTTAAGGTCTATAACAATGAGATTCGAGGGCCAATCCCGGCTCCCGATCCTCACTGGACAATCCCTAACTTCCCGGTCCCCAACCATACGATCCCCGCTGGGTGTACCCACTACAAACGGCTCACACTCAAACAAGCAGTCAAAACCAATACGACTCACACAATCCGAAGCAATAAAGGAATGGGTAGCACCCGAATCAAAAAGCACTGAAACTGGATGAGTAAGGATCTGAGTGGTACTGGCCACCTGGGCGTCTGTCTCCTCTGTACGCCTCATCCGATACAATCGGGGTGAATCAACCCGAACTCGACGCAGACGGTGATCCGGTGACCCGACCCTACCACGGCCGAACCTGCGGAACATGAGTAAGCTGAACGCCGTGCTCCCTCGATCGGCGGTAGTAGTCGGGACTCTAACGGCCACAGTGGCCCTCTCACAATGAGCCGCCGATGCCCTGATCGCAAGTAAAACAAATAACTGGAGGAAAAGGGCAATCCTTCATCAAATGCTCATATTGGTTGCGGTTAAAACAAATCCACGCCACGAAGCAATTTGGGTCGAGCGATTACCACGAGATCCCGACTGCTGAACGGTCTTTTCCGGGTGTAGGAATGAACGAGACCTCGAAATCGACCACCTTTACCGGCCGAGAACCCGCCAGTGGTCTTCTGCTTCTTAGCTTCCGAAACCGACTCAGATTCCGGGACAACCATCTCGATCGCCAGAGCGCGATCCTGGTATTCCTTCAAGGTGGCACACATGAGCGGTGCCATACTCTGCCTGATATGCGGCTTCATGCGCATATTAAAGTAACGGATTTTGTCAGCCTCCGTCCTCACCTGATCTCTCACAAAACCCAACTGCTGATTGTAGGAAATAATGGCCTGAGAAATCGGCACATCCTGAGGTGTAGCGGTGAAAAACTCCACAATTCTGCGCTCCTTAACTGGCGGTGGACAATATTCTGCTTCCATAGCAGCCCTGAACTCCTCCCAAGTGGCCCGACGATCTCTGGGCGCAACGGCCTCCCACCACTCCGCAGCTTCCTTATCCAGGAGGTACTGGGCAATATGTACCCTCCTGTCTTCGGGACAAGCTACGGCATCAAAGGTCCTGGACAACTGAAAGAGCCAATTCTCCCAACCGAGGGAGTCAGAAGATCCGGAGAAACGAGGAGGGTGCATCTTAGTCACCGTCTGAAGCCACTTACTAGCTTCCTCTTCAGGTGTCGGGGGCGGATTCTGGTGTCCTCCATAAGCTATCTGAGCAAGCTGGGCTACTAACTGCTGAAGTACGGCAGTAGCCCCGGCGTCGGCATTATTACCCGACGGCACTGAGTGAGAGGCTGAGTCTGCAGAGGACTGAGAAAGTGAGCCCTCTTCATTATCAGCACCCCGACCACGGCCTCGGCCGCGTCCCCTAGCTGGTCTACCACGACCTCTCAACATACCAAGAAAATACAAAAGAACAAGATCGAAAGATTCACAATTTACAAGGTTGGTAATCATAATTCTCAATTCCGAACAACGCAAGAAAACGAATACGAGAATATAAGAGTTTGAGAAGACTTACGACCACAGTCGCACGAAAAGACGGTAGCATGATGATATTAGGCTCAACGACCGACTCTAATGACGCAACTAATGCACTCCAAAATTAACCGGCTAGGTATTCAAAACCTAAGCTCGATACCATAAATGTAACACCCCAATTCACAAATGGGACATTACACGCCGTAGAACCCTCTTGAGGTCTACCAGCTAACACATGACACATAACCACAATGAAAACCCCAAAGATGCACTCAAAAGTAAATAAGGCCGTGGCCTCGAAAACATTTCAACGGAGTACATAAAACATAATGTAAATATCAATTCATTGCCCACACGGGGACTTAAACCAAGTTCAAGGATAAACAGTTTAACTCCAATACTCGACATATGCAATGACAAAACATAAAAATAAACATTACAGGACTCGAGCCACTATCATCAAGCCATCCCATCCTTCGCGTGCGTGCCCGTACTGCTCCTCGGCTCTCCGGTACAGAAATGCATAAGACATTTCCCCATTTAAGGGTTAGCATTCGAATAGCTAGTGCAAGTACACAATTACACAACATTATATACAAAATACGCTTTTACACAATCATCCCAAACGTCGGTCATTTGCCACATATATATTCCTAATACTACATTGGCAATCACATCAATTTTCAATCATCACGATATCACAAATCACAAACCGGTATCCGTGGCGTACCCCTTAGTATCGACCCCGGACATCCCGTCGAACACTCCGGTGGGATACCACTTCCGCGGCCGTACCCCTTAGTATCGACCCCCAGACATCCCGTCGGACACTCCGGGTGGAAGTTCAACCACACACGCACCCAAGTCCACTTCCGCGGCCGTACCCCTTAGTATCGACCCCCAGACATCCCGTCGGACACTCCGGGTGGAAAGAACACAACTCACGCACCCAAAAATCACCATTCATCATTCATTTCGAAAATCACAATATACATAACGAAATGTAATACATGTACTTGCCTTAGATAACATGACGTGAAAGAAACGGCGAAAGGAAGGGTTTTGGTCCGAACAATCTTCACAAATCTGGTCCTAACAACAATAGAGACTCAATCAACTACAATTCCACTGAGAAATCATGAATTAATCGATGTTCTATCCTAAGGGACAATCCGCCGAACACTATTGAGGCCTAGAGTTCAAGTTCGATCAACGGAGGGGAAAAACTTGGAATTTATCCGCTAAAGTTCTAGGAAAACATAACACCACGATTACCCAACAAATATTCATCATCAATTGTAGCAAAAACGAAAGGAAAATGAATTTTAGCCAAGAACCCTAAAATTAGGTATAATGACCAATTACCTCAATTTCAACGATGGAAAGGCGGAAGAAAGATGATTGATTCGTGTTGGAAAGTCCAATTCCGAGTTACAAGATGAAAAAAAACAATATCTGGTTGGAATCGCCCAAAATCGCACTGAGGGAGCGGAGAGACGAGAGGAAGGGTGAAAAATGGGGTCAAAACCCGTGTCTGTCCTATATATCTTTGGGCCAGAACACGGCGCAAAACGGTCAAATAGCGCCGTGTTCGGCGCCGTGTTCTTTGGTCGTGGCGACCACATGCGACACGGCGCACAGACACGGCGCAAAATGCCGCGGGTCTTGCGCCGTTTCTCGGACAGTGCTCGACCCCCTGGGCAACACGGCGCACAGACACGGCGCAAAATGCTGCGGGTCTTGCGCCGTTTTGCTCAGGTATGACAGACAACATTCTGGACAGAAAACAACGCTACCAAAAATGAAAAAGACGATCACCCAAAACACGATATGCCGACCCAATGATCAGGAAAATACACACAACGAGAAACAATAACCAGTAACCCAAAACGGTCCGAGGTACACGATCAAAACCGAACAAGGAACAAATTCCCTAAACTTATAGGAAATTACAAAAACGGCCCAAACGTCCGTAAAATCACGATACAACGTCGGATTAACAATCCGAAACTCACAACATGCTCTACTCAACCATACGAACTCATGAAAATAGGAAAATGACGAAATCGAACGAGTTTAGCGACAATCGGATACACATGCGACAAATATAACTCAAGAAGGAATTTACGTAAAAACATCATCGAGACTCGTCCAAATGGAGAAACTCCAAGAACAAAATAGATTCAGAATTCCAAAACAGTGCCAAGCGAGTTATCCGAAATGAAAATACACCAAAAATAGAAATTACTAAAAATAGAAAACGCGGATATTACATAATGGTCTGAGTCAGCGTCATCATATAGTCCATCATGGCCTGCTGCTGTCTATGGAAACTCTCTAACCGCGACTCAGTCCTCTACTCGCTCTCATGTAACCGCGTCTGAGTCGTCCTTTCATTCTCAGCTCGGAGCTCCCTCTCCGCCCTCAACTGCTCCTCGAGATAGGCAGTCCGTGCATCCCGTCCGCGAGGGCGCTGGAAGCCGGGGGTATCTTTCAATACATGGTGACCCTCGGCTCCCATCATCTTAGTGCGGTACCGACTACCTCTAGGAGGGTAGACGGTACCCCACACCCTAGCGCGAACATAAGGATCGGCCTGATCGATCTATCCAATGGCAGAATCGAGTCGAGTCTCGCTAAGTCCGGATATCGCTCCCGAGCAATCTCAGCAAGCATCCTCTGAGACTCCTCCCGCACACGCTCCTAAGTTAATATGAAAATAAATATTTGAATATCAATAAAACATGATACAAAGGCATTTATTTTATTACTAAAATAAAATAAAAAAAAGACTTACATGCTCCTCGGGACGGTTCGGAAATGCTTTCTGAGTCACGTAGGCAAATGCGTCCAACGAATCAGAAGAAATGGCCTCGTGCGCAACTCTGGCTAACGACGGGAACCCATTTGTGATGGTCGATCGGACCCGGCCACGATTGGTCGTGTTGGTCAAGCTAGTCGCCTTCAAAAAATATTATTTAGAATCGAGTTTATATTTAGAATTCAAAAAAATAAAAGCAAATATTATTTTTTATTAAATACTAGCATTTTTTTTAATAAATAAAATACAATATTATGATTTTTATTTTTTTTATGGAAAATAATATTCTAGTTTTTATTTTTATTAAAACAATTTATTTCCACTTTTGAATTAAAAAAATTCCGATTTTTTAATATTAATAATATTCCAGAATTTTAAAAAAATACATGAAGTTCCGATTTTTTCTAATTTAAAAAAACCGGAACTTCAAGTATTTTTTATATTCTGAAACATTAATTTAGAAAAATAGAGTTTATATTTAGAATTCAAAAAAATAAAATCTGAAAGAGGAAGAATGAAATGAGGGTATTTTAGTCATACCATGAACTCTGGGTCGTGAAAATGGGCGCGTAGCCACTTCCACTCGTACTCCCGGAACTTGAATTCTTCCGGGGTAGCCTCTCGGGTATCACCCAGGCTGTCCACAACATGTGCATCTCATTTTTCCAAGATTTGTACCTACAACACACGTTGCACAACATATATCATTCGTAAGAAAAAAAATTACGCAAACAATGTAGATACAAAATAAATTAAAATGACTTACTTGGTAGACTGCACCTCGTCACACCAAGTACGTAGTAGAGAGTCGGGAATGACAAACCACACCTATGAACATCATAAATACGCAATAATTTAAAAACATCACATATTGCATTTTCAAGAACTACGTGTTGATTGAAAAACACTTATTAAATATTTATTAACTTACCGACATAGCATTATTCAAACCATCCTTCACGCACTGCGGCACGTCCCCCCAATCGGGCCACAAAACAGGGACTCTGTCCCGAATGACAAAGCCAACATTACGGCTATATGACGCCACAGCGTCAGAAGACATCACCGGCCGGCCATGTCTCTCTAGAGGAATCTCATAACGACCATGCTTACTTACGTACGAGTCGAGCGCCAGACCCTTTGCTGGGCCACGAGTCTTCTTCTTTTTCTTCTCCTCCTCGACTACATTTTTCCCCTTCTCCTTCTCCCTCTCTATCTCCTCGTATAGTTTCGTCTTCGAAACCCGACAACTCCGCCAAAACATGTTGTCTGGCCAAGACTCGTAGACGTACGCCTCGTCAGGGCTAATCAATCGAACGGGAACTCGGGCTCCCGTCTCATCGACCTCTGGAATAGTCGGAACCATCAGAGGCATGAATAGAGTCGGCGGCAGACCGTGGGGCACCGCGGACGAGGAACTCCGTACATCTCCTGATGTGCGAGGGCTAGACGTGGGTCGGTGGATGGGAGGCATACGAGTCTCCGGCTGCGAGGGGGTCGGCCGTGGTGTCTGAAAGGATAAATGCCGCGCTAGTGCAGCGGGCTCATCTGTCGCCCTATAAAAATAATCAGCGTTCATGCCGGTAGCTTCTAGTATCTGGCGGGCACGAACGCTGCTCTGAGATATGTATAGTGTACCGGGATCCGCCTTACTAGAGGCTGCGGAACTCCCCCCCGAATCGAGAGTGGTCGACTTTGTCGACTTCTTCCCCAGCGCTTTCTTTATTCTATCCATAATCTAAACAAATAAATCAAATTCACAACTCAACACAACAGTAATTATCAATGCCATACCACGTTAATCTTTCGATTAACGCCGGCTATAAAATTCCTTCCTCCTCAAACAAATTCATCAAATATTTATAAACAAATTCATCAAATAATCTAAACAAATTCATCAAATTCACAATTCAACACAACAGTAATTATCAATGCCATACCACATTAATCTTTTGATTAACGCCGGCTATACAATCCCTTCCTCCTCAAACAAATTCATCAAATTCACAACTCATTAAACACAAAATATTGAAAATACTAAATTCATCAAATATTACATCACAACTTATTAAACAATTTATCTAATTATCACATAATCTAAACAAATTCATCAAACAAATACAATAAATTCAACAAAAAAAAAATAAGGACAAGGGTTACCGCGGTCGGGCTGGCGGGCGACGGGCGGAGGGCGTCGGGCGGGCGGGCGATGGGACCGTGGCTGCCAGGCTGGCAGGCGGAGGGATGGCGGGCTGGCGGGCGGACGATCGACAAAACCAGAAGAGGGGGCGACGGGACGATCGGCTGGGTCACGATCGGCGGGACGGGGGCTAGGTGACGGGCGGTTGGGGCTGGGTGACGATCGGCGGGCGACGGGCGACGACTAAACCAGAAGGAGAAAATAACAAAAGGGATGTACGGGAAACGTATAAAAGGTGGGGGTTTAGCCGACGACAAGATCTACGTCGTCGGCTAAAGTTTTTTTAAAAAACAAAAAATTGTAGTTTAGCCGACGACATTTAAGACGGTCGTCGGCTAAACCCCAGTAATGACCCGACCGTGTTAGACAACACGGTCGGGCAGCCATACAGTGTGTTTTCAACTTAAGAAAAGCGGACGTAAATGAAAAAAAACAGATGAAAACGTAAGAAAACGGGCAAACACTATAAAACGGACAAAAACGTATGAAAACGGAAAAAACATAAGAAAAACGGACGAAAACGTAAGAAAACGGGCGGAAACGTATAAAAACGGACGAAAACGTATGTAAACTGAAAAAACGTTAAAAAAAGGGGCAAAAACGTAAGAAAAACAGACAAAACGTATGAAAATGGAAAAAACGTAAGAAAAATGGACAAAAACGTATGTAAACGGAAAAAACGTAAGAAAAACGGGCAAAAACGTAAGAAAAAACAGACAAAAGCGTATGAAAACGGGCAAAAATATAAGAAAAACGGGCAAAAACGTAAGAAAAACGATCGAAAACGTGTAAAAAATAATAATAGTTAAATAAATAATTTAAAAAAAAAATCAGGACTAAATTTGTAAAACCTGGCGAAACACAAAGGCCATTTGTGCAAGAAATTCATGAATTTCCAAACAGGATGTTAGAAATTGAAATTCAGAATTTAAAATTCTTGTGTTCTCAAACAGTGGATTTGAATTTCAAATCTTGAATTTCAAATCCTGGATTTGAAATGAAATCCATGTTTCTAAACGGCACCTTACTGGAAACTAATGTTTTATATTTTTTTAATATAAATTTCTTTTATGCAAGTAAAATATGCATCAAATTTACTATATTCAATATGGTAAAATTTCATTTGAAACATGTATAGGTTTTCTAATACTAGTCATTGAGACCCGTGCGTTGCACACGGGCTCTATCTAATTGGTCATAGTGTAATGTGTGGTATTTATTTTCGTCATTAGGTTTGTAAGTTGTGATGGTATCACAACTTTTGTATGCATCGCATGAGTTTAAGATGAATGAGTTTAATTAGTTGTTTGGTGACTTTTATATTTAGACCGAGTCATTCAGACCCGTGCGATGCACACGGACTTAATCTAAATGTTCATAGTGTATTGTTCAACACTAATTTTCGTCATTACATGGGCTGTATATAAGTGTTCATAGCGTAATCTTTGGCACTTATTTTCGTCATTATATATCTAAGTTGTGATGGTATCACACCTTTTCTAAGCAGGACACACATTTAAAATAGTTTATTGACATTAAAAGAGTATATGTGAAGAGACTTTTTTCAAGATGCTATATTTAAAAGAGTCTCTTCACATGTAACTTTTTAATATGTATAAGTTGCATACTAAATGTCAAGGGGAGGTTAAACGCATACGGTTCTTCAAAATAAATGTAACTCTTATATAAAATCGTAACAAAGTGGATATTCGCTATATTTTGAGATCTAGCTTGTGACAATTAATTATCCTTTTGGTTTATCATATCAAATACGGTAGTTCCACATTACTACGCTTAATTAATCGAACTTTATTTTATGCACAAAAACCATTTAAGTTTCAATATTTTTTATTGTTGTGAAAATCGGTCCAATATTGTTAGTATATTTAATTTGTACCAGGTTGCATATATAAATATATTTGAAGACATCAATCTCAACATATAATTTTTCTACTCTTAATAACTAATATAACAATTTCATTTTGCCAAATTTGTTTGTCATTCTACAAATGAAACTAAAATTATATTAAGATAATCAATTAATCTCCATAGTGATATTACTTATTGAGTAAGATTTAAATTTAATTTATAATAGATTATATAAATGGTATATCTATATTGTTTAAACTACATAAATCGTCAAAATGATATTATTTATTATGTAAGATTTAAACTACGGTAAAATTATATAAATGATAAATTCTCAAAATAACATAATCGCTTAATTGCCGATACTAATTGTGGATATGATTACCCGAATCATTAATACGTATTTGTTTTATCTATAGTCTATTGCTTTGCACCATTTATGGATAAAGATGATAGTGTGAAGATATTTTTATTATATACTACCATTTTCAATATGTAACATCGACATAACTTACACAATCATATCAAGTATCAAAGTCACGCAATATTTCAAGACGTTTAATTAAGAAAGTGACATTAACACACCGCAAGACAAAAAACTAAATTAAGAGCAAAAATATGAAAATACACCAACAAAGTGTAGTAATAATTATTGACTAAAAATTGAACTCGTCACATTATTTTCAATAAACTTACTTGCTAACGAATCAATAGTATTAGCCCATTTATCGGTATTACATGAAGCAAAATATTGCATGTTTAATTTGTAACATATATTAATATGAATGCTAAGTATTCATCCCACCGATGGCCATGGCGTCGTTCTTGTTTTTGTTGTTGTTCTTGTTGTTGTTGTCTTTGTCGTTGTTGTTCATTGGTTTTTTTCATTTTTGTTCTTGATACAAATTAATTTTGTGAATTCTCGATATCTTTCTTTAATTCTTCTTGACGCGCTACAAAAAACAATTAGATATAGTTGATCGTTAGTAACTTAAATACAGTTAATCAATATATTGCATTTTCGATCAAAATAAAAATGTTCGTGCATGTACCACATAATTGATAAGACAACGATGTGTAGGATCTCTTAAACCATTAGAAAAGATGATGTTACTACCAAACCCCCTAAGCACCATCTTTATGTAAATGCGTTATTCTGTATTACAAAACACACGTGAAATTTACATAAAACAATATAAATCAATATGCTAAATAAGCTAGACGATATGATGCTTACTTTACCACCATAATAAGTTGTGGCGTGTGCACGCGGTGTGGAGGAAGTTGTGTTTTGTTGTGTGTGATTTTTGACACATTATATAGTTGATAAAATATTTATAACTCATGGACGGGAAGGTAAAAAGACTAACACTAATTGGTGTGTTTAATTTATGCATTCATGGCACCAAACACTTCATCTCCACATTTCACTTTATGTGAATATTCATTGTACACTTAACGAAAGTTGCTTGACATATCTGGAAATCAATGTGAAATAACAAATATGATACAATCAATTTATCAAGTATTAATCATGACCACTTACATTTATAAGGCTTCTTAAGCTTTATATATATAAGATTAGTTTTGATCTTTTTTAAAAAGAATTCAAAATTTTAAATTTTTGAATTAAAAATAAATCTACTTCAAAAAATTAGATTTTCTTAAAATATAGGGAATGAAAAAATTGTTAGAAATCACGCCCGGTGGGACTCGAACCCACAATCGCCTGATTAGAAGTCAGACGCCTTATCCGTTAGGCCACGGGCGCTTGTTGTTCTTTCAAGCAGGATTTTCTTGTATTTTTGAAGAGAAACGGGTCGGGTAGGGTTCGGATATGCTTCTCCATACCCTATCCTATTTCGGATCGGGTTGCCCATCGGGTACCCAATGGGTATTCGGGTATCCATGTACCCTATATTTAAGAATATAAATATTTTTTAATATATATCATATATACATATAATGTAATTAATAAATTCAATATAGTATAATAAGTATTTAAAATAAAATATTTTATATAATAATGTACTACCTCCGTTCTCTTATAACTGCAACATCTGGACGTTCACGCTTATCAATGCGCAACTTTGATCATTAATATCTTCAATTCTTTATTTTTAAAATTATAAAAAAAATATTTTCTGAAAGTATATTTCGAGATTAATCTAACAAGATCCCACATGACTATATTTTTCATATGTATAAATCACAAAAGATGGTCAAAAGGGAGTATGTGAACAGTGTAATAGTCAACATGTTGCAATAATAAAATAACGGAGGAAGTATATAATATATAATATAATTTAATATATTATTTATATATAATATATAATAATAATATATTTATATAATTCAAACGGGTACACGGGTCTGGCAATCGGGTCGGGTAAAATTTCGGGATCAGCCGTGCCCGATTATAAAATTAATGTCCATACCCTACCCATGCCCGATCATACCCTACCCGTGTCCGATCATAAAATTTCGGGTAATCGGGTCGGGTAAAATAATGTCTATACCCTACCCGTGCCCGATCATAAAATTAGGGTTCGGCCGATATCCGACTCGATTTCGAGTTTATTCGACGGGTAGGATCGGGTACAGATAAAGTTGACATCCCTAAGAGCGAGAGAGAAGACGAAGATGACGGTGTCTTTCTCGATTCTCTTTCCGGTTGCCGCTTCCAAAACTCCGGGCAGCCATTTTATACTCCCCGGCTAACTCCATACGCGCAGCAAACGAAAACTGTACAGTACAGACAGGGGAAGCCCTCCCTCTATCAAACACCGCTCTACTAACCGCACAAGAAATATATCTCCAACTCCTATCCTTACGCCCACTGCATCACCGTCATCTTCAGTCCCTCAGAAAAAGGTCCAATTCTTTTTTCATGTTGTCATTTTCCATGGATTTTATCGCGATTTTGACATTTTGAAGATTTATGTTTGGGTTTTGAGATTGTGTGTGTGCGCGTGCGGGGAAGAGTCCTATTAAGGACAACTCATATCCATGAAAGCGAATATCATCCGATATCCATCACACTGTCATTTGCATATTCATCACTTCGTATCAATTTGAATATAAATAATTCATATAAAAATTATGGGTAGTACATATTATATGAATAGTATCTCATATCCATTACTCTTTCACTTTAATATTGTTCATAATAATACACTTAGTGTAGTGCGTGATGTCGATATAATTTGATGGGGATTGGTGTAAAATTCACATCCCCTCGTGCTACCAATACCATATACCCTCTTATTGGTGGAGTTGCACAAATTAAAAGAGTAAGCAGATGCCACGCCAGCAACAAACTCATCTCAGCTTTAGATTAAACAACATATCTTTTGCGTCTCTCGCCTCTCACATATCTTTTGCGCCTCCCTCCTCCCACCTACAACCATAGGTCAAATTTGTTTGCTTTACTCCTCCCTACTTTTCTACTTTTTTTTAGTTACTTTAGTTGTAGAATTATGGATTTTTTTTGTTGATCAGTATGAATATGTTATACGCGTTCTAGTTTTAAAGTCAAAGACTGCAAAACTCTTTTGATTACCTTTAGAAGAAAATTCAAGCCTTTATCATCTTTTTTGACATGTAGACAATGGCTCATAACTTGCACGCACCCAAATCTCGTGCGGAACATGAAAGCGAATATCATCCCATATCCATCACACGTCACTAGCATATTCATCACTCAGTATCAATTTGAATGTGAATAATTCATATAAAAGTTATGGGTAGTATATATTATATGAATAGTATCTCATATCCATTACTCTTTCACTTTAATATTGTCCATAATAATGCACTTAGTGTAGTGCGTGATGTCTATATCGTTTGACGGGGTTGGGGTAAAATTCACATCCTCTCATGCTACCAATGCCATCTACCCTCTTATTGGTGGCGTTGCACAAATTAAAAGAGCAAGCACATGCCACGCCAGTACCGAACCCATCTGAGCTTTAGACTAAACAACATATCTTTTGTACCTCCCTCCTCTCACATATCTTTTGCGCCCCCTTCCTCCCACCTACAACCACAGGTCAAATTTTTATTTGCTTTACTCCTCCCTACTTTTCTTCTTTTTTTTAGTTACTTTAGTTGTAGAATTATGGATTTTTGTTGTTGTTGATCAGTATGAATATGTTATACGCGTTCTAGTTTTGAAGTCAAAGACTGCAAAACTCTTTTGATTATCTTTAGAAGAAAATTCAAGCTTTTATCATCTTTTTTGTCATGTAGACAAAAACTCTTTTGGCTCATAACTTGCACGCACCCAAATCTCGTGCGGAACATGAAAGCGAATATCATCTCATATCCATCACATGTCATGTGCATATTCATCAATCAGTATCAATTTGAATGTGAATAATTCATATAAAAGTTATGGGTAGTACATATTATATTAATAGTATCTCATATCCATTACTCTTCCACTTTGATATTGTTCATAATAATGAACTTAGTGTAGTGCGTGATGTAGATATCGTTTGACGGGGGGTTGGTGTTGTAATACCCGGTCGTATTTTTATTTATTATCATTCAATAATTGTCACTCAGTAATTTTTTCACTCATTAATAATCACCCATCCTTCATATTCATTCAATGTGTTCACCGTTCGACGTAATTTGAATCATATATCAGTTATCATTCGTCATTAAACCTTGTTTGAGTACCGAGACGAGGATATTATCATTATCAGCATATTTTGGTTGTCTGGGTGTGAAGAGTAGCGCACGCTTTAGCGCACACTAATCGAGTACTGGTAGCGCATGCTAACGTTTAGCATTAGCGTATGCTAGTGCAGTTGAGGTAGACTGTAACACCCCCAATCCGCTCAGAGATATTACACGTCGCAGAACCTTTCCTCAAGGATCTACCAGGATGGTAACAACATCGAACGTCCCAACAATGCCTTTAAGGCAAAAATGACTCAGTAGACTAATTTGGTCTTTCAATAAATACGTACAACTCAATCTCAATACATGCGCATGTAGGGTCAAATAAAACATACTCTCGTACAATGGGGAAAATACTACAGCAGAAATAAAGTACAACTGAACCAATACAACAACGTACGGGTCCTCATGTGATTAGTAACGATCATATTTCATCATCCTTCTTGCCGACCCTGTGTTATGCTCCCCAAAACCTGAATGCAAATACATACATCCACCCCTTATTTCTCTGGGATTAGCAAAATTCCACTATTTTGCTAGTGCAAGTACAAAGTGCAAAATACGAGTCATACAATTCAAGTTCCAAGAATAACAACAACCAGGAATCCTCAAAGATTCAAACATAATAAAAAGTACTTCCCGAGGCAAGAGTTTGAGTAAAATTTTCCAAATTCGAAAGATCACAAATCATGAGAACAATTTGTAAAATGGTTTAAACTGCCCTCGGGAGTTTTATCGAAAAACAATTTAGGATTATTGAATCCTTCTCTTTCCAGAATCAACAGGGGTCACAACCCAAAGATTTGCTTTCACAAATAAAACCAATAATAATTTACAGGGTCATAACCCACGTCACGTGTCCTCGACGGACATAAAAATCAACACAATGTAATCACCCAAGATATGCAAATCTTGGTCACACAATTACAACACCAACTCGTGAATCCAAGGCTATACCATTGGATTCCCTCGAGGCCTCGTTCCCGAGGTGAGCAAAACACATTCACAAATCATATACACACCAGCGTGAACACTTGCCACGACATCGCACGGTTGGATCAATCACTTGTTGTCTCCTGACCATATGATCACATGCCATATGTCACCATAGGTATTCTTTGGCGCTCACAGCTGGATCAATCACTTGTTGCATCCTGACCGCATGATCACAAGTCATATGTCACCGTAGTTTTTCTTAGGCTCTCACGGTTGGATCAATCGCTTGTTGCATCCTGACCACATGATCGTATGCCATGTGTCACCGTAGGCCCGACCCACATTCACACATTCACACACATAACACAATACAACAAAGATATCCAAACAATTCACCGAGAGGCATCAAACACTTAGCAAGATACCACGTCAAACCACAACGCACCAAAATGAAGCAATATACGTACACACGCATTACTAAGTGCAACATCAACACCAAACATATCCATAGGAATCACATGGTCATTTACGAAAACACACCAATCACAACATACACACGAGTTTGAAAGGGAGCCTTTAACGAGGCTAAACCAAATCTTTGAAAGTTCATCTCAAACAACCAAACAAACATATTTAGATGATCACCGACCATCATATCCATAAAACAAAAATTATATGGATAAGGTACTTGCCTCAAACATTCACAAACGCGGAGAATCGGTCGAAGTAGTATGTCACGAACCGACTACGAACCCGCCAACTCCGCCGAACGCCAACTCACGACTATAAACTACGAAAGACAATAACAACAATGAAAATGAATTCCGTAGCACGACCCAAAGCCGCTGAATTGAAGGAACAAACGACAAAAGTTCAAGGGTTTCCCCCAAAATGGCCAAGAACACAAATCGGCCAACCAAAACATGAAAATGAAATTCCAAACCGGAATATGGATATACAATCCATAGGATATGTTTAACAACATCATTTAACAACAATCGGTTCATCAAAATCGGATAGAAAATGAAATCAAGAACAAAACTCCCAAAAAGTAAACTCTAGGGATTCAAGAAAAATACCTTGATTCGGCAAAGAACAATGGATTAGATGATGTTATAATCACCTAGGATGCTCCAAAACACCTTTGGGTTGAGCAAAATCGGCCAAGATCGCGATTCCTAGTCGTCATTGGCTTAACCCTGCGGAGATGAGGAGAAATGAAGTGGAAATGATATTTCACGACTGCTGTCCAGCTTATATACACTAGACAGCTTAGCGTGCGCTAATCTTTAAGATTAGCATGCGCTATCAAGGCACGAAATAAAACTCCCTGACCAAAATACACTGTTAGCGTGCGCTAACGGGACCTTCAGACCCAGTTCAGTAGCTCCTGGACTGCCATGAACTACCAGGTAGCGTGCGCTAGCCAGGACAAATAGCGTGCGCTTAGCAGACGATAACGCGCGCTGATGCGAACCCCACACGACACTAGGGCTGGTAATATTCGATATAACACGATAACCCGACACGAACATGCACTAAATTAATGGTTTAGTGTTTGGCCTTATCGTTTTCGTGTCCTTATCGTGTTGACACGATAAGGACACGCTAATTTCGTGTGTGTTCCTGTCGGATCCGTGTCATGTTCATGTAACTCAATAATAATTATATATTTTTAGCACTAATTTTATTATCATTTTAAATATTTTAAGTTTATTTTCTTATTTTTTATTTGAATTTATCGATTTGTGTCGTATCGTGTCGTTATCATGTCGTGTCAACACGAAAATATCGTGTCGTATCGTGTTCATGTCGTGTTCGTGTCATGTCCGTGTTTCAACCTTTCGTGTCGTGTTCGTTTTCGTGTCGGGCATATACTTAACGGGTCGTGTTCGTGTTTGGCCTTATCGTGTCGTGCCGTTATCGTGTCGACCCGATAACGACCCGACACGCAAGAATTGATAGCCCTACACGACACGCTATGATAACCGACAGCGCTAGATTAATTCGTTCCCATGATGTTTCCAAAATAAGCAAAATGGGGCTTTACTTCCAAACCTCTACGTGACACGCCGTAGCAACTCGGGAGGGGTGGAATATAAATAGTAACAAGATTGCACTTGATAAGTATATAAATCACACAAGGGATATTTTGGAGACACTCAACAAAACAAGAAAGCACTCACAAAGGTTTGTTAATACAAACACTCTCAAATTTCATAAAATCTTTTAGTGTCCTCTTACAATGGAACTTCAAGACTATTTATAGCCAAAATCTTACACCTAACTCTAGTTTGAACAAGGAAACAACTAAGAAACCTACAAAATAGAAAAATCAACATTCAAAGATCCTAAAATCTGATACAAATTCAGTCAACACATGTTTAAGGGACAAAATAACAAAGACCAAGATTTTAAGGTGTGAAAACAAGGACAACAAGTCACCATAAATCCAATGCTGTCTTTTTTGTCATTTCTGGGCTCCAATGGATCCGAATTTGGTCCTACAAAATTTGTAGATCTCTTTCTTATCTTTCCAAATACACCTGAATTACCTGAATCGGATTTCATACGAGTAAGTTATGGCCAAAATACGAGACTTCTGCATGTCAGCCTTACGCGGGGGAATTTGCATCCTTGTTTGTTTGTCCGTCTTTTCTGATCATCTTTGAACTTAATATTACACGACTTGATTATATATACAAGTCAAAATATAACAAATACAACTCAAGAAATATAATTCAAATTAAAATACACCAAGATAAAATAAACGAAAAACTTATTGTTCGACAACTTCGATACTACTCACAAATTTGTTGTCTTGGATAACATAGTTATTTTTTAAACATATCAATGACGAGTGTCGATAAATTATTTTTGAACTTCTTTGATCGAGACCTTGTTATTAGTCCAGTCGGCATGCTCAAGTCCTCATCCGGGTTCTTCATAATATCTCGATTCACATCATTCCCCCGTTCCTCAAAAGGATTCGTCCTCGAATCTGAAATTTCAAAAGGACTTAAGTCAGCGACTGAAAGTAGTGGAAACATTATACTCACCAGGTAGACCTACTTTATAGGCATTGTCGTTAATCCGTTCTAAGATCTGGAACGGTCCATCTCCCCTTGGCATTAGCTTCGATTTTCTTTGAATGGGAAATCGTTCTTTCCTCAAATGAACCCAAACCCAATCACCTGGTTCAAAGAGTACTTGTTTGCGTCCCTTGTTCTTCATCCTTGCATTATGTTCGTTGCGCTTCTCAATTTGTTCACGAACTTTGGCATGTAATTGCTTCACCATCTCCGCCTTTTTCTTGCCATCAAGGTGTTAGGAATACTTGTTAGATTTTGATGATGTCATGAATATAAATTCAAATGATTATTACTTGGCAAAAATGTAAGGAAGAACCAAATGAGTATCTTCCATAGGCCAAATAATGTTAAGTATAAAAACTTGGCAAAATGTAAAGAAGAACCAAATGAGTATCTTCTATAGGCCAAAAATAAGTTAGGCTGAAAATCGGCTAAGTACTAAATATCAGCTAAGTTCATCAGAGAGTACAGTAAGTCAAGTCGAGTAGTTACGTCAACAAAAATTTACCAGAGATGTTTTGACCAGACTGCAGTCAAGATACCTCAGACAAGTCATCTGATCAGACAAGTCCTAAACAGTCAATATCAGAGAGGTCCAGACGGCAGAGAAGTTAACTGCACATCAGCCTAGTCAAGATCAGCCAAGTACTCCAAGTCCACGTCAGCATGCGTTGAAAAGTCAAATATTACGGAAAGTCACATGCAACGTGAAGAGACAAATTGGAGTGATTCCCGCAAAAGATATGAATTAAATAATTTATCCAGACCCACCTTGAAGACTTTAAACGTTTTATATTTAAAAGATTTGGCGCATCACATGCAGAAGTCTTCACAACGGTCGGAAGATAGATTAAAATATGGGAATCCAGCCTTGCAACGTTCAGAAAAGAATAAACAAAGAAGTCTTTCTCCAACGGACTAATTTGTTACAGATTTGCAACGGCTATGAAGAAAAGCTCAGAGATCGTGACCTATATATATCTGAATATTTGAAGCTGAGCAAATACAATCATACACGGTGCGAACATACTTTCAAGCGATCAAAGCATTCTAGCAATCTAAAAGCGAAATACAGCATCGTGAAAAGAGCGGTTCTAAAAAGTTCATACTTGAAGAAGCTCTTAGTTGGAGAAGACAAAAACTCGTGTCTTAAATCCTGAGTTCGGGGTACTTCACTGGTTGAAGTTCGAGACTGTAAAGGCATCCAAGGATCAAGGATCAATAGGTGCAAGGCAGTCAAGTGTGTTACAAAGTCACGGATTTCCGCTGGTTGGAAGTTGTTGTAGTTTGGTTGAATCACTGTAATATTTATCACTGGTTGAGAATTATAGTGAATTCATCTCCAACTGGTTTGGAGAAAAGTGGATTAGTAGAGGATTACCCCACCTCTGAGACCACTATAATTGCCTGCGTTCTTTACTGTTTTATAGCATCATACCTTAACTGCTGCATTCATCATTAAGTGTTTCATTAGTTGTTTTGTATTCGTCATCAGCTGATTTCCGCACGTATTAAGAACAAACGACTCCAAGTCATTTGTTTATCCATCAGCTGAAGAAACTTACTCTTTGTGAAAAAGAGTTTAAGAGTTTCAATAAGTCTATTCACCCCCCCTCTAAACTTGTTTCTGGACGACTTGTGACCTACAAGTGGTATCGGAGAGGTTGGTTCATTTATTTCACGAACCAGATCTATATCTGAGATATATCTTTACTCTCATTTTATAATGGAACACATGCATTCTAGACTCCCTATGTTTTCAGTTGACGAGTATGATCTTTGGAAGATAAGGATGAAGGCACACTTATCTTCAATCCATGATGACATGTGGTGCATCATAGAGGACGGTCCATTCATCTTCGAGAAGGACAACACTGCAGAGGAGATCGCAGCAGGGAAGCCAGAGAAGATTCCAAAGAAGAGGACAGAGATGACTCCCAAAGAAAGAAAGCTGGCCAATCTTGATAACCGGGCCAGAGATGTGCTATATCAAACTCTTGACAAATCCACCATGGTCAAGATCAAGAATTGCAAGAATGCCAAAGAAATCTGGGACACATTAGCCCTAATATGTGAAGGAACGGAGCTGATCAAGGAAAACAAGTCGTCAATTGCTATTCAAAAATTTGAAAACTTCAAAATGAAGAATGGCGAATCCATGGACCAAGTGGACACAAGATTCACTGAGATTATCAATGAAATCAATTCCCTCGACAAATCTTATGGCAATAGGGAGATGGCACTGAAGGTTATGAGATCTCTCAATCCTGAATGGAGTATGAAGGCAGTGGCCATGAGAGAGTCCAAATATCTTAATAAAATAAAGATCCAAGAGCTGTTCTCTGATCTTAAGGCTTATGAGTTCGAGCTTCCAAGTTCATCCTCAACTGAGCCTGCAGAGAAGGGAATAGCCTTTGCAGCCGAGTCCCCTGCCAAGAGCCTATCTGATGTAAAGCCTCCAAATCCATTAGATTTTGAGGAAGAAATGGCTTTCATAATGTAAAGGTTCAGCAACTTCAGAAAAAATTACTCCAAATACAAGAAAAATTATAAGGAGAATCCCAGGAAAAATCAGAAAGCTGTAAGGTGGAAAGTGGAGTGGTGCAATTGTCACAAGACAGGACACATCCAAATCGACTGTCCTGATCTCAAGAAGGATGAGAGCAAGAAGGAGGTGGGCATAAAAGAAGATAGAAGGAAGGCCCTCATCGGAGAAGATCAGGAGCATGTAGAATCAAGCAGCGGATTCTTCTCTGACGATGATGACGAGTATGACTGCCTGATGGCCAACCTAGCTGATGAAGAGGTAACATCAAAACCCTCTGGTTCAAATAATAGTTCAGCCATGTCACAAGATATGGATCTGCACGAATTTGTAAATCAGCTATTTAAAGATTTTGAGACACTTAAATCTGCACACCTAGCTGTATCAGCCGAGAAAACTCAACTGCAAGATGAGAATAGGCAGCTGAAAAATGATTTTGAAAAACTCAGCCTAGAACTGAATACAGTTGAGATAAATGCAGCTAACTTGCAAAACCAGGCTGATGATAATACAGCTGAGATAAATCGGCTCACTTTTTTACTTAGAGAAAAATCAGCTGCACTTGCTCATGTCAAAGTTGAATTTACTAAGCTGACTCAGGCAAATAAGACTCAGGCGCAGAAAATAACCTCCCTGAAGGCGTCTTCAACCCTGGAAGAATTGTGTACCAATAAAAGGCCACTATATTCCGTGATCGGGCCTCGATATGATCCTCACACTCCCTCTAGTTCTAAAACCACTTTTATCAAGGGAGAAACAATTGTCTCGACTGCTGAGCCTACATATAAACCGACATTTAAAAATAGGCAACAGCCAAGTCACAAGTCTAGGCTGCAGCCAGATTACACAAGGCAGCCACCTAGACAAGCGACTAGGCAATGGCCCAGGCAAAAGCAGTAGCTCAGACAACATGCCCACTATTACCAACAACTCCCTAAAAATATATTTCAAAATGGGAGGGGCAGATGGAAACCTCAAGATTATCCTAATTTCCAAAATGAACAAGTGTGGAGACCTCAAAGATTTAATAAATGGTCTCAGCCAAGATTTAGAAATGGCCCACACTATCAATATTTTGAGGAATATCCGGTATACAATCCCAACAGGAGATTCAGACCTCGACCTTACACACCTTATAAGGGTTATAATGATAACAACCTTCACAATCCAAGGAGAAATCAATTCTCCAGGAAACCAGCTAACCCCAGAGGACCCACACAGATTTGGGTACCTAAATCTCTGCTTGTTTGATTGCAGAAAAGGTGGAAGGACTACAACCACATCTCCACAAATTCAAACTTTGGAGGTGAAGAATGGTTTGTAGATTCTGGATGCTCAAGGCACATGACCGGGAACAAGAAGATGCTATCCAAATACACCAAAGAAAGAGGTCCTGATGTAACCTTTGGAGATAGCTCTAGAGGACAAACAAAGGGCTTTGGAGAGTTGCACCGAGGAAATATTGTAATATCCAAAGTTCATTATGTCAAAGGACTCAAGTACAACCTCCTGAGCATAAGCCAGTTTTGCGATGAGAAGAATCTAGTAGTCTTCACCATCTGGAAATGCATGGTGATAGATATTTTATCTGGTGAAGTGAAGCTACAAGGATTCATAAGAAGAGATGTCTACATGGTAGATTGGAACACAGGAACACCTAACTCCTGTTTTCTATCCAAGACAGTAGCTGAGAACGGATGGCTATGGCACAAAAGACTATGTCACCTGAACTTCAAAGCCATCAACAAGATTAGTTCTCAGAAGCTGGTCAGAGGACTTCCAGATGAAGCATTCAAGAAGGAAGCGCTTTGTGATGCATGTCAGAAAGGAAAGCAGACCAGAGCATCATTCAAGCCAGTCCAGCCTACAACTCGCACAACAAGGATCTTAGATCTACTCTACATGGATCTATTTGGTCCTATCAAGCCAAGGACTCTGAGCGGCCGAAAGCATGCACTTGTTGTAGTAGATGATTATTCAAGGTACACTTGGATCATCTTCCTGTGTAAGAAGAGTGAAACCTTGACCAAGCTACCTGAGCTGCTGAGAAGGATCCAGAATGAGAAATCCCTATCCATCATCAAGATCAGATCAGATAGAGGAGGAGAGTTTCTCAACAAGGCGATCACTGATTACAGTGATCAGAATGGGATCCAGCATGAGCTCTCTGCAGCCAGGACCCCCCAGCAGAATGGCGTTGCTGAAAGAAGAAACAGAACCCTGAAGGAAGCAGCAAGGTCCATGATTGCGAGCGGACTCGCCAAAAGGTTCGGGTCAAGTCACAACACAGCCTTGCCATACTCGAAACAGAGTATGATAATAGGGAGACATGGCAAAACTCCCTATGAGGTTTGGAATAATAGAACTCCTACTGTTGCTTATTTTCATGTTTTTGGTTGTAAGTGTTTCATCCACAACAACGGTAAAACACAACTAAATGCCTTTGATGCTAAAACTGATGATGGTCTCTTTATGGGATACTCACAAAGAAGCAAGGCATATATAGTATTTAACAAAAGAACTTTAGTTGTGGAGGAAACACCCCATGTTGTTTTTGATGAATCTACTGTTGAGTACAAGAAGCAAGTTGAGCTAATTGAGAACAAGCTCAAATCAGCAACCCTTGAAGAAGTCATTGTACATGACACTGGAATGGTGGACTCACCTGCAGACCAACCTGAAGATCCAACTGTAGCTGCTGAAGACCCAACTGCAGATCAGACAGGATCATCAAACCTATCTGATCCAGTTGCCGCTGATGAAAACCCAGCTGTAGCTGACAAAGACTCATCTGCAGATCAGACCCAACCTGTAGATGACAAGACGGTAGCCGATCCAGCTACAGACCAAGGAGACTAGAACCCAGCTGATGCAGAAATCCACCAGAGCAATTCAACAGGGGGAACAGACCCAGCAGAAGACGATATCCCCAAGTGGCTCAAAGACCATCCAATCCAGCAAATCTTCGGAAAGCTGACTGATGGAGTTAAGACAAGATAGTCAACTTTACCCGCAGGAATGACTATGTTCTCATGCTTTATGTCACAGATAGGACCTAAAACAACTGAACAAGCTTTAGAAGATTATTCTTGGATAAATGCCATGCAAGAGGAACTGGAGCAGATGGAAAGAAACAAAGTTTGGGAACTGACAGACAGACCAGATCACAAGAAGGTTATTGGCACCAAATGGGTGTACAAAAACAAGAGTGATGAAGACAGAGCTGTTGTTAGGAATAAAGCCAGACTCATTGCAAAAGGTTATGCACAGTGTGAAGGAATAGATTTTGATGAAACATATGCACCTGTTGCAAGATTAGAGGCCATCAGACTATTCCTCGCATATGCTGCATTCAAAGATTTTGAAGTCTATCAGATGGATGTAAATAGTGCTTTTCTAAATGGCATCCTAGAAGAAGAAGTCTATGTAGAGCAACCCCCAGGTTTTGTCAAAGGAGACAAAGTCTATAAGCTGTTGAAGGCTCTCTATGGACTTAAGCAAGCACCAAGAGCTTGGTATGAAACATTGTCTGTGTTTCTTGAGAAGAATGGTTTTTGCAAAGGGAAGGTGGACAAGACCCTATTCAGAGTGGAGCACGAAGGCCACATATTAATAGTCCAGATATATGTGGATGACATCATATTCGGCTCAACCAATCCAGAGCTATGCGAGAAATTCTCCAACCTCATGCAAGGAGAATTTGAGATGAGTATGATGGGAAAGCTTAACTTCTTCCTTGGACTACAAGTTAAGCAGATGGAAAATGGGATTTTCATCAACCAAGCTAAGTATACCAAAGATCTAATCAAGAGATTTGGAATGAAATCAGCCAAGCCAGCAAGAATCCCTATGAGCACAAGTACTCACTTAGATGCAGATGAGGGAGGCATATCAGTGGATTCAACCCACTACAGAGGACTCATTGGATCATTGCTTTACCTCACTGTAAGCCGCCCTGACATATCCTATGCCGTAGGAGTTTGTGCGCGATTCCAGTCCAAGCCGAAGCAATCACACCTAGATGCAGCCAAGAGGTTAATAAAGTACCTTAAGTCTACAGTCAATGTTGGACTATGGTACCCCAAGGATGATAACTTCGAGCTGTCAGGATATTCAGATGCAGATTTCGCAGGGTGCAAAATCAATAGGAAAAGCACTAGTGGAACGTGCCAATTCCTAGGAACCAGACTGATATCCTGGTTTAGAAAGAAGCAAGTTTCTAACTCTATCTCCACCACAGAGTCAGAATACCTAGCTGCAGGTAGCTGTTGTGCACAGATCTTATGGATCAGACAACAGCTGAGGGATTATAATATCATTGCCAATGAAGTTCCTATCTGGTGTGATAACAATAGTGCTATTGCAATAACCAACAATCCGGTTTTGCATTCGAGAACCAAGCACATTGATGTTAAGCACCACTTCATCAGAGACCACGTGCTTAACAAGAGAATTAGGGTTGAAAGAGTCAGCACAGACTACCAGATAGCTGACATCTTTACCAAACCTCTGCCAGAAGAAAGCTTTTTGGAGCTGAGCAGAGATCTTGGTCTACTAGATTGGGAATCTAGTGCAGAAGCAAGCTGAAGCATCTCAGAGGAAAAACGGACCCAGCTGATTAAAGAAATCAGATCCTAGCTGATGCAGGCAAAAGAGAACGAAGGACGGACAAAGGATCCTAGCTGATCAGAATCTCAGGCGAGAAGTCCATGAAATCAACTCACCTGATACAGAGCAGTCAACAGTCAACAGTCAAACCAGCTAAGTTTTCTAAACTCAACCGACCTCTGAATATTTAATTATTATATGCCATATGTATAATAATATTATATTAATTTTGGTTCATAAGTGGTTCACAAGTGGCATTTTAAATACACGTGGCGATCACTTGATAAATCGACCTCCACGGTGGCCAATTAAAACCAACCGTCAAATTTCAAAATTATAACCTGGACCACCGCTTTCAAATTTGAAATTTAAATAGAATCTCAAAAGGCGTACCACCGTTTCAAAATAATAATAATTTAATCCATACGTCTTTTCATCTTCTTTAAAAGGATGAAAACCTCTTCACTTTACCTTTTACGCTTACCAGTATTTCAAAACCCTAGATTTACAGAGCAAAAATTCTTGAACTCCAAATACACTAAAAATCCTTTGTTTGCAGAAATGGAATCATACTTCGAAGGCGTTAACATGAAGGAGGTCAAGGACCAGATTATGTTCTCCCTGGTCGTTGGTTTCAAAGGTTTATTGGAAGCAAATCTAGAAAATTACGACGTGCTTGACCTAATCCGTTCGATGAAGTACAATGGGATCTACCCATTACTGGACATCAACCCAAAGCACCTCTACAAGGAAGACGTCATCGCCTTCTATCGCGAAGCATATGTGATTCAAGGAGGCATTAGGAGTACTGTTGGCGGAATTCAAGTCGACATTTTGCCGGATTCGATTCGTACAGCCTTTGGTATGAGGCACCGCGGCATACCCGTCGAGGCACTCAAACAGTCAGCAGCCGAAACCTGGAAGAAAATCAAGGCGATTGACCAACCAACGAAGCTAAAACTCACTGCTAAAAGGAGCGAGATAAAGAAGGTCTATCGATATGCGTTGGATATTACCAACAAAATCATCATGGGAATGGCCGGCAGTTACGACCAACTGTCATCGGCAAAGTTCACAGTGCTGGGAGCACTGATTCAAGACGAGCAGATTGATTGGGCGGATTACATTTTTAGGCAACTTGTTCGCGAGGTCAACAAAGACGAATGTCTTGTTGACGAGAAGAGATTTAAAACCAAGCTGGCGTTTGGAACGCAGCTGAGTTGGATGTTGGAAAAGATGGGTGTGGCAAAGGGTACTACTGATCCCTTTCACATCAATAAGAGGCTTGGTCACCTGGACCAAGAGACGTTGAGAAAATTGGGAGGCACAAGGAGAGCAGCCCAGATGTTGAAAGAGCTGTCTGACACAAGGACCTACCCCAGATATGATTTATCAGACGAGTCGGACAAGCCTGCAGAAGACAACCCTCCTGCAGCCAAGTTGGACTCCGAGTCAGACAACACTCCCATAGTTGTCCGATTCAAGAGAAGGGGACCAGCCCCTGGAGAACCATCCATCATGCAGTCATCTCCAGAACCCTCTCCCAAGAGGCCTAGGCGACTGTAGTTTAGTCAGGAGGAGCAGTCAGATCACTATGCCAGTCCTGCAGCCAGGTCACCTACTCACCTGGAAGACTAGCCTGCTCCAGGCAGCCTGGAAACTCAGATCGTGGATGTCCTCACTCCTGCATTCATCACGGAAGAAGAAGACGCAAGTTTTATCATATCAATCCCTGAAGCAAATTATACATTTAACCTACTGGACAACAATGTTTTCAACTTGTCCATAGAACAATTACAGCTTGTTAAACGACAAGCCTTAAAACATTCTTTTGTCAATATTTTTGAAGAGTGGAAGTTTTTCAAAACACTGTCATTTACAAAACTTCAGTCTTATATTGAAACCAGTGGTTGGGAATATCCACAAGCCACAGATGAGGTACTGATTCATTTTTGTAAAGAATCAGACTTAGTTTTTATCCTCCAGGAGAATTGGTTCATGTCTCATTTTAAAACCAACATGGACCAATTCATCCATTCCATTATGTTTAGTATTTTTGATGGTTCATTTGGAAAAGAAGAAGAGGAGGAAGAAGAGAGAGAAATTAGAATTGAAGAAGTAAATGGAGAAGAAAATGAGGAAGTCATTATCATAGTTGACGAAGAAGAGGAGCAGGAAGAGAAAAGAGAAGAAGAAAAGATTCTAGTTGAAAAACAATCTGAGGAAGTTGAGAAAACAGAAGAGTTGATTGATGTTGAAGAAGAAGAAGAAGGGGAAGAAGTAGAACAGGAAGATGATGAAGGAGAGAAGTATAATGATGAAGGTGAAAAAGAAGATGAGGATGAAGGAGAAAAAGATGGGAAAGCGGATGATAATAATGATGATGATGAGGATGATGATAAAGATGAAGGAGGAGATCAAGGAGATGAGAAAGAAAAAGAAAATATTGAAGAAGAAAAGGAGGAAGAGCAGGAGAAAGAGCAAGAGAAGGAAGAAAGAGAAAGGGAGCCGGAGCAAGAGCCAATACAAGAGACTGCAGATAGGACTGGGGCGCTTGCCCGGTATACCAGCCTAGATGCAGAGTTGGCTGAGGACTCCAGATCAAGGACACCTGAAAAGACCCCATCTGGTGTACCGGCTGCAGATAGGACCCTGCAGTCTAGTGGTTCAATTGCAGAAGGCTCAGGCGAGCACTCTCCACCATCTCAGACCTCACCTGCGGTGACTGAGCTGATTCGACAAATAGTGAAGGATACCATTGGAGAGATGCTTCCATCTCAGGTCACTCCTGACCTCCAATCCATCAATGCAAAGATTGACATTTTGCTGCAGAGGCAAGTACCTCAGCCTCCTCCCCCTACGAACAACAGAATGCCATTTGGCATGTCTGACTGGATGTGCAGAATAGAGCAGCAGTTGACTACTTTAGTTGATGCTGGCAAAAAGGGGGAAGATAGGATCCAGGGGGAAGGAAGTACTCAAGGAGAAATAAGGAAAGAGCTAAGATCAAAGAAGAGGCAAGATATTCTCCAAATTGAAGGAGGACCATCAAGTCTGAAAAGAAAGGAGATATCTGCCCCCAGCTAACCTGAAGAGCAGTCTGTAGAGAAGAAGAGAAGATCAAGAGAGAAAGAAGAACAAAGATTCGAATGGGAAGGCAAACAGTTGTGGTATGTTGAAGAATTCTTACCAACATAATTCATGACCAGTTGGGCGAATGCCAAGAAATAATTCATAGAGCAGTTCTACCTCTGGGAGATTCTCCAAGATAAAGAATGCTCGCCCCAACAGTCATTCATCAACTACATGAATGCTAGATGGCCTACTCTGTGGAAGATCATGCTTAAATATGCAGCCAAATGGCATGCTTATCCTATGATTCCTCCATTTAGAGCAGTGGAAGCGCCGACCCGTTTGGATAATGAGCTTAACGAGCTAGACCTTCAAGAAGAAATTAGAAAGCTATGTGAAGAGCAAAAGTTCTCTTTAAAAGAAGACCAAGACTTTGCTGCCCTAGTCATAAGGAGGAAATATGGTCTTGCACCCATCAAAAGTAGACCAATCGGTGCAAAACTATTTAGACCTCCCAAGCAAACTGTTCGCAGAGGAAGGGGCAGATAGTTTTTGGATGTAATTGTAATTTTTGTAATTGATTAATTTTTCTGTATTTATTCTATTCAAGCTATGTACTTGTAATCAACAGAAAATTAATCCATACAGTCATTTGAATGACAACTCCTAGTTGTCTCAAAACAAAACTGATTTTGAGTTTGTGTCTTGCACCTAAGTGCAGACTTGTACATTTGATTACTTGTTTAAAGTTTTGCCATCATCAAAATAGGGGGAATTTGTTAGGAATACTTGTTAGATTCTGATTATGTCATTAATATAAATTCAAATGATTATTACTTGGCAAAAATGTAAGGAAGAACCAAATGAGTATCTTCCATATGCCAAATAATGTTAAGTATAAAAACTTGGCAAAATGTAAAGAAGAACCAAATGAGTATCTTCTATAGGCCAAAATTAAGTTAGGCTGAAAATCGGCTAAGTACTAAATATCAGCTAAGTTCATCAGAGAGGTACAGCCGAGTCAAGTCAGAGTAGTTCTGGTCAACAAAAATTTACCAGAGATGTTTTGACCAGACTGCAGTCAAGATACCTCAGACAAGTCATCTGATCAGACAAGTCCTAAACAGTCAATATCAGAGAGGTCCAGACGGCAGAGAAGTTAACTGCACATCAGCCTAGTCAAGATCAGCCAAGTACTCCAAGTCCACGTCAGCATGCGTTGAAAAGTCAAATATTACGGAAAGTCACATGCAACGTGAAGAGACAAATTGGAGTGATTCCCGCAAAAGATATGAATTAAATAATTCATCCAGACCCACCTTGAAGACTTTAAACGTTTTATATTCAAAAGATTCGGCGCATCACATGCAAAAGTCTTCACAACGGTCGGAAGATAGATTAAAATATGGGAATCCAGCCTTGCAACGTTCAGAAAAGAATAAACAAAGAATTCTTTCTCCAACGGACTTATTTGTTACAGATTTGCAACGGCTATGAAGAAAAGCTCAGAGATCGTGACCTATATATATCCGAAGATTTGAAACTGAGCAAATACAATAATACACGGTGTGAACATACTTTCAAGTGATCAAAGCATTCTAGCAATCTAAAAGCAAAATACAGCATCGTGAAAAGAGCGGTTCTAAAAAGTTCATACTTGAAGAAGCTCTTAGTTGGAGAAGACAAAAACTCGTGTCTTAAATCTTGAGTTCGGGGTATTTCACTGGTTGAAGTTCGAGACTGTAAAGGCATCCAAGGATCGAGGATCAAGAGGTGCAAGGCAGTCAAGTGTGTTACAACGGCACGGATTTCCACTGGTTGGAAGCTGTTGTAGTTTGGTTGAATCACTGTAATATTTATCACTGGTTGAGAATTATAGTGAATTCATCTCCAACTGGTTTGGAGAAAAATGGATTAGTAGAGGATTACCCCACCTCTGAGACCACTATAATTGCCTGCGTTCTTTACTGTTTTATAGCATCATACCTTAACTGCTGCATTCATCATTAAGTGTTTCATTAGTTGTTTTGTATACGTCATCAGCTGATTTCCGCACGTATTAAGAACAAACGACTCCAAGTCATTTTTTTATCCATCAGCTGAAGAAACTTACTCTTTGTGAAAAAGAGTTTAAGAGTTTCAATAAGTCTATTCCCCCCCCTCTAGACTTATTTCTGGACGACTTGTGACCTACACAAGGTTACTCCTGTCATCTATTAGAATAGGCAACCAGTCTAAAGGAGTTATTTGATTAAAACCATACACGATTTCAAATGGCGAAAATGTCGTAGTAGAATGTACGGTTCGATTATAGGCAAACTCAATAAATGGTAAAGATGTTTCCCAATTTTTCAATTTTTTGTTAACAATAGTTCGAAACAATTGATCAAGCGTTCGGTTAACAACCTCGGTTTGACCATCGGTTTGGGGATGACATGTTGTCGAATAAAGCAATTTCGTCCCCAATTTTGCCCATAAGACTCCCCAAAAATGACTCAAAAATTTGGTATCTCTATTGGATACGACGCTTTTGGGCATACCATGCAAACGAACAATTTCTTTGAAAAATAGATTAGCAATATGTGTGGCGTCGTTCGTTTTATGACATGCGATGAAGTATGCCATTTTGCTAAATCTATCAACTACAACAAAAATGGAGTCACAACCGGATTTCATCCTGGGTAATCCTAATACAAAGTACATAGAAAGATCGACCCAAGGTTCGGAAGGTATTAGAAGTGGCATATACAAACCATGCAGTAACACTCGTGATTTTGCTTTCCTGCAAACAATGCATGCATTTACAACTTTAAAAACATCATGTTTCATTTTTGGCCAAAAGAAATGTTCATGCAATATTTCGTAAGTTTTAGCAATCCCAAAATGTCCCAGTAGACCTCCACTATGTGCTTCTTTTACCAATAATTCCCGTGTTGAACAAAAAGGAATGCAAAGTTTATTTTCACGGAATAAGAATCCATTATCCCGATAAAAATTTTCTACTCCTTTTTTCTCGCAAGCGACATAAATATCATGTAAATCTTTATCCCCCTCATATGCTTCTTTCAATAAATCAAATCCCAAAAGTTTACAAGAAAGTGTATTGAGTAATACATACCTTCTTGACAAAGCGTCGGCGACAATGTTTTCCTTACCTTGTTTGTATTTGATGATGTAAGGAAAGGATTCAATTTCTTCTAACCACTTGGCATGTCTCTTGCTCAATTTACCCTGTCCTTTGAGATGCTTTAAGGATTCATGATCAGTATGAATCACGAACTCCTTAGGCCATAGGTAGTGTTGCCACTGTTAGGAATATGCCCTCGAATGCCACTCAGGGGATGACAGAGTAGGGGCATTGTACTTGTAATTATGAATAATTAATAAAAAAAGGCAATACGATTCATTCACTGTTTATTGTATTTCAAATGCATTCTTGATTTGGTAAACATTGAAGTGAAGTCCGTGTAAATAAATCGAATATTCCATTCTCGTTATGGGATAAGAGAAAATGCACTGTAAGTGTTTAAAGTTTATTTACGTAAATCGTTCGCAAGTCAATAAACTTAAATGGGCATTAAGTTTTAACAAGACTCGTATAACTGATGCTAGGACATGTGCATGTCTTGATAGCATAGTTATAAGTATATTGGTGGGACCAGTATAGTCGAACATGACTCATACTCGATTCAGTCACACGGTATTCACTCTCGGAGAGTCGATGACGAATCGAAAGGTTGTGATAGTATACGTGGACCTTTGACTTGAGGGTTCAGTAGAAGATGTGCCTGTGACGTTTAGTTTGTCATTAGAGTAGTTAGACTCATCTGTGTTGTGTCGAGATTTATTCACCTCGACAGGCGATCGACTAGAAGGCCGAGCGACCGAGTCTACAACCAATCAAGCTATGGCGAACTCGCCTAAGCGAAGATACCAGACCACCATCAAGTACCTGGCGATCGACTCCCAAGGCGATCGCCCTTTGGAACCTGGCGATCGACTCTAGTGCCCAGCTAAGGACGATCGTCCTGCACCACGAGCTGGGACCATCGTCCGTCAAATCCCACGAAGAATAGATCTCAAAGCAGCACCCATGTGCAGATCCAAGACAAGATCCGCATTTCACGGATCATTGACCACCAACAACTGTCTCTGACAAGGGCGGCTTTACCTACCGACAAGCCCGCCGAAAGGCACAAGGTGGGACCGCCCGTGACAGCGACTCAGACGCGTGCAGGCTTCTCATTGGACCGCGCGACTGACTGCCAGCAACTCCTGCAGACTTTAAGGAGACAAGCCCATGTGCTAAAAGACGATCGCCCACTTATTATAATACAGCAAAGGCGATCGCCCAGCAGGTCCAAGTCCGCCGAAAGGCACAAGGTGGGACCGCCCGTGACAGAGACTCAGACGCGTGCAGGCTTCTCATTGGACCGCGCGACTGACTGCCAGTAACTCCTGCAGACTTTAAGGAGACAAGCCCATGTGCTAAAAGACGATCGCCCGCTTATTATAATACAGCAAAGGCGATCGCCCAGCAGGTCCAAGTCCTATAAATAGAGAACCTCCTCCTACTGAAAAAAGGTTCCACATTCAGTTCCCAATTCGTTCACTTACATTCCGAATTCACTCACGGAAATACAGAAGAACATACATGCTCCCAAGCTCCCAGATTCCTCCCCAGAATCTATCTTAGGATTTCTCTCTTAGTACCTCTCAACCAGAAGACGGTCGACAGAGGCAAGAAGTCTCCACAGTGCAGATTCAAAGAGATTCACAAGCCCAGGAGCTCAAGCATACAGCTAATACACGCCGTGAGAGACTGTCGATCTCTCACCGCCGTCACAGTTCATCTACGTTGTTACAAGAACTCATAGATCATCATCATCATATCTGGTTCTTCCGGCAATCTACACGCTCACTAGCTAAGATAACAAGAATCTTTACACTCATTGTAATTGTATTCTTACATTAATACTTGTATCCCCGAATATTTGTATTAATAATATTTCGCGAGAGCATTCAATCCCAGGACTAACAACCCCGGCAATTCTTGTGTTATTTACTTTTCCCACGGAAGTGTTCTCGCATTTGTTTGTTATCCATCCATTCCAGCAATATCTATCTCCGGGTAATATTTTGGGTAGCAACAATTGGCGCTAGAAGGAGGGCATATCTAACCCTCATTTTTATTCCTACCATCTCGAAGAACACTCACTATTCTCCGGGGCATATACCTGAAGAAACACTCACTGTTCTTCAGAGAAAGCTTTCAGAATCATGTCTTCTGCATCCGCATCGAAGAAAGCCGCTGGCCGATCCACCAGATGCCTCCTTCCATGTCAGTCAGAGCCACAACCGATGACGGAGGGTAGCCGCCGCGGTCCGAGACTCTCGATCCCGCCCCTGAGGGACGTCTCAAGCCTCTCGCTCGATCAGTTCCAAACCGCGGAATAGATCAAGGAGGCCATGGCCATCCTACAGGAGCGACGGAGTGCTCTCGACGCGCCGCCCGCTATCACCCCCTCGGTCGTCCGCCGCATGACCAAACGGAAGTACAAGGCGTTACTGACCAAGCGATCGCCAGGAGGCTCCCATTCGCAAGAAGAAGCACTCGCCAGCCGGGGCACCTCTGTTTTCGATCGTCTAGGCAGTGACCTATCTTGGCGACCGGGACAGTCCGGCCCCAGCCACGAGACGACGGAGCTCGAGTCCGTCACCAGGAGTTCGGTGTATCCAACTCCCAGAAGGCAGGCAAGACATCTGGCTCCCCCTCGCCAAAGAGCTGGGGTCGGCAGCAGCGGAGTCAGGAGATCGGTACACGATCGCCTCGGCTCCCGCTCCAAAAGCCGATCCACGAGCGACCAAGCTACATCGATGGCCGCGATGCAACGCTAGCTAGACGACATAAATGCGCTCCTGGAATCTGGGGCAGGCTCCAAGAGCAAGATCGCCGGGCCGAGCGAGCCGCTCGCGGTCCACATCGAACTCGCCCCCGTACAGCATAAGATCGCTTCTCCGCAAACACCTCTGTACGAGGGAAGATCAGACCCCGAAACTCACCTGAACAAGTTCCACATCTACATGACCGGGTGTGGGGCATCAGACGCGACCAGGTGCCGAATGTTCCCTCTGACGCTGGACGACCTTGCCCACAGGTGGTACACCTCATTGCTGCCTCGATCCATCGGTTCCTTTAATCAACTGGCGAATGCAACATACTTCGCCACCAAGGTCGCTCGGCCAGAAGGTCCCCATCGCATGATGCAGATCAGGCAAGGGGAAGAAGAGTCCGACACGGACTACATCGGCCGGGTAGACGAGGTCATCCTCAACGGCGAGCCCGTAAGCGATGAGATCGCCCTATACTCGGTCCTAGGAGGATTCCATGGTCTTTCGCCTATGTTCAGGCATCTTACGAAGGACCAACCCACGACCTACGCGATCTTCCGCGCTAAGGCCGCAGACTTTCTGGCCAGGCAAAGGTTTCTTCTTAGTCTATGAGCAGCGCGATCGGCGCCCGAACGACGATCTCCATTCTTCCAGCCCGATCGCCGGTATCAAGCAACATCATCAAAACTGGAGGACTCGCTCGCCATCTACAGTTCATCATCTAACATGGTGGACTACGACACGAGATCGCCTCCACCGCACAACGTACACCGTCGAAGGTCGGCATTTAACATGACGATCTGAGGTGGAAGAATGCAGCCATAGTCCTGGTGGTCGATGGAACCGACTGCTTAGGCCATGCAAGGTCCCTTTGGGCCAAGATCGCCCGCCCTTCGTTTAAATACGAGGCCGGTGTAGTCTGAGGGCCCTCCAAAACTAATCAGTGGACACGATCGCCCGCCCTCAAAGGTTCATCATTTAACATGGTGAACCCGGACAATGCGACGCGTCACTACCCCCGTCTCAACGTACACCGTCGAGGGTCGCCATCTTCATGGCGGGCCGAGGTGGAAGCAGAGCTAACAAGCCGCGGAAGTGGAGTTGATTAATCCGACAACGCCCTGCGCAAGGACTCCTCCAGACCAAGACCGCACGCCCTTCGTTTAAATACGAGGCGAGGCGCAGCCTAACGGAGGACCCTCACAATAAAATGAGTCACGAGACAGACAAAGTCGCTCGCGCATAAGACATGGTCATGGAGTCGGTCCATCGAACTCCGCGACTATGCACGGTTCCTCAAGATGGACGACTGTCCTCGAGGATTCAACAAAGTTGAAGACCGCTCACTCGACGAATTATTTTCATCCCCTTACTTTCACTAAGTGAACAAAAACAAGGGGGAAGAGTGCGGAACACCTATACGACGATCGTCCCTATCCAGTCACATACGGAGATCGGCAATGATTCAGATGTTCGTGCAGCGATCGAATTTGTTGTAAAAGTTATCTATATGAGTTTATCAATTCACGTAGACCTACACTTGCAACAATCTCTCCTTACACATTTGTACAAAGTCAAGCAAAAGACTCAAAAATAGCAATCATTCAAGTGAAAAATCAGAGAATCAAACATTCATTTCATTACGTGAAGGATCAGAATACATGGTCGCCCGAAGGCCTAAATGCTACAAAAAGAAAGCTACAAATTACAAGGCAATAAGCTAAAACATTAAAAAACAAAGTGCCTCAAGCCCCTGCCTGGCCTTTGCCTTCAGCCTCCGGAACGGCCTCCCCACCCTCCGGAGCATCGGGATGAACAAGGTTGGCCGGAGTCGGATACCAGCTCAAATCCACACCGATATCCGCGAGATACAAGATCGGCAAGGAGAAAGCAGAATGGAGAGGATGCTCCAACGCATACGCCTTGAAGTTCTCAGCAAGAGGGCCGACCTCCAAACCTCCCTTCTTAGCAGCCCGGATCGAGTCGGCGAACGCCATATAATAGGCAAACTCGCTGACAAACTCCAAGTTTTGAAAGGGATCGGCCTTGGTCGCCTCTACCTCCCCTTTCAGCTCCGCCATTGCCTGTTGCGCGCCTTGGAGCTCGGCCTCCCTTGCAGCCGTCTTTTCCCGCGACTCCGCCAACTCGCTAGTCAACCGAGCGACCGTCACCTTCATACGATCGGGCTCCATCTCAGCGGCCTTCTGCGCCCGTACGGCATTTATCATCCGATCCCGAAAGCGATCGACCGTCACCCGGGATAGCTCAGCATCCTTTCTTGCCAGCTCAAGTTCTTGGCTCGCCCGATTAGCTGCGGCCAGGGAATCCTTCTCCATTGCCACAATCTTGTCGGCGAACTCGGCGTTCTATTTCCGAGCCGCCTCGAGATCCGCCTGCAGGCGAGTAGTGGAAGGATGCCCCTCGTACTCCTGCACAGCCTGGGCAGCCATGGTCGTCGCCTGGAGAGAAAGGGCGAAAACATCCTGCATCGTACTCCCAGATCGCTGACGAGCGATCGCATCCAGATCGGTCGTCCAGTCCTTTGGTAAAGCGGAGACGGCCCGATTGACGTACAACGGGATATCACAGGATTGGCGAGGAGATCGGCTCTCTAGGAAATCCCGCACCATCGGCGGGCAAGATGGATCAGTGATATGGATCCTGCATCAAAACACAAAGTTAGCCCATCTCCCACGCAAATGACAAGTCTCAACTCAGCAAGCAAAGTCTACCTCTCGGCTCTCTCAGGATCGCGACCGAAGTATGGCTTCCCGCGAGGGGTCTCAGCTTCGGCGATCGCCATCTCCCACAGGAAAGCCGCGGAGGGAGCAGGTTCATTCTCCGGAGGAACAACGGTGATCGGAGGCGCGGCGATCGGCACCTCACTGGCAGGGGCAGAAACTGGAGTTTCTCCCGACCTCTGCCATTTGCGATTCATCCGAAGCCCCTCCTCCCGGACTTCCTCCTCGGCCACGATCGGCTCCACGCGAGGCTCCGCCTCCGGGATGATAGGTAACACCACAGGAGGAGCCCGCGATGACTTCGTCTGGCGGAGACGACCCAGAACTCCAGGGTTCGACATAGCAATCTCCAGTGGGGGCTCCAAAAAGCGAGGAAAACGAACCTCTACAAATGAGAACAATCGAGCCACAGTTAGTCATATTCCTCCAAAAGGACGATCGCCCAGCAAATGGAGATCGTAGAAATTCGTACCTGAGACCGAGAGATGTCTTGGAAAACGGAATAGGCGAGCGGACAACCGATGACTTTCCTTGTTGATCCGGTTAGCGTCCAATTCGTCGTCCGACAAACTTCGTATCTGCTCCCAGACGACCAGGAAATCAAAAGACAACTCTTCGATCACCGGAATGTGGAAACCTGCAAAAACGAAATCAAATTAGATCAGTTCAGAACATATCCGAAAAAAGGGAGAGTCTGAACCCTTACCGGGATTACTCTCCCGAAAACCAGTGGGAATGTTTAGCTCGCCAGTGGGGTTGTTGCTCGCTGAGGCTTTCCAGGCACCGGCGACCCAGAACCACTTCGTCATATCGCTCTGCGCCTTGCTCGGGACTCCAAGGAACACCCGACCAGATCGGCCTTGTATATGATAGCCTTCGACCGACCCTTTCTGAGTCGTCAGTTTGAACAGGTGGTTCATATCCGACGGCGAAGGGAGGTGGTACAGTCGGTGACCGCCGAACAAGGTAAGAGTGCAGATTATATGGAGCCAAGCATTTGGCGTCAACTGGAGAGGGGCCACGTTCCAAGTGGCCAACAGATGGGAAACAGCAAAAGACAGAGGAAATCGCAACCCTGCCTCCATGATCGCTTCGTTCACAGCGACCATCCCCTCCGGAGGCTGGTCGGCTCTCTCATTCTCAGCCGGCACAAAGAGATCCACATCTGAAGGGATATGAAACCTCGTCCTCCAGACGGCCAGATCCTCCATGGTCGCCGAACTCCTGATTTGGCCAAGAGACCACAGAGATCGCTGAGCAGCCCGAAATAACGATCACTTGGGAGGTTGATAAGGGTGAGCGATCAAATACTCCCGGAAGTCAAATCTTAGAGACGGGCCGGCCAACCTGTCCATTATATCAGCAAATGCCACATATGCATGGCTAAAGGCACTGTGCCGCTCCTAGTAGGCCCTGACCGTCAGATCCCTCTCCATCTGTGACCGTCGATGCTCAACTTCCGCCTCCCTAGCGACGTCGGCCTCGTTAAATAACGCCTCGACTTCCGCGGGGTCGATGACGGCGCGGATAGCTTCTGCGGCCGTCTCCAGGTGGAAATCAGTGGAGAATCCTCCCCGGACGTTAGAAGTCCCGGCGGCGGAGGAGGGGCCCACTCCCGACGAAGAAGGTATTCCAGACATTCTCGAATTCAAGACAAGGAGAAAAGGAGTGTGTTCTTACCAAAGATGAAATCGACCGATGATCGGCAATTAGATCTCCAAAAAAATCTTCAGCAAAACCTTCTTTCTCCGATAAGTGCGCGTAAGAATGAACACTACAACACTACGTCTTTTTATAGGAGATGGCAGGGACTCGTTTGCAATTAAGGAGAATCTCAGGGGTCGGATCTCAACCGTCGCAATTAATACTCCCTTGAAACCCGCGTACGCGTCTTTTCAAAGACGCATCAGTCGAGGAGTCATAAGTGACCGTCGGTCTACCCCAACAGGAACCCGACACGTGTCCCAGAGACTATTCCGCATCTGCTGCCATTTCCCGCTCATTTCAGTGACCTACCAGGTCGTCCAAACTCAAAATCTATCAGCTCAAAGACGATCGCCAGTTCAGTGAAACACAGAGACGCTTGTCGAAATTCAGCGATCGCCAGAAGAACCACCTCACCCCACGCTTCCAACATAGGAGCGAGCTGGGGGGCAATTGTTATGTCGAGATTTATTCACCTCGACAGGCGATCGAATACAAGGCCGAGCGACCGAGTCCACAACCAATCAAGCTATGGCGAACTCGCCTAAGTGAAGATACCAGACCACCATCAAGTACCTGGCGATCGACTCCCAAGGCGATCGCCCTTTGGAACCTGGCGATCGACTCTAATGCCCTGCTAAGGACGATCGTCCTGCACCACGAGCTGGGACCATCGTCCGTCAAAGCCACCGAATAATAGATCTCAAAGCAGCACCCATGTGCAGATCCAAGACAAGATCCGCATTTCACGGATCATTGACCACCAACAGCTGTCTATGACAAGAGCGACTTTACCTACCGACAAGCCCGCCGAAAGGCACAAGGTGGGACCGCCTGTGACAGCGACTCAGAAGCGTGCAGGCTTCTCATTGGACCGCGTGACTGACTGCCAGCAACTCCTGCAGACTTTAAGGAGACAAGCCCATGTGCTAAAAGACGATCGCCCGCTTATTATAATACAGCAAAGGCGATCGCCCAGCAGGTCCAAGTCTTATAAATAGAGAACCTCCTCCTACTGAAAAAGGTTCCACATTCAGTTCCCAATTCGTTCACTTACATTCCGAATTCACTCACGGAAATACAGAAGAACATACATGCTCCCAAGCTCCCAACTTCCTCCCGAGAATCTATCTTAGGATTTCTCTCTCAGTACCTCTCAACCAGAAGACGGTCGGCAGAGGCAAGAAGTCTCCACAGTGCAGATTCAAAGAGATTCACAAGCCCAGGAGCTCAAGCATACAGCTAATACACGCCGTGAGAGACTGTCGATCTCTCACCGCCGTCACAGTTCATCTACGTTGTTACAAGAACTCACAGAGCATCATATCTGGTTCTTCCGGCAATCTACACGCTCACTAGCTAAGATAACAAGAATCTTTACACTCATTGTAATTGTATTCTTACATCAATACTTGTATCCTCGAATATTTGTATTAATAATATCTTGCGAGAGCATTCAAGCCCGGGACTAACAACCCCGACAATTCTTGTGTTATTTACTTTTCCCACGGAAGTGTTCTCGCATTTGTTTGCTATCCATCCATTCCAGCAATATCTATCTCCGGATAATATTTTGGGTAGCAACAATCTGCTTAATTGCTGAGTTGACCTCGAAGTGCGGACTATACGGGCAGGTAGCAGTCTTTACT